>CM024762.1:4175211-4550997 GCA_014218235.1 Colocasia esculenta | reverse complement strand
TTTATCAGTATTGACATGTGCTCTATGACATTTCTGCCACAAGCATCAAGGGGAAATCCACTGCCACAAGGCTCCTTGCACTGCAAGGTCAGGGGAGGTCAACCGTATGAAGCTTTTGCATTTTGGAAAGGGTAGTTTCCCTGCAACTTTTACGTCATTGGGGGAGGAACCTTTTGTTGCATCAAGCCTATGGCCTCTTATTCAGTACAAGGATACATAAAGGTGATTTGGTTAGATTTACCACAGAACTCTGGAACAGAAGTCCAGGTAGATAGTCAAAATGGTTACAATGACTTGAATAGAGATATAAAAAAACTAATAAATGTTACAAGTAACATAGAATCACATTTAAGAAATGAAGCAGTAAACCTACTATGAGAGAAGCCATTTAGATAATCAAAATGTTAAAATGAATTACCGTAAGCAAGTTCCTGATGCCTGGGGCTCAAATGATGGACAGCAGCCTGACCATTCCATGAAGTGTTCACAATATCCAATTGAGCTCCTTGGACATTAAGCCTTTGTTCATATTGAGGCAAGTTTACATTTGCCGGACCTCCATTGGAATAATATGAAGGCTGTTGAGATAGAGGCAGAGATGACAGTGGTGCTTGCTGTGGTTGAAGAGGTAAACTGGAGTATGTTTGTGGCACAGGTTGTGATGAGTTAGAACCTAAAGGACCATTTTGTTTATTACTAGAGTTAGCATCTGCAGTAAACACGTCTGATAGAGCTAGAAGATTCTGATCAGATGTCAAATGGGCAGATGGTTCGCTGACAGGGACAAGGGCAAGTGCATTTTCAGCAGTTGGTGTACTGTACTCTTCACCACTAAGAAGGTCAATGCGTGGATCAACTAGTGCAAGAGAAGTTCCTGTGCCATTGGATGAAGGTGGTGCCGGAAGTGCTAACTGCTGGAAAGGAGATTGGTTACTAGTGCTAGCACCTCCAGTGGACCTGCACAAGAGAAAGGGTTTTAGCCTTTACCCTTTTACTTTGATTACCATGAAAGAGATGAAATAAAAATCCGAAATCAAGCCATAACAGAATGTGCCTTGAAATCTTAACCTTTTCTCTGAGTTGCCACATAGTAATAGCCTAGTTCCCACTATAGAAAATGGGCCTCAGAGTCCATCCAAAGCAGCACAGCTGCCACATTTATATAACTCCAAGGACTAATCTTCCTTTTGCAATGTATAACTGATCAGTGTTAGGTGGGCCAATTAGTTGGCTCCGGGCCCTTAGCCACCTAGGCAGATCCCGACTAGAACTATTTCTGCAATATTTCATTTAGCATGTTCGATGTCTGTAAATGACTACTATGTCCCTGTTTAAGTTACATGTTTGATTCTATTCCATTTACACCCTTTTTGACTTTTCCTTCCTCTAACTGTCAACTATACATGATCATCCTTCCAGGAATGGGACTTCAAGTTCAATTCCAGTAAGTGGACTTTAAATCAAGTCCTTTGATTCAATCAGATAATTTTTCGTGATGCTTATCTCCTTAGATATGAAATGTATATACTCTAAACATTTTCAATTAGCAGGAGGCATGCATAAGAAAAAAAAAAAAACCTCAAAAAACAAATGACTTGGACTTGAGGCACTTGATTCTCGTCCTAGACTCCTAGTCAGTCCGACTAGTCAATGACGGGGTCATCCAACTTGGACTGCCCAGTCCTTTTTAAAACATTATAACTGCAGGATGTCTTCCGATATGAATTACCTCTGGTCTGGCTGTTTATTACTTGCTTGGCTTGTTACTACGGCATTACCGACATCAACCAGAGCTTCAAAGGGCTTTGTTTAACTTCCACCTGCACAGCAATTCCGCAGCAATAGCATCATGCTTGGCTAGTACATGCTGCAAGTCATCATTTAGTGCCAGACCTTGACCAAGTAGTTCTCATCCTGTCCATCGCAAGTAGTCACCACACCACAATCATTTAGTATTGTTTCAAGTAATACAAGTAGGAAAAGATTACATTCCATAGACACTTGTAAACTTGGAAGATTTTATGTGTTAAGGTAGTTATGTTCCTCTAAGTTTATGCAGATTGGATTTCTGAAGACTTCTACATAAGAAAAATCCAGTAACTTGAGGAGGGTGCAACAAAAAGGTAATGTCAGAAGCCTTACGAGGTTGTGCTAGCAACTTGAACCACTCTTTGCTTGTATGAACGACATTGTTCAACAAGATCAACAATTACCTCCTGTCTTAGTCCCTGCAGATCAAAAAGTTTCATTGGCTAAGGCTTGCAACAAAATCTTATCTGATTCACATATATGCAGTAGACCTTAAAGAATTTGAACAAGACAAGTGTCTTTAGCAAGCGTGGAAAGTCCAAATTGAGAATGACATGAATGTTTACAGACTCATTGCAACTTCAGTATCTAGAATGATGCTCATGGGCTGCACATGGTTTGGGGGCTAGAAAAGTTGTTTGTGGTGTAGTATCCAAGATACCTCTTTGTTCCCTGGATCTAATGCATTGAGCATTTCTGCAAGAACATCCATGATACCACGGGCATTCTGTATCTCTGTCAGGCTGAACAAACAAAACAGGAATAAATCTCCACATGAAAATGATAAATATGGAGTAAGCAACAATTAACAGATCAATTAGAAACATGAGACAAGACTATGTGCAAAAAATGAAAAGAATGTTGTTAGTCTTGCCCAAAGAAGTAGATGTAATTCCAAAGTAGTGGACTGATTTTTGCATCTAAAAGGTTTCTTCTCTTTTTGGACAGCAAGAATTAAATTTTTTGTTCTCATGCAGAGTATAAGTATTAGATCATCTAATACAGTTGACCTTTCATATGATTACAAAGATAGTTACAACATCACCCCTAGGTTGTATATTGTGTCCAGAGAAGAGCTGCATGCAAAAGGATAGAAGATCAGTCAGATCTCCTGATGCAAAACGAATCGACCGTGTTCCAAAATTTCCAGTATCACTGAGAGCTTAGAAAAAACTTGCAATCTGAACAGGAGAACAAAGAAATTCTGATGACAGGATGAACTGAATTTAACCTTCTTTCTTTCTCCCTCCTTTCCCGGTCTGGCAGCAGCCTGAAGCTTGGGTTATTATTAAAGTAGTCCCACAGTGGCCACTTGAGACAAAATAAGTTTTCTGCTTTGCTGCCCAAATTGCTGCAGGCAAAAACAGGTTTATGCCATTTAATTTCTTAAGTGACCACTATATCAAAAGGTCCCTCTGCCATTTTGTAAAATAAAAACCAGGATGGTTAAGAATGAGTAGATACTCTTTTTTAAGGAAATTTATATCCTATAGAAGATCTCATCAGCTCTCTTGCGGGCTTGCATGCAAATGTGCTTTTCAAATGCGAAGGTGGTTAATCCATAAGTGATGGAAGGTTGAGGAACATTTCTTAGTCACTTTCCTCCATGGATATTGGGATAAAGTGGGAGGGATGGTACCAACTAAACATCCCAATCTTTAAAGTGCTGCAGTTGAGCAAGTATGCATTTGCAGTAATGACATTTTGCCACCAGAAGCAAGGCAATGATTTGTTCCTAGTGGTGAACTGTAACATATTTTTCATCAACAGGAGGAAGACCATAAATGGAACGATAATTTGCTTCCAACTACACAATATGCATATAGCTTTCCTTTTAATCCCACTTCAAGAACATAGTCTACATCCCAAACTAACCTTTTACCTTGCTCAGAGGTTTCTCCTGTAGATAAGATAACCCCTTTATAGTGGTGATTTTTTACCTTCAGGGGTTACAACTTGAAGTCCTACTTCTCGTGCATGTTGGCTGGTGGCAGTTTGGGGGCTGTGGACACGGGAATTTTTTCTTTATTTTCTTCCGCATTTGAAGAATGTTTGTTCATTTATCTTTTGACTTTGTATTGCGGGGCGTGCCAGCCTGCCTGCCAGGCAGAAGTAAGGGTCTGCGCAATGCAGAGAAAGAATTTTTATATATCGTGAAACGGATGGGTGCGCCGTGTTTGATCTGAACTTCTTTGATTCCGTGCCTTTTAATCATCAGGCGATTGGGGTGGCGTGTGCTGGACCCCTGTCTCCATCGATCGGAACCGATGTTACATTACATCGAGTTAAAAGCTTTAGATGTCGTATTAACACCTGTTTCAACCCGAATACCATTTCATAGCGCAGGCGAGAATATAGACATCTGTAAGAAATTTCAAGACAACATTTTTTTTGCTTTGTTTATTTTGACGGAATGAGTCCAAGTTTGGAAAATGGGGTTGTCTTTTGAAAGGAGTATGTAGCTTATCATGAGCAGGAACATGCCCGTGTTAGCGAAATTATCTTCTGAGTATATACTCATTTCCAGAGACAAAATTTTAGTTGAAACGTATACATATAAAACCATAGTTATGAACATATGAGTAAATTTTAGGACGGAATTTCCGTTTTGACGGAGTGTCCTTGAGGAAATATATACATATGATTGTACTTATATGGATATGTTCTCGGGTAGGACCCCTGCACTGGCAGAGTTCGACTCAGGATTCACATCGTATGAACATAGACTCACAATTATATGAGTATGTATTGAGGAGAATTTTGTTTAGACAAAGTTTCCTCAAGAAAACATATGCATATAAGCATGAGATTATGATTATACAGATATGCTCTTGAGCAGAATCCCTGCTTGAGCAGAGTCTCCTCGAAGGAATATATACATATGAGTACAAGGCATCTAAACGTCCGTACCCATAGAGTCTTGCTCAATATGGAGGCATTTAGAGCACAAACATTCAAGGGTATTTAAACCACAGAGACTTGCTCGGTGTGGGGTATAAAAATACCAAGAGAGAGAGATACAAAGGGTGTTTAAATACCATATGTCCATAGAGACTTGCTCGATATGGACGGTATTTAAACCCCTGGATCCCACAGAGACTTGCTCGATGTGGGGTATAAATATACCGAGAGAGAGAGAATAAAAGATGTTTAAATACCATATGTCCATAGAGACTTGCTCGATATGGGCAGTATTTAAACCCCTGAATCCCCCACAGAGACTTGGTCGATGTGGGGTATAAATATACCAAGAGAGAGAGAACAAAGGGTGTTTAAATACCATATGTCCATAGAGACTTACTCGATATGGACAGTATTTAAACCCCTGGATCCCCACAGAGACTTGCTCGATGTGGGGTATAAATATATCAAGAGAGAGAGAACAAAGGGTGTTTAAATACCATATGTCCATAGAGACTTGCTCGATATGGACGGTATTTAAACCCCTGGATCCCCACAGAGACTTGCTCGATGTGGGGTATAAATATACCGAGAGAGAGAGAACAAAGGATGTTTAAATACCATATGTCCATAGAGACTTGCTCGATATGGACAGTATTTAAACCCTGAATCCCCCACAGAGACTTGCTCGATATGACAGTATTTAAACCCCTGAATCCCCCACAGAGACTTGCTCGATGTGGGGTATAAATATACCAAGAGAGAGAGAACAAAGGGTGTTTAAATACCATATGTCCATAGAGACTTGTCGATATGGACGGTATTTAAACCCCTGGATCCCCACAGAGACTTGCTGATGTGGGGATATGGCGCGAGGGAGATGTCGGAGCCGTATACGATGGCGATCTCCCGCTCTTTTACACGTTATCGGGCACTCCTCACTCTATATTGAACAAGGAACGAACCAATACCTTCACTCCAAACCAAGAACTCGGAAGAACAAGTTGAAGGGGATTGGAAGAAGGAAGCTTTTCTATTTCTGAAAATTTGAGAACCAGGACCTTACAAGGCTTGGAGGGACTGGTTTACAAGGGTTCTGGGACTGGTTTACAAGGCTTGGGGGATTGCCAACCAGCAGGGATTTTTTTGGGGACTTTGCACCTATGGGGACTGGTTTTTTCAGCATAAGGGGGGGGGGGGGTTTCTGGGGCTTTGTCCTCCTTTTCAGAAGAGGGGGTGCCTCCCCTTTTATAGGGGGCTGGCTTCTCCTCCCCTCCCTGCATGAACAGGAGAAGGAGGGGGGAGAACCCCCATTTCGGTTGGGGGGAACACCCCCAACTTGTTTAACATTAAACAGGTTGGGGGTGTGAACACCCCTCAACCTGTTTAATATAAACCGGTTGGGGGGGGGGGTTCCCCTCCAACCTGTTTTCATGTAAAACCGGTTGGAGGGGGAGCACCCCCCCAACCGGTTTTACTTTAAACAGGTTGGAGGGGGGGTCCCCTCCAACCTGTTTTGTTTTTGTTTTTTTTGTTTTTATAAAACCGGTTGGAGGGGGAGTACCCCCCAACCGGTTTTACATAAAACAGGTTGGAGGGGGTCCCCTCCAACCTGTTTTTATATAAAACCGGTTGGAGGGGGAGTCCCCCCAACCGGTTTCATGTTTCAGAAGTTGGAGGGGGGCCTCCCCTCCAACCGCCCTCTCTTCCCCCCATTCCCCTTACACCTAAGGGTTGTTTTGAAATGGGGGGGAGGATGGCCTATAAATAGGCTATAAGGGGCTCATTTAGGGGGGACTGGTTTCTTGAAATCCCGCTCCCCTTGCTCGGAGTTTTGCCCGGTGAAGAGTTGCATTTGCATCCTCGGAGCTTCTGTTGTCGGCTTGTTCTTATGCTTGTACTTGTACTTCATGCTTGGTCTTCATGGACCTCGTACTGCCGGATTTCTTCCGTGCCATATCTGTACTTCAATGTTTAGTACAAGTCGTTAATTTCTTCCGACTTGTTCGGAAACTTAACGTGGCCTGAAGAGTTGTTGGTTTGTCCTTGAAGGAAAGTACCCAGGATGTTGTCTGTAACATTTTTAAGGTCCAACAAATGCCCCCCACGGGAAGTGCACCGAAGCTGAAGGCGTAGGGGGACGTCCCGTGCGTTCTTTGAGCTTTACTTTGATCTTCCTGACTTGCCGTGGAATTTGAACTGAAAGTTGGCGCGCTTTAGTATTTCACTGTGATGTCAGTAACCTTGGGCCACGATCAGTCTCGCTATGCTTCTTTATCAGCTCTATTTCTTGGATTTACTCAGAACTGGCTTTGATTTCTTTTGCCTGGGTCTTTGTTTTTCTGACTTCATCCCAAAAATTTCTTGAGACTTGCCTTTCTGGCTTTGTTGAATACTTAATTTGGTTTTCCCTTTCCGAAACTTGTCTTTTTGACCTTGCTCAGAGTTGGGTTGGAAATTTGATCGCTGGAACTTATCCTCCAGGTTCTATTCAATAGCTTGATTTGAAATCCTCTCTTGAGGATCGAGATTCTAACCTGATTTATGGTTGAATATGATATTTTCTTTCTGGGTTCTGCCTTCTTGACATTTGCTTGTATTGAATCTGACATTTTTGTCCTGAATCTTGTCTTCTGAACTTTATCCAAGATTTGACACAGAATTATACTGCTGAGGCTGACCGTCTTGGCTTCGCTCAACGGCTACGACTCCTTTTTCCTTCGAGGAGATATGCGGAGTCACCATCTTTCTTCTTCTCCTTTCATTTCTGCTTCATTTTTTTTTACATATTGTTTTGGATTTCCGACCATCCCTGCTCCGGAAGTTGTTGGAGACATGAATGGTGGAGCTTATTTAAACATTCCCTTTTCTTCCAGTTGGAAAAGGGAGAGTGGCGGATTCCACCTCATCTAGTGGTGGTTTTCTTTTCTTCTCTCATCATTTTGTTCAGAATTTTACTCATCATTTTTTTTTTTTGTTCTCCTCTTCCTCTGACTCATTTGCTTTAGATGACGAGGCGAATGATGGAAATGCTGACCTGATTGCTTCAGATGAGTATACGCCTCTGCTCGGGGATTCTTTTCTTCCTTATGGAATGGAGTATGGGAGTTCTTCCCGAGCAAGTGGTGATTTGACATCAGAGGTTGGCTTTATTGAGCCATCATCCCACTGTCCATTTCCTGAAGCAGTGGCAACGGGATGTGACGATAGCACCTCTGCATATGCTGAATATAAAGCCTTTGCAGAACAATATCCTTTTACACCTGTCGATGCTTATATCCCGGGACCTGCCGAGGAATATCCGGCCGCGGAAGCAGCTTCTTCAGGTGACTTCCTTTACTGAGCTCATATACAATCTTTATCAGATATATTTTCTTTCATGCTTGACCCCCTCCCTCCTTTTTGTTCAGGTGGTCAACCTTTTTGTGATCAGCTTCTTTCTTGGGGAGTGATGGATTCATATTCCCTCCCTGCAACCAGTTCACCCTTCCTTTCTTGGGATGGCCTGGGGAGCCCGTTCTTCATATCACAGGCATATTCAGCATTTCAAGTTGGAGACACTGCTGACGGTGATGGACTTTTAGGACAAACGAGCTATAACCTCGAACCATCTATACCATTGATAGACGGAGGAGGCCTAGATCTGTCTGCAATTGATTATCCTCCTGCTTTTCAGGAATTCTATATCGAAGAATCGAGTTATGCTCAACCTTCAGCTCCTGAAACGGAAGCAGAAGGGGGGAATCTCCCATATAGTGAGTTGTAGCAGCTTTCATTCTTTTCATTTTCTTTCAGACTTTGTAAGCTTCATTGTCACTCGTTGATGCATGTACTTTTATTTGTCAGGCAACCTGCCACCTTCGGATTTTGACGACGCTGGATCTCCGCTATTAGGACTTGAGGTCCTATCTGAGCATGGAGTGGATTGGCCCACCAGAGCTCGGCCAAGCCCAGGCCCTGAGGATGAAGATCTTTGGAATTTTCTTGTCGACCGCGTCGGAGCAGTAGTGGATTCAGAAGATCCTCCACCCGTTGATGCTGTCAAGCGAGTATTGAAGGAAAAGACCACGCTAGCCTTCAACTCAGGCATTTCTCAGAAGAGATGGATGGCATTTGTTGGAGATATCTGGGGCGAAGTATGTCGCCGCCATGGTAATGCAGTCTGGGCCCCTTTTGACCAGCGGATCCAGACTTTAGAAGGTGACCTTTGTTCATCGGCCAGTGATGCTGATAGACGCGGCTCCCGGATTACTGAAGTGTAAAGGCCGGAAGGTGCGAAAGCTGAAGATCACCGCAGAGATGGAAAATGTTGTCCGTCTGCAGTGCGAACTTGAGGAGGCACGCTCCTCACTAGAACAGGAAGTCAAGGGCGACGCCAAAGATTCCGAGGAGGAGGCCGCCCTCATTAAGGATGATGAAGAACATCGTCGCTCCACTTCTTTCAAGACCAAAGAGGTCGAACGACTAAAAAGGAAGAAGCCCTCCTGGCTTCGTTTTGGATCGAAGTAGTTATGTATAGGCCTTTCTATTCTGGCCCTATTTTCTCTTGTATTCAGTAACTATAATGCTCTGCTTGTTTGTTACAGAGCGACTTGTGATTCTGTAAATATTTGAATGAAGGACAGTGAAGTCCCCCCTTTCATGCTTTCTCTCTTTATTTTTCACATTACCAATCTTAGCGCCCTTTCGGGTTTTCACTAAGACTAGCCCCTTTAGCTTTTTCCAACATGCCCTTTACGGGTTTTCACGTTGAGGGGTTATCCATTTTGCCTGAAGTGCCCTTTCGGGTTTTCACCTCAGCCGGATTTTTGATCTTTTTACCCTTAAGAGCACAATGTGGTTGCGTTCTTAAGTCCATCGGGGTATCTCTATTTTTAACCCCTTTTTCTTTTCTTCTTCTTTTTTTTTTTCACATTACCAGTTTCAGCGCCCTTTCGGGTTTTCACTAAGACTGGCCCCCTTTAGCTTTTTCCAACGCGCCCTTTGCGGGTTTTCACGTTGAGGGGTTATCCATTTTTGCCTGAAGCGCCCTTTCGGGTTTTCACCTCAGCTGGATTTTTTTGATCTTTTTACCCTTAAGAGCACAATGTGGTTGTGTCCTTAAGTCCATCGGGGTATCTCTATTTTTAACCCCTTTCTTTTTTTTTTTTTGAACTTTGTACTTGAGACATTCATCTGATCCTTGAGTGGATTTGCTGGAATCTGTGTTTTGATGGTATTGGAATATGGGATTTTTGGGTTTGATTTGGCTCTAGACTTGGTTCTGATTTTGATTTTGGTTTAGATTCTGGTTTTGGTTTTGGTTTTGGTTTAGCCTACCTTGGTGGTTCGTGGCTATAGATTTGAGTTTTGGATTTGGGTTTGAATATGGCTTGCCTTGATGGCCTGCTGACCATGACTAGAGTTTGGGTTTGACATAGCGTACCTTTGTGGTTTTCGGGCTATGGGTTTGGAATTATATTCGGAGTATGGCCTGCCTTAGTGGCTTACTGGGGATGACTGGGTTTTGAATTTGAGGTAGCTGGCTTTTATGGCTCGCGGTTGGGACTTTGAGCTTGTGGATTGACTCAGCCTTTCTCAATGGCTTTTAGGCCGAACATTTGGTATTGGAATTTGGAATTTGGTATAGCTTATTATGGTTTGATGGCCATGATTTTGAAGTCTGAGTTTGGATTTTGGTTTCAGGCTTAGGTTTGTATCTGGTTCAGTCTACCTTGATGGTTTATGGCTGCATCTGGCATTTGGGTTATGGCATATTTTGGGATTGTAGTATGTTGGATGGGATTTTTTTATTATTTTATTATTATTTATTATTATTTATTTTTATGGATTTGGGATTTGAAATAGCCTACCTTTGGGGCTTGCCTGCTATGGTTTGGGATTCGACTTGAATTTGCATATGGGTATGGATTTTGAATATGGGTTTGATATAGCCTACCTTTGTGGTTTGTTGGCTATAGTTTTTTTTTTTTTTGATATAGCCTATCTTCGTGGTTTATGGCCTTGCATGCATAGCCTGCCTTGATGGCTTATTGGCTATGGTTGGGATTTGGATTTGATATAGCCTACCTTTGTGATTTGCTGGCTATAGTTTTGGATATGGATTTGGTATAGCCTACCTTTGTGGTTTGCTGGCTATGTGTTTGGATTTTGATTTGGTGTAGCCTACCTTTGTGGTTTACTGGCTATGGATTTGTGATTTGGGTTTGAATATGGCCTGCCTTGCTGGCTTATTGGGTATGGTCTTTGAATATGGATTTGATATAGCCTACCTTTGTGGTTTGCTGGCCATAGTTTTGGATATGGATTTGATATAGCCTACCTTTGTGGTTTGCTGGCTACGGATTTGGGATTTGATTTTGGCATAGCCTACCTTTGTGGTTTGTTGGCTATGGTTTTGTGATTTGGATTTGAATATGGCCTACCTTGATGGCTTTTTGGCTTATGGATTTATATTTGGGTTTGAGTATGGCCTGCCTTGGTGGCTTGCTGGCTATGGTCTTTGAATATGGATTTGATATAGCCTACCTTTGTGATTTGCTGGCTACGGATTTGGGATTTGATTTTGGCATAGCCTACCTTTGTGGTTTGTTGGCTATGGTTTTGTGATTTGGGTTTGAATATGGCCTACCTTGATGGCTTTTTGGCTTATGGATTTATATTTGGGTTTGAGTATGGCCTGCCTTGGTGGCTTGCTGGCTATGGTCTTTGAATATGGATTTGATATAGCCTATCTTTGTGGTTTGTTGGCCATAGTTTTAGATATGGATTTGATATAGCCTACCTTTGTGGTTTGCTGGCTATGTGTTTGGATTTTGATTTGGTGTAGCCTACCTTTGTGGTTTACTGGCTATGGATTTGGAATTTGATTCTGGCATAGCCTACCTTTGTGGTTTGCCGGCTATGGTTTTGGAATATGGATTTGAAATAGCCTACTATTGTGGCTTGTTGGCTATGAATTTGAGTATGGATTTGATGTAGCCTACCTTTGTGGTTTGCTGGCTATGGATTTGAAATTTGATTTTGGCATAGCCTACCTTTGTGGTTTGCTGGCTATGAATTTGGATTGGATTTGGTATGACCTGCCTTGATGGCTTGTTGGCTATGGATTTGATATAGCCTACCTTTGTGGTTTGCTGGCTATGGTTTTTTTTGAATATAGCCTACCTTTGTGGTTTACTGGCTATGGTTTTGAATTAGAATTTGATATGGCTCACCATCGTAGCTTGGAACCTCATTTGGCGGGATATACAACATAACCCTCCAACTTTCATTTGCTCTTTGGGTTTGTACATAGAGTGCATTTGGCTTCATGCTTTGGCAGGAATGGAGGGATTTATGGATTTGGATTGTGTAATGGATAGGTGGAGATTTGATTCCTTTGCCCCCATCTATGACAATCTTTTATTTCAACATCAATATATTTTTTTTTGAAAAGGATACCTTTCATTTTTCTTCGGCTTCGTGCCTATCTGAGTGATTGGGCTTTTGTCTTGATGACTGGCCAGGGAATTCATGTTCTGGCGCATGATATAGTTTCAGGTGCTTTCCGTTGAGAGGAGGAAAGGGTACAGTACCTTTGTGGTCGACCAGTCGATATGCTCCTCCTTCATATGCCAAGGTGACTATGTATGGGCCAAGCCAAGTGGGCTGCAATTTGCCACATGACTTTTCTGCCATTGCTTCTCTGCATTTGACCATGACGAGGTCTCCTTGCTTGAATGCTCTTGGTCTTGCCATTTTGTCAAAGGCGCGAGCCATTCTAGCTTGGTATACTTGGAGAGATTTATATGCTTCGAGTCGCCTCCCTTCTAGGTTGGCGAGCTCTTCAAGTCTTCTTTCTATCTGACTTTGATCTTGACTTTGAAATTCATTTTGAATTGCCACCCGATAGGATGCCATTTCAATTTCGATGGGTATTATTGCCTCAGCTCCATATACCAAGGAGAAAGGCGAGCATCCGGTAGGAGTTTTGTACACTGTTCGATAAGCCCATAGAGCTTCATGAACTTTTTCTCCCCATTCCCGTTTTTTATTACCGGCTATTTTGGCGAGCAGCTTGCAGAGAGTTTTGTTGAAGGCTTCGGCCAACCCATTTGCTTGTGGATTGTATACTGAAGAAGTTCTCCAATCAATATGAAATTTGGCTGCCAAGGCATATATTGTTTTGTTTCTGAATTGTGACCCATTATCGGATATGATTCTGTGAGGGGTACCAAATCTGTATATTATGTTTTGCTTGACAAATTTGGCGACGGCTTCTCCCGTTATCTCCCTTAATGGGATAGCTTCAGCCCATCGAGAGAAATAATCAGTGGCAGCCAATATAAATTTGTGACCTTGGGACGAGGGTGGGAATGGTCCCACAATATCCATTCCCTGCGAAGGGCCATGTCGGCGCCGTAGGATGTAGCATATTTGGGGATTTTCTCGGCACGGGGCCGAAGGCTTGGCATTGATGACATGTACGGGCATATTGGATGCAATCCGCATACATGGTAGGCCAGTAGAAACCTTTTAACTTGATATTGATTTTCATTTTGTCTCCTGCTTGGTGTGCACCACACAGTCCGGAGTGAACTTCTTTCATCATGATTTTGGCTTCTTTGAGAGACAAACATCGGAGGAGGACTGGTCCTTTTCTTTCATGGATCAATCTATATAGTTGTTCTCCTATCAATTGATATGATGCAGCTCTTCGTAAAAGCTGAACTTTCTGAGCTCGATTAGGAGGAAGCCAACCTTTCTTGATTTTGATAATTGGCTCACGCCAATCTTCAAATCCATTTGTTGTATCTTCTTCTGCAGTATATACTTCTTCAATTGCAATATTAGACTCGTCGTCGAGGACACTCGGCATGAGTCTTCTATGACGGACAATTATGTCCAATTCTCCTTCGGGAGGCAATTTTATGGCAGAGGCCAATTTAGCAAGAGCATCTGCTTGAGAATTTTCGCTTCTTGGCACATGAGATATGTCGAAGAAGCTGAATTGTTCTTTGAGCTTCATGACCGTGATATAGTATGGAAGCAGTTGTTCCTTTCGGACTTCATACTGGCCCAACACTTGTCGGATGACCAGCTGTGAGTCACCATAAACTTGTATACTTTTGACCCCCATTCGAGAGCCAGCCGGAGCCCGATAATTAGAGCTTCATATTCAGCTTCATTATTTGTGAGCGGCTTCATGAGAGCACAAGAATTATATAATATTCCTCCTTGGGGAGTGACCAAGACAATACCTGCCTCGGTAGAGAGGTTGGCAGAACCATCTGTATAGTGGAGAGTCCGAGAAGCTCCATCGAAATATAATTCCCAAGAGGGTAATTCAATTGTGATGACTTCTTGGAAGTTTGGATTTTCTTGGACTTGATTATCTCTTTCATTTGAAGGGGAAAGAGTTTCTTCTTCTGGAAGGTCTATAGATAAGGGAGAATTTTCCGGTACTGGGTGTGCAGCCAAGAATTCAGCCAAACCTTGCCCTTTGATTGCCCTTTGTGGGACGTATGTGATATCAAACTCCATGAGGAGCAAAGCCCATTTTGCGAGCCTTCCTGACAATATGGGTTGCCTCAGCAGATATTTGAGTGGATCATACTTGGAGATGAGTTTGACTTCATGAGCCAGCAGATAATGCCTCAATTTCTTGGCGGCGAACACCAGTGCTAGGCAAACTTTTTCCATTGGAGCATATCGAAGTTCCGACCAATTAGCTTTCTGCTGAGATAATATAGAGGTTGCTCCTCGCCTTCTTCATTTATGTGTGCTAATAGAGCTCCCAATGAAGCATCCATAGCCGCAATATAAAGTATAAGAGGCTTACCAGCGATTGGGGCTCCCAATACCGGTGGAGTGAGAAGATATTCTTTTATTTGCTCGAAAGCTGCTTGGCATTCTTGATCCCATATGAAAGGGGCATCTTTCTTCATGAGCTTGCCGAAGGGCATGGACCTTCCTGAGAGATTAGAGATAAATCGCCTGATATAGGCTAATTTTCCTTGAAACGACCTTAGCTCGGTCAGATTTTGAGGAGATGGCAGTTGCTGTATTGCCTTGATCTTGTCGGGGTCTATTTCTATTCCCCGATATTTGACGACGAAGCCCAGGAACTTGCCGCTTGAAACCCCAAAAGCACATTTCATGGGGTTCATTTTCAATTTAAATTGACGAAGTCTTTCAAAAACACGGCGAAGATCAGATAAATGGTCTTCCCGTCTTTTGGTTTTGACGACCAGTCATCCACATAGCATTCGACTATATCATGAATCATTTCGTCAAATATCTTTGTCATGGCTCTTTGATATGTGGCCCTGCATTTTCAGGCCAAAGGGCATCCTTTTGTAGTTGAAGATACCTTTGGGTGATCTAAGGCAGTATGATCTTTATCTTTGATTGCCATCCGGATTTGATTATAGCCTGAAGACCCGTCCATAAAGGACAAAATTTCATGACCGGTGGTCATATCCACCATAGTTTCTGTGATTGGAACTGGGAAATCATCTTTGGGACATGCTTTGTTTAAATCCCTATAGTCGATGCATATCGGACTTGACCATTTTTTTTCTTCACTGGAACAATATTGGCGAGCCAGATTGGATATATGCACGGCTCGATGAAGTCTACTTCAGAGAGTTTGTCGACTTCAACATTTACTTTCAGCTCCAGCTCATATCGCATACGCCTTTGAGCTTGTTTGACAGGCTTGGCTGTATGAAGTATAGATAACTCATGCTCAGCAACTGATGGCTCCAGCCCGGGCATTTCTTTATAATTCCAAGCAAAACAATCTTGGAATTCCATAAGGAAGATTTTGTAAGATTCCCTTTCTTGTTCATCAAGAAGGGCACTGATGAAGACTGGTCGGGGGTTTTCTTGATCCCCGAGATTGAGCTCAATCAATTCATCAACTGTGGCTTGTCCTCCATCTTCAATTTCTTGAGGAGCTGGTTGAAGATCTACGAAGTCTTCTTCGTCGTCAGGGTAGGCGACTAGAACTTCGTAGAGATTTGTATCTTCAGAATTTATTGACGAAGATTGCTCGTCAGATTCTTCCGACGATTCTTCGTCTAATGATCCCTTGGTGGGACAGAAAATATCTTCTTGAGAGTTGGAATTGGAAGATGCTTGGCTGCTTTTTGCACTGCCAGTATCTGGTAGTAGCCCGACAACATTGGCTGAGAAGAAGACCTTGGCTTCATAACCTAGTCCCCTTGTATCTTTTCTGGGAAATGGAGGTTGCCCTCGCACTTGTGAAGGTTCCCATAATTGCTTGAAGAAGTTCCGCTGAGAGATATTTTGTGTCTGGGGAATACTTTGCTTCTTGCACATTTCTTTGATGCTTTCTGGCATATCTGCCATTTCTTCTATTGGCTCAAGATGATTTTGGGTTTTATTTTCCCAATCAAAATCATCGTCTGGGGATGTGTGAGGTACCAGTTCCCCTTTATAGAAGTGGATTGGCTTTGATGTCTTTCTGGCTTTTTCCTTCTCTTCTTTTCTTTGATGAGTGACGACGAATGTTTTCAGTCGTTGAACACTTTGATGCTGCTTTGGGAAGCTGATCTGCAAGCAATTGGGAGGTAGAGGAATGCTCCCGCTGATGCCTTGGCTCACACAATCAGCCTCATGGTTGATGTTTTGCTTTTCTGAGCAGATCGCTTTACTTCGGAAATTCTTTGCATGGAGCTCGGCAAGATTCTTGTTTATTACAAAAAGCTCGCCAGTCTCACTATCTTTATCAGGGGATCCGGCTTGTTTACCCTTCCCTTTGGATTGGGTAGGGGTTTGAAGGGCTGGTCCTCCAAAATATAAGGGGGCATCAGTCAGATTACATTCATCTTCCCGGAATGGGGCTTGATCAGCAAAGACTGTATATTGTTTCCCTTCTCTGGCATATTTGATGCACTGATGGAGTGTTGACGGGACGACCCAATTTTCATGTAACCAAGGCCTCCCGAGCAATACTCTGTATGTTGTATCAGTATTGATAATGTAGAAGGTTACCTTGGTGGCGAAATCTCCAAGAGATAGGTTGACGGTAACTCTTCCGACGGCTTCTTCCGATTTTAAGTTGAAACCAGTGATTTTCACATCTTTTACCTGCTGCACATAAGGCATAAGATGTAGAGCTTGAAAGGTTTTGTAGGGCATTATGTTGATGGACGCTCCTGGATCGACCATAATCCGGTTCAAATTGATGCCATTGACTTGCCCCTTCATATATAAAGGGCGATTATGGCATGGAGAAGATAGCAACATGTCTTTATCTGTGAATGTGACATTTGCTGCGAGTGCTTCATATATTTGAGTTTGGAAATCAGCCATATGAGCTTCGTATATTTCTGGTTCTTGGAGTATTCTGATGAGAGTTTCTCTCAAGTCTTTGCTCCAAGCAATCGCCTCCCAGACAGTGATGTTGACGGGGAGCGATTGCAGTTGCTGAAGGATTCTATCATCAGCCTTGATGCGGGTCCGATTGAAGGAGGGAGACTCCTCAATCAAGGATTCAGACGACTGTTTTGACTTGCAAGATTTCTTCTGAGAGAGCGGATTTAATAGCCTTTCATTTGGAAAGGGAGGAGCGTTGTCCGGCTCATTTGATGAGGCATAGGGACTTTGGCTCTTCTCTTTCATATGAGAAGGTATATTGAGCAGCTCTTCTTCATCTGAAGGGTCGAAGATATAGGAGTCTGCCCGTATTTCAGCTTCGGGCAGAGGCTTTGGTTGCTCGCCATAAAAGAGTATGACTTTACTTGACTTTGTGACATCGGGCTTCTTAGGAGTAGTGGATGCAGCTTTTTTCTCTTTATCCTGCCCTTTCTTGCGACGGCGGTTTGAATTATTTGTCGGCCGACGTTGATATGTCAGCATTGTTGGTTCATCCTCAGCTTGTTTGGCATCATCATTTGAAGAGATTTGCAGCTTCTTAGGCGGAGGTATAGATACCATATTGCAGATGTGGGAGTTGAGCATAGAATCCAACTCTTTGATAGTAATTTCACGATCTTCATATATAGACATCAATCGTGCTGAGAGATGATGTTCCCCTTCTTCCATGGCCTCTACCTGTAGTCGATAGAGCAGATCCCGAAGCCGGATTTTTCGCTCCAGATCTTCCCACGGGATGAATTGATCTAGGGTAACTTTACCAGAGGGCCTGGGAGGTATGTATTCTTCTAGGTCATCGATCAACTTTTGGAGTGTTTGAAGAGGTGTTAGTATTTGTGGAACCTCTGCAGCAGCATCACGCTCCATTTGTTTTTTCACTCTTTTCTTTTCATTTTTCCTTCTATTTTTCTCTTTATTTTTTATCTGCAGAGCTTCAAGTGAACTTATAACTTCCTGCTCTGAGCATGGCTTAAGGACACTCTTTTTACTAGAGCTACCCTTTATAGGTTTCTTGGGTTTCTTGTGGTTGCTCGATCTTCGAGGAGCCACAGTGATCCAACACCTTCTTGGGCTTGTGACTCGAAGGTGGCATTGATTGATTCTTCAATAATTGAAGGTGGGAGCTGGTGGTAATCATCCACGAACTCCTCAGCTTGCTCCGAGATTGGTTCCGCGGCAGCTTCTTCTGATATCCCATTTCTATATTGAAAAAGACCCATTTTGAATTGGTCTTCTTCAGCTTTGCTTCTATATTGTCCATAGCCCAGTTGATGATGATAATATTCACATATTTCTGGATATAGAGCTTGGAATTCTGGACTTGGATCATATGTTTGTTGTGACACCCCATTTGTTGGTGCCACGGAGTTCCCATATTGATCAATCTCTCCTTCTCGGATATGAGTTTCGATCAGATCATGGAGCTCCGGGCAATCTTTGGTGGGATGCATGACCATAGAATGATATTCACAGTATTGCTGCATCTCTTCTTCACTTGTGAAAGTATAAGGTGTTGGTGGAAATACCTGGACCAGCATATGGCGACATAGGAGACGGCTCTGGATATATTTGTGCATGCACAGGGATGATTTGTGGAGTACAGGGTACCTGAGCAGGAGTATCCTGACGCCTTTCCACGCTTTGCACAATTTGGCGCAATTCTTGCTGGCCTTGTTGGAGTCGTAGGATTTGCCTTTGGACTCTCCTCATTATTTTATGTGGATCATGCCTTGATCTTGGTGGAGAATGAGCTCCTGAATTATCTTGAGGAGGATCACATGGGGGATCTACCTCATTATGATTTGCAAGTTCTGTCATATGTATAACATTGACGGATTGCCCTGGTCGATCCCAAGCATGAGGTTGAGGAGGGTCGATCAGACCATTTTGCATAGATATGAGGCCTCCTTGGATTATTTTCTGGACCTCATTTTTGAAGACATAACAATCTTCAATTGGATGCCCCACCATACGGTGATACGGGCAATAATCGGGTTGATTGATCTTGCTGACATCTGCCGGTCTCTTTGGTTCTGGTAGTGATATCAATTGGTTATCGAGGCAGAGATCGAAGAGCTTCCTAGTATGCTCCTTTTTGAAGGAATAGGGAGTCTTCATGCGCTCCGCCAATGATGGCGCTGGAGCTTTAGCTTCTGATTTCTTCTTTGGGACAGGAGAGATACTGCCCCTTTTGCTTCATTACCAGGTGAGAAGTCAACAACATTGACCTCCTTTGCTGGCTGCTTGCGCTCTTTGGGGAGCTTGCCTTTATAAGATGTATGAGCCATTTGCTCGGCTAGGAACATCTCAATTTCTGCCACTGCAGAATTTAATTGGTCGAAACTCTTGATATTTCTTCCCAGGAGTTTCTCATTGATTGTTAGTATGAGGCCTTTCCGGCAAATAGGAATTGCATCTTCTTGAGTGGGAGGGTTGTTGCATTTCATGCTAAACTCTCTCCATCTTTTGATGAAGTCAATTGCTGACTCCCCTTTATCTTGTTTGAGGGAACATAGCTCGGCGAGAGAGACCTTCCTTTCAACCGTTTGGAAACGGTCAAGGAATTGTTTTTGCATATCTGCCCAATCAGCAACTGAGTTGGACTTGAGCTTTGAGTACCATTGAAATGCGACTCCAGTCAAGGAAGTTGCAAAATATCTGAGAAGATATGATTCTTCGGTGGCGAGCTCGCCCAAGGCAATGATATAATGTGCCAGATGTTCTTGTGGTGACCCATGTCCGTTGAACTTTGGTAGTTTTGGGACTTTAGGGCATGTTTCTGGTAGCTTCTTGAATTGATGATGTACTGGATATGGGACAGAATATAAATCTGCCACCTGAATACCTTCGCTCTGCTGAGCGAACATATCTTGAATAATCTTCAGTATCTCATGCCTTTGTATGGCAACGCCTTGAGGGAGCATAATATTGGACGGATCAATGATATCATGACCCGTAGTTTGAGGAAGAGGACCAGTTGTAGAAGCTGCCGGATGATTGGCTGGGGCAGCCCCATCTGGATGTTGATTTTGTTGATTTTGAGCGGAGACTGGCTCCACAGAATGGCGGAGGCTTGTAGTTACCAGTTGCCTCATTTCATTTAGAAGCACAGCCATTTGAGATTGGCATTGCTGCATCACTTGATATTTGTCGTCATCCGACATCGCCTGGAAATTTTCCTTTGTCGGCAGGTCGATGACGGGGTTGATATTTGAAGTTGAAGGCCCACCTTCTTCAATTTGAATATTTGCTTCTTCGAAGAAGGGGATTTGAATTCCCTCATGTTGAATATCAATACGAGGGAGAACTTGGCCAGGTGCTTCAGCTTGTCCGCCGGGCTGGCGGCTTCTTCTGGTGAATTGCCTGATAGCTTCAGCAGGATTATTTGGAATGGCTTCCGTAATTTGCTCAACTGGTTCGCCAGAGTCATTCCCGGCGGCATAGCATGAGAAGATTATAAGCTTGGGTTTTTCCTCAGCTGCCCAAGTAACACGTCGTCTTTTTGACGAATGGGTACTGGCATTAGGAATTGCCCCCAGCCTCTCAAATACTGAGATCCGCGGTATACGGTGAGAGACCGATGCGCGGTATTTGGGTCGTTGAGTTGGATTTTCTTTGACTACCCGGATATCGTCCGGGCCTTGGGGAGTATAGCTGGATCTCTTGTATATTCCTTTTCTTTTTTGTCCTTGATGGTACTTGGGTTCAGCATATTGACGAGAAACCTGTTTGATATTGCTTCTCCTGCTGAACGTTGTTGATGTATTTGCTTGCATCTTTCTGAGCTTCTGAGCCTCCTTTTTGGGAACCCAGATTTGTTTGAGCTTGGGTGAATGTCGGGTGCTTTGTTTAACACCAACTTCCTTTTTGAAAACTTCTTGGTCTTCTCGGCACCATCGCAGAGCTGAGAAGCGATTCGAGGTCGGAATTGTTGGAACATACCTATCACGTGGGATGACAGGTTGGCTTCCATCAATCCGCACCCGCAGACCTCCGATCATGATGGACTTGCCGGATCTTGAGGTAGCAGCAGGCGGCCTTTTGCTTTTATGATTTTTGTTTTGCCCCCGTTGTGAGGAGACGGGAGCTATGATTTGGGAGGAAATTGTTTGGACCGAGAAAGTCCGAATTTGAGCGGGGTGGGATTTGGTCCCTTTGGCAGCATTGT
Organism: Colocasia esculenta; assembly: GCA_014218235.1. Taxonomy (NCBI): domain Eukaryota; kingdom Viridiplantae; phylum Streptophyta; class Magnoliopsida; order Alismatales; family Araceae; genus Colocasia; species Colocasia esculenta. Next base: position 4,529,732 of record CM024762.1, on the reverse strand, counting down.
TTTTTGAGAGCATTTGGGTGCCCTTGTTGATGGCAGCAGGACGAGCTTGAGTATTAACATGGATCCTGCTGGTCTTCTTTGTTGATTTGTTGGAGGGAGGCTTTTGAGCAGCATCCTCCTCTTGACGAGCCGGAACCACCCCTAGGAAGTAAGGGGATCCAACGACTGCTGGGAAATCTCCGAATACGATCGGAGTTGCCAGGTAGCCAAACCTGGCATGGTTGTTGACGACGAGCGGTCCATAGGTGACGGCCATCTCCAACAATTTGGGATTTGCTTTTGGTTCGTCCAAGTATCTCCGGATTGCCTCCCGAGCACCTTCGCGGGGTATCTTCAGAAAGTACCTTCAGAGAGTACCTTCATAGGAAATCATCGTGTCAGGATTTTTATGAAGATGGATGCATATATCTCGCCCTTTTGCTATGAATGGTGAGAAGGGGTCCCACCGGGCGTGCCAGCTGTGGACACGGGAATTTTTCTTTATTTTCTTCCTTCATTTGAAGGATGTTTGTTCATTTATCTTTTGACTTTGTATTGCGGGGCGTGCCAGCCTGCCTGCCAGGCAGAAGTAAGGGTCTGCGCAATGCAGAGAAAGAATTTTTTATATATCCGTGAAACGGATGGGTGCGCCGTGTTTTGATCTGAACTTCTTTGATTCCGTGCCTTTTAATCATCAGGCGATTGGGGTGGCGTGTGCTGGACCCCTGTCTCCATCGATCGGAACCGATGTTACATTTACATCGAGTTAAAAGCTTTAGATGTCGTATTAACACCTGTTTCAACCCGAATACCATTTCATAGCGCAGGCGAGAATATAGGCATCTGTAAGAAATTTCAAGACAACATTTTTTTTGCTTTGTTTATTTTGAACGGAATGAGTCCAAGTTTGGAAAATGGGGTTGTCTTTTTGAAAGGAGTATGTAGCTTATCATGAGCAGGAACATGCCCGTGTTAGCGAAATTATCTTCTGAGTATATACTCATTTCCAGAGACAAAATTTTAGTTGAAACGTATACATATAAACACATAGTTATGAACATACGAGTAAATTTTAGGACGGAATTTCCGTTTTGACGGAGTGTCCTTGAGGAAATATATACATATGATTGTACTTATATGGATATGTTCTCGGGTAGGACCCCTGCACTGGCAGAGTTCGACTCAGGATTCACATCCGTATGAACATAGACTCACAATTATATGAGTATGTATTTGAGGAGAATTTCTGTTTAGACAGAGTTTCCTCAAGAAAACATATGCATATAAGCATGAGATTATGATTATACAGATATGCTCTTGAGCAGAATCCCTGCTTGAGCAGAGTCTCCTCGAAGGAATATATACATATGAGTACAAGGCATCTAAACGTCCGTACCCATAGAGTCTTGCTCGATATGGAGGCATTTAGAGCACAAACATTCAAGGGTATTTAAACCACAGAGACTTGCTCAGTGTGGGGTATAAAATATACCAAGAGAGAGAGAGATACAAAGGGTGTTTAAATATCATATGTCCATAGAGACTTGCTCGATATGGACGGTATTTAAACCCCTGGATCCCCACAGAGACTTTCTCGATGTGGGGTATAAATATACCGAGAGAGAGAGAACAAAGGATGTTTAAATACCATATGTCCATAGAGACTTGCTCGATATGGACAGTATTTAAACCCCTGAATCCCCCACAGAGACTTGGTCGATGTGGGGTATAAATATACCAAGAGAGAGAGAACAAAGGGTGTTTAAATACCATATGTCCATAGAGACTTGCTCGATATGGACAGTATTTAAACCCCTGGATCCCCCACAGAGACTTGCTCGATGTGGGTTATAAATATACCAAGAGAGAGAGAACAAAGGGTGTTTAAATACCATATGTCCATAGAGACTTGCTCGATATGGACGGTATTTAAACCCCTGAATCCCCACAGAGACTTGCTCGATGTGGGGTATAAATATACCAAGAGAGAGAGAACAAAGGGTGTTTAAATACCATATGTCCATAGAGACTTGCTCGATATGGACGGTATTTAAACCCCTGGATCCCCACAGAGACTTGCTCGATGTGGGGATATGGCGCGAGGGAGATGTCGGAGCCGTATACGATGGCGATCTCCCGCTCTTTTACACGTTATCGGGCACTCCTCACTCCATATTGAACAAGGAACGAACCAATACCTTCACTCCAAACCAAGAACTCGGAAGAACAAGTTGAAGGGGATTGGAAGAAGGAAGCTTTTCTATTTCTGAAAATTTGAGAACCAGGACCTTACAAGGCTTGGAGGGACTGGTTTACAAGGGTTTTGGGACTGGTTTACAAGGCTTGGGGGATTGCCAACCAGCAGGGATTTTTTTGGGGACTTTGCACCTATGGGGACTGGTTTTTTCAGCATAAGGGGGGGGGGGGGGGGGGCTTTGTCCTCCTTTTCAGAAGAGGGGGTGCCTCCCCTTTTATAGGGGGCTGGCTTCTCCTCCCCTCCCTGCATAAACAGGAGAAGGAGGGGGGAGAACCCCCATTTCGGTTGGGGGGAACACCCCCAACCTGTTTAACATTAAACAGGTTGGGGGTGTTAATGTTAAAGGTTGGGGGGGTTCCCTCCAACCTGTTTTATTACCTATTTTATATAAAACAGGTTGGGGTGTGGGCACCCCCCAACCTGATTTACATAAAACAGGTTGGGGGGGTTCCCCTCCAACCTGTTTTCATGTAAAACCGGTTGGAGGGGGAGCACCCCCCCAACCGGTTTTACTTTAAACAGGTTGGAGGGGGGGTCCCCTCCAACCTGTTTTGTTTTTGTTTTTTTTGTTTTATAAAACCGGTTGGAGGGGGAGTACCCCCCAACCGGTTTTACATAAAACAGGTTAGAGGGGGTCCCCTCCAACCGGTTTCATGTTTCAGAAGTTGGAGGGGGGCCTCCCCTCCAACCGCCCTCTCTTCCCCCCATTCCCCTTACACCTAAGGGTTGTTTTGAAATGGGGGGGGATGGCCTATAAATAGGCTATAAGGGGCTCATTTAGGGGGGACTGATTTGTTGAAATCCCGCTCCCCTTGCTCGGAGTTTTGCCCGGTGAAGAGTTGCATTTGCATCCTCGGAGCTTCTGTTGCCGGCTTGTTCTTGTGCTTGTACTTGTACTTCATGCTTGGTCTTCATGGACCTCGTACTGCCGGATTTCTTCCGTGCCATATCTGTACTTCAATGTTTAGTACAAGTCGTTAATTTCTTCCGACTTGTTCGGAAACTTAACGTGGCCTGAAGAGTTGTTGGTTTGTCCTTGAAGGAAAGTACCCAGATGTTGTCTGTAACATTTTTAAGGTCCAACAGGGGCTAACCTTTTTTGGCTGTATAGTGAGACTTTGGACAGCAGTCAAGTGCTATGCTTGTATATTCCTTTCTTCCAGTGGTGAATATATTTTACTACACACAATCTTTAACACAGAAAGACGGAATTCCCAACAAATTAACAGTTTGTTTCAAACTCACTAGATTAATCTCAATTTACTCCTGATACTGCAGAAAGGATAAGCCACCCCAGCCCAGGATGAAGCCCAAATCACCAGTAGCCTGAGCTGTGGGGAAGCCAAACATCTCTCACACAAAGGGCACCCCTCAGCTCAACAAAGATTGTAAGGTTGAACTTCATGTGAATCCCGAGTTAGACCACCTTGCATTTAAGTATGCAGAGGTAGTCAATACTGCAAAATCATTTCCGTGAAGCGTCTATCCAAAACATGCATTCTATTCCTCCTGCTTTTGATTGGTCTCCAAAGTATCTACACTGCCACATAGAAGCAAATTCTTGATACTATATGAGCACCTTCTATAACTTCTCTGCAGTCCCAATTGACTGCATGCCAATAACTACAGCCGGCATACAAGTTTCATGAAAAACTTTGGTTTGACATGCAAAAAACACTCTTTTTAGTGAAACAAAGTGCCTCACTAGGGGCATCCCAGAACTTTTCTTCACTATTTGCTTCCCACTAGGCTGCACATGCTGGATTAGGTGTACAAAATTATGTTAAATAACATCCACCACCCACAATTGTGAAAAGAAGACACTAAATTTCTCAATAATGAAGATATTCGTTCAAGGATTCAGGATACATTGCACACCGAGCAATAAGCTCTTGCATGAGAGAACTTCCAAGAAAAAGCCAGACTCATGTTTATCAAGGACGGCAAAATCCAATAACCAGTCTCATGTTTATCAAGGATGGCAAAATCCATGTACCTAAGCTGCATAAGGCCCTTTGCATCCAAGATCGCTTTTAGATGCTATCACAAAGGGCATTCTCCATTTTGATTCCATTGGCAGGTGGCCAGAAATTCACAGGGAGGCTGGGTGGTAAAAAGAGGATCCTCCTTTATTTGGAAATAAACACTTGGTGTGTTTGAACTTTGAACCATCTGATCATACAGATACAAGTCCAAGGCAACACCTGTGCTTTATACATAATCTGTCAAATAAGAATGCACTACATACAATAAACATTATCGAACTAACTTGCATGGGCAAAGATCAAACTCAGGTTTGCCATCTCTTGTTTTGGGGGAGTTTTCAGGGAGCTCCCCCCCACCTTTTCATGTACATACCTTTTTTTCCTTTTATAGTACCAGTGGTACTATCCACGTTAAAAAAAAAAGACTTTGCATGGGCAAAGACAGCTAACCAGAATATCAATTTTGTATCAGTGGAAAGGGCAATGTGGAATAAATAATATACCTCAAAGCAGGAAAATCAGATCCAGCCGAAGGCTCGACTTCCCGTTGATAATCAGGGCCATGCAAAGACTGGGGATACGATGACAGTGGCTGTGTCTGCGGAGGAGTAAATATGGGTGCAGACCTCTCAGGCCTCTGAGGAAATACTGCTCCAGCACGCTGATGACCATGAAAGTATACTTGTCAGAATTCTTCATTTGCAATTTGCATCACATTCAATTCTTGACAATAAGTTGGTAGTATAAAGTTAATAGCCAAAACAAGGAAAGAAAAGAGAAGCAAACATTTAGGCAAAACATATTTACCACAATCCTGTCATCAATTTTAGATGACTGACAATCCTCCTTTCAAACAAAGTCTGAACACCTTAATAGGTTAATTACAGAAATCAGCATGGTTCACAGCCAGGGAGAAGGAGACATACATGTCCTCACAGCAAATAATGCCAATGCCTCAAACTGGCATAGGACAATCAATTACAAGACACTACCTGGCCATTTAATAAAAAAATGGTACTTAATCACATTGTGTATGTTATGAAGACAAGATTAGAAATTCTAACATGATGCAAGTAAGTTGGATGGTGACCCTCCCTCTGTCATGACATTCATGTGTTTCGCCAAACATTCAAATGCCGAATGTAGCATTCATGTATTGGCCAAGATGACATGGTACATGGATCACAATGCCACCAAAAGTGGTCGACATGGAAATTGCAACATATCAGATGTTAAGAGATGACCCATGAGAGAGAGAGAAAAAAAAAATTGGCCATTTGCGATGGGTAGAAAGAAATTTGGGAAGAAAGTGCCAGATATCCAAGGTAGGATATATCTCACTACTATATATTATTATCAGGCAGGAAATACAGATGGGATTGGGGGGTTGAAGACTTGAAGTAGCCATTTTTTCAGTTAATTCCATCGTGGACTGAATCAGGCAGAATTGGCTCGAACCAGCCAAGTCTCCCCCCCCAACCCTCCTTTTGGGTAAGGAAAATAGCTCCACTCCAATCAGGCAAGCCCAATCCAATTCCAGCCGATCCTGGCCGATCCACGACATATCCCCTCAAGTTGGACAGACAACATGGGATCGTCTGGTCTTGCAAGCAACAGTTAAAGAAGACTAGACTTAAATAAGGCTGCATCAAGATCCACATGTCGTCATACCTACTTAATAAAGTTTGGTCAAGTTCTGTCCTTTATGAATTTTCATATGAGTGCAAAGATAACTAATTTTTTTTTAGAAATTGGAGTGCAAAGATAACTAATAAAAGCTGACATTTAGTTCTTAGGGACAACAAGATAACTAATAAAAGCTGACATTTAGTTCTTAGGGACAACAAGATAACTAATAAAAGCTGACATTTAGTTCTTAGGGACAACAAGATAACTAATAAAAACTGGTATCTGGTTCTTAGGGACAACACATTGTACCCTTGTTTTTTCCCTCAACTTCATATGGGACTATTTAAACATGCCCTCTTAAGTGAAGGCCAACTTAGGCTCTGTCACATGCACACTGCACAATGACAAATGGCAGTCAAGAACCATGACCATGGGCTCTCGTACCATGGTAGAATTATTAGGCCTTCGAACTCTAAATCCTAAAATAGTGAGTTTCTGCACCTACTTCAATCACAATTATTAACAATACAAACTACAAAAACATAATATGGCTTGTTTTATCTCCAGGTTTCAGGGCCTACCAACAATTCCTGGTATGCAGCATAATACTGAGGATATCTTGCCCTCGCTCCACCAAATGCTTCTTGCCATGTATCTATTAGAACAAGGATTTTCTCCTTGACATGAAAATCTGGCTGCAAAGAACATAGTGAAGGGCAGGATCATGGAAAATGTTTCCAGATTATAGAGAATGATAACGATATTGAAATTCTAAGAAAAACATGAGAACCTTCTTTTTCACAATCTTCACCATCTCATGCAAGACATCTTTTTCAGCAACATGCATATGGACTATGTCCCCGCAATTCTTTATCACAGTCTCCAGAAGCTGGAATGTTGAGAAGGAATAGATATCAAATAAAAAATAGAGAGAATTCACAATCATACAATATAGCACTTTGCAGTCAGATAATGAATAAATCATCAAAACCAGACATGGAGTATAAAAATCTGAAATCATCAGAAAATTACACAAACGACACTATGATACTGAGATTAGCATTCCATTGCTACAGAAACTAACTCAAGTTTGTCAAGAGGAGTTGATTTAGTCACAATATTTTCAGCACATAGTTGGAGGAAGGATCAGGAAGTTGTAGTTATCTTCTCTTCGTAAGTAGATTGGTCTTTTGCAGCTCACCTCTACCCAGCTGGTTGTACTGGTTCCATTTATTCATACAAAATTGGTGGCACTAACCACATCTCATTTTTTGGGAAACTGTAGCCATCTTAACTTACAATACTTTAGCTCACAATTGGATTTAGAGGAACACTCTTCTGGTGAGAGCAGCTTGCCCATTTAGGTATCAGGTAGATAGATTTCCTTTCTCCAACCTGGGACTTACCCTTTCGCCAAGAACTTTACGTTGCAGTGACTGGAAGGAGATTGTCCAAAGATTTGAATCTAGAAAGGCTGGGTGGAAGACAAGGGCTCTTTCTTATGGTGGTCGTTTGGTTCTTTGTAGAGCAGTCTTGGACAGTTTGCCCGCCTACCTTTTGTCCATCTTCAGAATTCCTAAGTCGGTGGTTAATACATTGCAATCCATTGCAGCTAGGCTCTTCTGGCATGGCAATGGAAGGAATGGCAGAGGGTGGTATGATATCCCTTGTAGCAGAGTATGTCAATCTAAGGAAGTAGGGGGCATTGGAATCAGGAACATCAAGTCTTTCAACATGGCTCTGCTTTGGAGGTGGTGGTCGAGGCTTGGGTCAGAAGAAGGGGGTATGTGGCACCACTTAGTTAAGCAGAAATACTATGGGTCTTCTAGAGTTTGGAACATGATCCCCCCCCCCTCTGCCGAAACGGAAACGTTTCGGTTTCGGACCGGAACGATCCAAAATTGGCCGAAGCTACTGTAGCAAATTTGACACCGTTAAAAATAATATTTTAATCAGTTTCGGCCAGTTTCAGCTGAAACTGGCCTTTTTACTCCCCTTTTAAGGTCGCCTGATATAACTGAAATGGGGCAAAACGAAATTGAAACGGTATCGGTTTTGGACCTGGCCGAAACTGATACTGAAACCGACACTGCCATCCTTGACGGGCGGAAGTCCTCCTTTTGGAACGATAGGTGGTGTGGCGACTACTCACTGGTGGACTCTTTCCTCAACTTATTTGCCATATGCACTAGTCCTTCAGCCACGGTGGTTACTTATTTTGAGGGTAGTCTTTAGGGTAGGAGAAGGGCACCAACCTTTCGGAGGAACCTATCTTGGGAGGAGACAAGCCAGCTTTTGCAGCTCTTCTCTTTACTTATTCATTCCATTCATGCTGATAGCAGCCAGGGAGGACTCATGGTTGTGGAGATGGAAGAAGATAGGCCGCTTCTCAGTTAGGTCGGCATACCATATAATAGCTGATGGGGGGCTTACATAAGAGGCAGAAGGTCAGATTTGGGCTCCCAAGAGTCCCCTCAAGGTGAAGGTCTTCATGTGGAGGGTGTCTCATAGGAGGATGCCGACTTGTGATAAAATTTCTCATTTCCTTTCAGACATTCCAACACTGCTATCTTTGCGAAGAAGATGACGAGGACCTGGTTCATCTGTTCACCTCTTGTTCCTACACTAAGGACATTAATCGGAAAATGTATTCAGCATTGCATTCCTACTTTTGAGGGGGACCATCACCTTCTATGGGGGTGGAACAGGCCATCTTTCATCAAGGGAAATTGGGTGTGGTGGCTCATTTTGCATGCCACTCTTTGAGCCTTGTGGAACAAAAGAAATAGTAGAATATTCAGAAGAGAAATGTGGCCAGGAAAGCATTTTTCACTTTATTAGAAACAAAGTTTTTTGTGGGTTAAACATTTGGGGAAGGTTGAGGGGACCAACTCCCCCCTCTTTTTGTGTATGGGGAGTTGATGTCGTGTGTTTCTCTTGTGGGGGAGGGCTTCCTTTGTATAGAGGTTTTTATTTTGGTATACCTCTACACTTGTAACCCTTTTCTTCTATCAACATAATTTGCAGTAGCATTCACATTTCAAAAAAAGAAAAAACATTCCTGGTAGTTTTATGTCTTCACAATGTTTTAAAAGACAGCATTCACTGCAATTTTTATGTAATATTTTTATTCTTTATTAAAGACCTCAATGATAGCCAATGGGGTTATTCACGTTGGACGCTGAATGCCTTTCCTTAGGCCTTAGCCTCTTTGATCCTTCGTAGGCCTTCTGGCCCCTTGTTCCTTTCTCTATAATTATGGATAGGATTTAAGCAAGTGGAGTGCACAGGCACAGCTAGCGTTAATCCAAAAACAATCTTGCAAAAACATAACCTAGGAAACTGGCCACAACAATGTGCATCTTCTAGAGCATAGCAAGCACCTTGTCCATGTAAACACCAAAGTTGCATGCCCTTACACAAACCAACAATTTTACAAACAAAGAACTCCAAGTTCAGTTTCTCTTTACTGAGTAACAGCAAAGTAGCAATATCCATGGCAAAAGATGAAAGTTAAATTTAGAAAGGACAAAAAACATACTTCACAAAGAAAACTTACAGTCAAAGCAAGATGCTGAACCTTTGGATTCTTACTGCCAATGCGCTTTTTTATGCCTTTCACAACATCCTTGGCTTGCCTGATAAAGTTAAATCGAACATAAATCAATGAAAGGAAAAGCGGAAGGATAATGGAAAGATTACAACTAACCAAACTACAGATAAATCAAACTTTTATCAGCAAATACACCAACTTTCTTTATACTTGTCAGCAACATAGAGTCAGAGACAGTAAACTGTATTCCTTCAAATGGTTGAAATAAATAGAATATGGCTACAAAAATTACTTATTTTAAACCAATCCAAGACTACTATCAGATTGGTGAACATCTAACAAAAATTTACAGATAGAAAACTCAATAATTTTCATAATTTGTGAAGCCGGAGATCATTTCTGATTAAATTTTTAAAACATATCTCTGATTCTTTGATGTGCAATTGCATATACCTTAAAACATTATACGTCCTACAATGCAACAAACCACGAGCCAAACTACTTTATTTCTTACGGCTCCAGAACAATGACAGGGATACTCTTCCTTATTTAAATAACAATGACATGCGACCTACTTGGCCACTGTCCAGAGAGCTTATTTTTGTTGCATGACTGCCTTCTAGATCCCATGGGACAGGTAACCCAAATATTTAACAAAGGGCAGTCATGGATTATCTAATAGTGGTGATGCCCATACCTAATCAAAGACTATCAACAGAAGCTACCCTACTTGTATAGCCAAGTGGTAGTACTCATCAATAGTGCAAATGCTAAAAATGAGTACTTGAACATAACCATGGACATATGGTATGAAAGATATCCCAACAAATGTAAATGTCCTGCATAATCATGCAGACTGGAGTGGGGTTCTCAGCAAGTGTACAAAGTACTAGTCCCCTAATAGCTGTGGAACTGAGGATTTACCTCCAGATTTTTTTTCCCTTCTGAATTAATTTGTGTGGCTTGTACCACAAATGTTATCAAAATATAAAGAGGTAGTACAAACTGGTAAGGAAAAGAAATTCCTCACAAGGCGCTTAGCCGAAGCCTAGTTTATGTAACAAAGTACCCAAAAACTCTATATTTTATACCATGTACATTCTCTATTTATTATACAAAAGTGCTACCCACAGATATTTAGCACATATGTGTGTAAGAAGGTCATATAATAGAAAAAATAATAAATGTTAACAAAATAATTATTAATAATAAGGCAATCAAGAATATGAACATATACCTGTCAAGTGTCGACAAGTCAAAAAGTTTTATTTAACCTGAAATATTGCTAGGAAAAAAATAAATTGAGGGAGAAATTAAAAAATGGCTAAACTATATGTATAGTTAGGGCATCCAACAATAAAAAACAAAACAGGTGCTGCTGTGGTTCATGAATCATGAAGTTGTTTAGCCTTATAGGGCTGCTCACCTAGGCGACCACTCGCCTTGGTGGTTAGCCAACACCTTGTCACCTTGGCAACGCCTTAAAAACAATGCCTGGGAAATGGGTGAGAGCAAGGCTTCATGGCCTAGGCGACTGCCTCAGTCGCCTTTGATAACATAGCATATTGATATATGCCAGAAAGAAATGAAGCAAAAAGCCAGCAGCAGTTCAGGAGTAACTGTTAGGTATTTCCCTTTTCAGAAGGGAGTCAAAATTCTTCATAAACAAGTCAGTCCCATTCTGAAAATCCTCACCAGGTTTCTAGCATCATATGCAAAAGGCATCTGCAGTAAGTATAACATGGCAACTTTATTGTAGCAAGTCAAGGAAAACAAATAGAAAGAGGTTGTTAAGACAATCTGATTAAAATCAGAAAGTCGATGAGAAAAAATTTAAGTGAAACTTCTCAAGTTTGTTTCAATGCAAGATTATCAGCATCTGTTTCGTCGATATGTCCATAACCAATGGCTGTAAACCTCTTAAGAATTCTTCCAGAAAGGATGTCGAGATGTTTTGAGCCCAGTTATCCACCTTAATGGCAAAGTGCTACCCATCTTCCTAAGTGCTAAGTCCTCCTTTTTTTTTCTTGGAAGAAAGTAACAATTTCATTGCACAAACGGGGTCAATATGCTCACAAGAGTAAAGGCAAGATACTTCTACTGTGAAACTACAAGAAAACTACAGAGACATCTTAATGACCATTAAAGACTCAAAGTGAATTTCGAGTTATCTACATCAAAATATGATATCTAAGTTCTAAGTCCATATTAAGCTCATATCACTGCCAAAATTATTCAAAGCAACTTATTCCTATCTTTTCTCCAAAGCTAAACCTAAACTCCATGATTCCTTCTACCTTCTTATGGTTTTTGCTTGTCAAATCTCTTCCAACAGATCCAAGTTAAATATTCTAGTTATGTACCTCAGATTATTTAACTTACTTTCAACTTTCCATATTTTGTACCCAGGTTATAATGGTTAATGTGTATAGGGTGCAGCAATTGTCAGCTAAGTTCTAAGTCCATATTAAGCTCATATCACTGCCAAAATTATTCAAAGCAACTTATTCCTGTCTTTTCTCCAAAGCTAAAACTAAACTCCATGATTCCTTCTACCTTCTTATGGTTTTTGCTTTTCAAATCTCTTCCAACAGATCTAAGTTAAATATTCTAGTTATGTACCTCAGATTGTTTAACTTACTTTCAACTTTCCATATTTTGTACCCAGGTTATAATGGTTAATGTGTATAGGGTGCAGCAATTGTCAGCTAAGTAAAATATACTAAACAATCATAAAATAGATCAGGATTACAAGCATGTTGGTTTGGCATGGTTCAGTGGGATATCAGGGACTGAATTTGATGGGGAAACCCAACACCAAAACCAGCCTAGCATCAATAAACAAGATGGCTCTACATTCCCTGACTTTACCCAAAAATATTCTGGTAATGCATATGGTTGCCGGTTTGTTCCCCTTGATCCATAGAGTTTGACCATAGCACTCCAAAGCATGCATCCATCCATAACATTCCTTCAAGCAGCTCCCATATAGGGTCAATCTTCGCGCATGGAAAAGAAATAAAACACAACACTCATAGATTCCCTTACCAAGTCCAAAATCCACCAAAGCATGTAGAGTTTTCAATCACCACACTCTTAGCCAAAGTTCTGTCTGCACTGCCATGCTCTAGAAGCTGTGTTCTAATGTAGGACAGAACAACATTTATAACAAACAGTGATGGTGCAGGGGACAAAAGGGGAACAAACCTGGGAAAATGTATAGGATTGGTGAGAAGATATTATAGTTAGGACACCTTCCCTCTTCTGGAGTCTGAACAACATTCTTAACCATTGAATTTATCCAATGCCCAAAGTTATAAAAGATATAATGTATCAGAAAAATAAACAAAAGAACAGGTTATTGGAATCAATTTGATGTATGAAAACCATATGATTCCACATCGAATAATTTTTTTTGGTTTAGAAAATATATCCATTATCCAACTCAGTAAATGGTCGATCAATCAGAATGTTGATCATCAAGTGTGTTCAAACCGCAACCATGGCCTTCTATGTCACTTCCCAGTTGAAAAAATAGATTTGTGTGCTTTTACACTAAATTGATTGTAAATTGCAAGACAGAAGTAATGAAGACCAAACAACTACGGCAGCAGCCAAAAAATTATTCATAATTTCTTTGGCTTAATTTTTTGGCTGTCAACAACGGAATGAGAAGCCCTTGAAGCTGCAAGTCTAATTTTTCCTGCCTAGCACTCTAAAATGATTATTCATCTAGCAAAACCAAATGCTTCAAACACAGAACATCCACGATTTAATTGCCAGAGCCCCCTACACATTGACTTGTTTCTTCGTCAAACTAAAGCCTCGTTCCCCCCCCCCCAAACAAAAAACCAATACTCACGTACAACAAGAAGAGGGCAATTACACATGAACTTTTGGTAACATATCGTTGATCTCTCTAACTTTTCCAAACAAATTAGATCTCACCGTAGAGTTTGGGGAATAAAAAGCTAAAAAGAAGATACCATATCACATCGCAACAGAACGAGAAGATTCCCAAGACACGCCCAGATCGAGATGAAGGAGTCAAAGGTAAGCAAAGTTGGATTTAGTAACATAAACCCGAAGACTGGAAAAGTCCAGAAAGATTCACTTCTGAACGCTATGCTTGATCACCAAAGACCCAACGACCCAAACATTAGACAGCGGCAGAAAACACTACCAAAAAAGGAAATGATAATAGAACAGTAAAAGCGCAAACCTACCCGGGATCGTGATTGAGGATATCACAGATCTCCATGTTCATCGCCCAATCGGAACCAATAAGAGCATCGCTCGTCGCCCGATCAACGAGGGAACCCGTCATCTCGTTGTTCCCTACACAAAGATTCCTCCAATTGAAGCAAAATTCAGGTGCTCCCGGACGAGATCCGTGTCGAATTCCGCCGATTCCCACCGAGAAATACTCCTGGCAAGCGATCGGAGAGGCAGCGTGCATAGACGGACCTCCAGACGAGAACGATGGCCGGGGAGATCCAGAGAACCAAACCAAACCCTAGTCGCCGTCCCGTTGAAACAGAACTGGAACCTTCTCTGCGGACGTCGTTTCCCTCGTCAGAAAGCAAAATAACAAATAAAATCTTCCCAGCTGGAGCCGCGGGTGGCTTTGCAGTTTGCACCCAAACCCCTTCCCCTGTCACGCGCACCTTTCGCTCCCTCTCGTAACGGAGGGAATGATCGCGCCAATGAAATGCTTCCACGTAACCTTCCGATTAACAACGCGCCGTGTTTTATTCTGTGCCCTCGTATGCTTCATATTTTCTTATGTACTCGCATAACAAACCTCCTGATCCTTCCTCATTGCACAAACAAATCATGTGCAATTTATTTAACATGATTTTATAGAAATTAAAAGGAAGAGTACATTATTTTGCTCACATAATTAAAGTAATCGGTATGTATGTCACTAAAATTTATCAAAATATTTACTATATTCTCTCAAAAAAAAACGTGTCGTTTCATATCATTAGTAAAATGTTCCATTAATCCTCAAAAAACATGGGAAGTAAATAAATAGCAAAACACCACTCTATGTCACTCATTTTATCATTTTTTCCTGCTAACATTTGAACTTATGTTTTTTTTTGTAACAATTTTTTTTTACAAATTAAAAAATTAATATTCGTAGACTTCAAAATCAAGACTTGATAACCTTTACCCTCCGTATATTCAAATTTCTTTACTCCACTTGGTTGGAAAGATTTTGGACCTACACATGATCTGGAGGGCTGCATATACGTTTGGTAAGCATCTCTTAGAGATCGAATTCGAGACCTTCTAATCAGAGACAAGAGAACTTAAGTTATTCAACTCAAATATAAATAATAAACAGTCAAATTAAGACATCGTTTGGGAGAGTGTTTGAAAAAAATTTGAAATTAAAAATCTTGGACAAGACTGTTTGTGTTTTCAAATGATGTATCCTTTGTCTCGGTTTTGGAGCACTGTGAAATCCACTTGAGGATAGAGATAAAGTGAAGACTACGTATGTAGAAAAACGGGTGAAGTGTCGCTTTGAAATTTTTTTGGTACAAATGGAGAGAGAAAAGATGCAGGAGAGTGCTGTGTGGAATTTTTTTTTTTTTATTTCACATGTCTCGCCGCCCACACCGCAAAAGATGTGAGCGCCGAAGTGAAATTACTTACCTCCGTCATCTTTCATAGAAATTTGATTTAGTCGATTTTTATTTTTTGAAAATTATATTCAAACGACAACTAAGAGTGATAAAACATGTGATATGAAAAGAGTAGTATTATACAGTATTTCTAGAAGAAAAAAAAAGCATAACAAAAGAAGAGAAGTATGCATGATGAGTAGAATATGAAAGATTTGAGGGACCAAACGTGTATTTATCTCACTTCTTTGATGGTTACACGGCGTCTGTGGGGAATAATAGTTGGTACGGACGTGGACTCGTGCGTAGCGCGGTCGACGTGGAGTGGGGCGGTGCGTGTCGGGCGTGGGGCTCGATGGCGTCAATGATTTGAGGGCGTCCCTTCTCGGACGAGGAGCGTACCCAATCCATCCATCGGATGCCGTCCGTCCGACCGACGTGGCCTTTCCACTGGATGTGAGCTGGCCACGAGACCGACAGAGCCTTTTAATGTGGTTACGCGCTCACGTGGTCCGTCATCACGCCGCCCGTTTTTTGAGAAAGGAATGGGTTGGTTGACAAAGCGCTCCTCTCTGTGCATTCAACATTTCAAAGATTTTATATTTAAAATTCTGAAATATTTAATTTAAAAATAAAAGAAGATAGAAAACATAGGTTACTAACTCTACAAGTGAGTTTTTAACCCGACTAAGACATTATTTGGTAATATTTTTGAACTGTAATTTTAATTATTAATATTAAATTATTTTTTTTCTCTCTAATTATCAAATAATAAAATAAATTTTAGATTGTGTAAAAGTAATTTTAAGAGAGAGAAAAGAGATAGAGAGAAAAAAATAATGATGATGTGTTAGATTTAGATTTAAAAACTAGTGTAAGAGAGTTTTTTAAGAGATTTAGGATTTAAAAAAAAGTAAATCCTTAAAAATATTACCAAACAATGCCTAAACACATAATTAATCTCGTGTTAGACCTCGTGTTTTATTGGTATGTGAGACGAGCACGAGACCAATCTCATGTCTTGACCAGATAAATTTTTATCCACTAAACGTGACAAAAAGTGTTTCTAAAAAAATATGATATTGACCAATTTGATATGGTTATCTTCTTTTAAATTTTGGGTGGGATAAAACTATAAGAATTTGATAATTTATCATATGTGAAAGAGTGGGATAGTATAGAGAATTTCTTATTTACTTGATCATAGTTACTTTTTTATAGCCTAATGGCGACAAGGGTTACTTCACCTAGGTCTCCACATGTCATGTAGTGTTGACATTATACCTTCAAACCCTCAAGATCACACTTAAGGTCCATTAAATGATAATATTTAATAAGAGGATAAAACTGGAAGACGTATGCCTCCAACCAACTCTTTCTGTCCTCAGTGTAATCTAAAATGGCCAATTGAACCGCCCAATATATTCTCGCCAGCCACCTCACATCTTTCTTAATTTTTTTAATTGTTACTATGATCTGAGCATTTTATTAATAACCCCCATATCTCTTTGTCTTCATCAATTCTACCTCAACATGCTTAAAACTCTACTAAGCAAAGTTGTTATACCCCTCAATGTTAGATATTTAGGATATGCAAGTGTTACTTTTAATGATAAGATATAGGGTCTATTGTTGTACACAAGAAGTGACTAAGTGGTTAAAAGTTAAAACCCTCCAATATACATCTTAAGTCTTATGTTCAAATCATCACCCAAACACTTCTCTAACAAAAAGAAAAACAAGGTTTACTAAATTGACTGTAAAATAAGAAGAGGGAGATGGGAAAAAAACTTAATAGATCCAGACATGCTCATGGTGTTATCTCTAGAGAGAGAATTGCCCCTACAGAGGTGCACCAATATACAACAATCCTCCCCCTAGATACAATCACCACTATGTTAAACATAACAGTGCAAACTATAAGATGTACCTAGACTTGATAATGTTACGGCATTTAAAAAAAAATGGTTCAAGGCACAGACAAACATTCTTGATTAGACTCAAAACTCCTGATCCCCCCTCCTCGCCCCACCCAATGTCCATCCTGCTTACAAACATGGGATAACAATCTTATGGTAGTTACCTACAAAGGACATGGTGAGAAAGGACAATAACTAGAGATGCCAAAAGCTAGAGAGAGAGAGAGAGAGAGAGCTCTTGCACTATGTGTGTGTGTTTCTCGTCAATCTCTCTAGTACCCAACATAAAGGAAAGACAAGGTGGTTGGGTTATATCCTAATATTGTGTTCCACTTGTGGATGGACCTTACCGTTGAGCACATCGACAGGTCTAGTTAGTGGAAAATATATTTATTGGGCTTAACTCATTAAGTGCCCATTATGATCCTATTATGTGGTGGGATTTGACTTGAATCTAATTGGGATTGGTCTCTCCTCTTTATATAAGTGAGTGTAGCTCTTCATTAGGTTGTATTGTTTAAAATAAATAGAGAGAGAAAACTAGAGGGAGAACATGAGACTTGTGTGTCTCTCTTCATGGTGTTCGTGCATGTAGATCATCTTCCTTCTCACGCGTGGTACACATCTCCAACATGTGGTATCAGAACTCGTGTCTGATCTTTTGGTCTTCGATCTATGTGTTTGTCATTTTTCATACCATATGAAGAGGAAGAAATCACAAAAGTAATGCAGGGCACTGAGGCATCGCCTACTCGCGTCCTACCCTAATGCTCAAGGGGACATTGCACAGCCACGCATGGGTGCTGCCTTGCCACACAGGGAGCATTATCTGACTGTGCGGCCTACCATGTGGGGGCGCCGAGTGCAGCATGAAGCCACTGTAGTAGGTTCGAGAGATTTGAAAAATGGGAGCTCGATGCTCAAATCCCTACTGAACGACGACAACGATGTCTCCAGCCAGTGGGGTCCGATGACTATTGAGGTCCCCTCCTGTCACGTACGTCTCGATAGCATCGAAAAATATCAGGTTGCGACAGATAATAGTAAAAGAGTAACTTACTTATGCAGGTACAGTCGCTCAGCGCACTTTCTGCCACATCACTTTCCTTAAAATCTTCCTAAAAAATATTAGTAAAATAGAATGAGCATAAAAATGCCTAGTAGGTTGCCTTCTAAAACAATTTCAAAACACAACTAGCAAGTAACGATTTTAGTTAACAATTAATAACAAATGTAATAATAAGGTAGGATGAAAGTGAGAGACATATAATAATACGAGATTTCATGATGTCATAAACAGAGCAAAATATTTTTCAGATCCATGTAACACACATATGTCATAGCATGAAAATGAATTATTATAATAATATGTCAATATTCACACATACAGTAGTTATCACGTATGTGATTACATGAAAAGGCCACACATGGAATCACACAAGAAGGTCTTAAGAACGGCAAGCAATTGTACGAGAGGGTAACACGCACTTAAGGATACGAGAAAGGATAGCACACATGTTCTTGAAATGATTATCACACATGTAATTACATGAAAGAACCACACATATAGTTACATGAGAATAGCATGTACTTGCATGAGAGGAAACACACGCACGTATTGGAAAGTGATCAATACGTATGCAATTACATGTAAGAGATCACACATGTAACTACATAAGAATGAAGAAGATGGTATGACAAGCATGCATATAATTCATGAAGAGTCACGTAGGTACTTACATGAAAATAAATTGACAAGAATAACACGCACTCACACAAAATGGAGCAACAAGCACCTAGAATGCTTGTGACCAGGCCGTCATCTATCAATTGGGATTGGTGGGAACACGAACCTTTCCTAGGACTGGGTCAGAACCCAATAACTAGCATTGGTCGATGTAATACGATTGCCAACTACCATTGAGCATCGTTATTCGCGGAGTTAAGATAAATGACAATGACAAGAGAAGAACATCCACCAGTCTGACAGGAATAACACATACTCGCACGAAATAGAGTAGCAAGAACCTAGAATGCATGTGACCAGGCCGTCATCTGCCAATTGGGATAGGTGGGCACGAACCTTTCCCAGGACTGGATCAGAACCCAATGACTAGCATTGGTCGGTGTAACATGATTGCCGACTACCATTGAGTATGTAGTTATTTGAGGCTCAGGCTGATAGCATATTATACTAAATAGTCTATGACAAAATCGGCCAACCAGATTACAAGAATTAGTTAACTAATCAGATTAAACATCAATTGGTTGACCTAAGTGGATAAATCAATCAACTAGGCATGACAATCGATTAATAAACAAATCAGGCAAAATCAGTCGTCCGAAAAAAGAGGAATTGGTCATCTGAAACAACCAAATCGGTCGACCAAACAGAAAAATCGGTCAATAGACCTAGCTAGCAGTAGCTTGGTCCTAGATGTGATGAAGGATCGGTCGACCAAAATGACAAAATCGGTCGACTGATCAAAAATCGGTCGACTGGCCCAAACCATTCGAATTGTGTTCTTACTGTAAGGGTTGAATTGGAGAGAGAATTGGTCGATCGAAATATCAAAATCAGCCGTCCGATTCCGGTAAAAACCAGAATCATAAAAGCTTGAATCGCACAGTCCAACCATATTTGGGAATAGAAATAAACAATCAAGAAAGATAGAGAAGAACTTATATATCAATTGGGCATGATGTCGGGTGGAGATGAAATCCCTAAGTTCCTCGTCTCACTTCTTTCTCTCTCCTCAGTGCTCTGCAACATCTTTCTCTCTTTCTTTGCCTCTCTATACCTTTTTTCTCTCATCTTCTTTCTTTCTTCTTTCTCTCTTCTCAGCTTCCTGTAACACCTTTCTCTTTCTTTGGCATGATGGTGTTTTGAGGAAACAGGATGAGAGAGTGGCGGTGATGTGATGGTGGACAGAAGAAGTAGGAAGAAGCAGTGAAGAAGATGAAGTAGCAGCAGAAGGAGTAGGAAGAAGAATAAGAACTGGGAGGGGGTTTTATACTGGCTAGCCATGCGGAGGGGTGAGGATTATCTTCATTGCCACCTAACCCTTCGGCAGCCACAAGTTTTTGAGTGGATGGGGATTAGCCACCGAAGTGTTTTACGTAATGTGGCTTACGTAAGAAGGTTTACGTAATTAGATAAATAAGATTAATTCATTTAAATTCTTTGAGTCATTAATTTATATCTAAATTATATCTAATTGGGATGAAATTTCAAAAATAAGTTAATTAAGAGATGATTCAAATTATGGTGATTTTAGTTTAATTTTTTGTCGAGTGAAAATTACTCCAAAAATTATTAGGTCGACTTAATCTAATTATCCTCACATCAATAAGTCAGGATGTTTATATTTTTGGGATCAGTACATTTTTCTGATAATTATGGTGTTGTTAGATTTTTACTTTCGTTACCGAATTTCGATGACGCCCTGTCGAGGTGCACACATCTGAAGACAACACCGGAATCATATTAATTATGTGAAAAGATTCTTGATTCAAATGTAATCATGTTCTTGTATCTTTTATGGTCATCAATATCTTTTTTCTAATGTTCAATATCTTATTATTATTGAAAATTTGGGTGTTACAAATTCCCTCACTTGCATGGTGGTTATTAGATTTATGACCAATCGGCGGAGCAAGAGACGAGCGGTGAATTGACTCCGCACAATAAAAAACTAAATGCATACAAATTTGACGTATCAAAGCCAACTCTTTTGCACAGTAGAATACTTAGAACTTTTAGGTGAAACCCGCGAGACTAGCAATCCTAATGCGCACGTAGATGGGAGATAGAATAGATGCAAACACACCACAATGTACACTAGGATGTTTAGATGGTTCGGCGTACCCTCATGTGACTTGTCCACCCCTCACAACTGTGAGGCTCACAATATCTTGTTTAACGGGTACAAGACACAAGCCCCCTCACATACACACATGGTTGTTTCTTCTAGTTATGAGTGTCCTACAAGCAAACTCACATCAATGATGACATTTGTAATCTTATATTAATCTATGTTGGTAATGATATTAATGACATTTTCTCACTCCATATTACATGCATAGGATGATGTTTATATATTGTGATATCCATGGGTCTATGCAATGAGGATTAGGATTATGATGAGATCATAATAATGAGATCTATCATCTTTCAACATAGATCCTAAATATTTCTGATCATAGGTTGCTCGAGAAAGACATAGAGATAACTAGACAGACCGGTGTACTATATACCCATCCACATGATGGAGGCAACTAGTCTCATAGTTGCTTGTGTGGAGACACTAGAGGTATAGTGCAGGTGCTCATTGAAGAATGAGTTCACCAAATGATCCGCTCTCGGAATGTTATATCGTTGATGATACCTAATTGTTAGGCAGCGATTCCGTGGTCCCAGCTGTGTAACTGGTCCTTTGACTGGAGACACCAATGATGCCTTGTTTGAGTACTTCATTCTTTGATGTCAGACTTATAGGTATGGTAGTTCCAAATCTAGTACTTTCGATTATTGGTAATGATAGCTAACCTTACGAAGGCAACTGAGTGTCAATAAAGGATCATCCACTATATATAGGTATCATGAGAGGAATATCCCGTATGTTCTTACTTAGCTAAATCTTTGGCCAGGGTCAATTAGATTGAGAGAGAATGAGTTCTCTGGGAGAACTCGATAAGAATGAGACTCATATGGATTCGTATAGACCTGACTACACCATGCCTAATATATGGTCTCTAGGATATTAGATGGATGAAGGACTATAGGTACACTATAACTGAGGGTAGAAAGGTCCAATAAATTAGATCCCCCTATACCGTCTGGGGACTATGGTGTAGTGGCCTAGTACGTCTATAGCGAATGAGTTGAGTGAATTATTATGGAGATAATAATCATTAAGTCATAAGAGGTTCTAACAAGTGTAACTCATGGCCAGCTCGATGTGAGCTTAGAGGGTTACACACATAAGGTGGATGACGCGACAATGATAGAGGATTGAATAAGAGTTATCTAATAGGGCTTCTCTCTCTAGAATAAACATAAGTCCTAAATTTTCCTAGTCGAAGGACCCATTGAGAATAGACATCATGGGTTCGAATAGATTAGTATATATGCTACCTACTTATATGATGAGGGTGATTGATCCATTGATAACTTAAGTGGAGACTTTAAGGTAGATATATAAGTGCTCATAATGGTTAAATGAGTTCATTGAACTGACCTACATAAACACTTGATTTTGGATATGTGGTGCAAGTCGTCATTGAACTTGAGTCACCAAAGATGTCTTGCATACAAGACGATCAAACTTTGATTCCATATCTATGGGCCTTAGCCACATGTTTAGTTGCATATGATTATTGGGTTCGATAAGAATCATGTAAAGGCAACTGAGTAACGAGATGAAATCACTTACTAGTTACTTCTATATGGATGAGAGATATGTCTCAATATGTATACGTGACTGGAAAGTCTTTGGCCAGACCAATAAATAGATCGAAAAGGAGTTTTCAATGTCTATTAATTATGGAGGATTGAATCTATATTAACTGTAGCAGATAGTTTCTTTTCAATTTGAGACATCATTAGTGAAGGACAATAATTGAACAGTAACTAATCATCAAAAAGTACCAATAGGAATGATTATTCTTGATATCATCTGAGAGTTACAATGTGATCCTTAAAGTGACCATAATTAATGGATGCTCTTAAGTGTTAAGATAATGGACTTAAGAGTTATTGAAGAAGTAAGGGGTTAATTCTTATGATCTGACTTCAGAGTTTTAATTAGTCAGATATGAACACTAAATGGAGATTTAATGATTCATCAATCCATGACCAATTTGATGTTGGGCCTATTGGGTCATACACAAAAGAGCTTGGAATGCATGGGGGTATTTATGGAATATAGATTCCAAGAGGGATGCAATAGTTACAACCATTAAAATCATGTGCATGTGGCTATTCTGGGGTTGATCAAGGAGGCCTCTTGGGTAGGCCACTTTCTCTTCAGGGTGATGAACCTCTCATCTCCAATTATTTCTAGATTTTGGTGATAACAAAAACTCTAGAAATATGTGCTTAACATCTATTTTTCATTAGCCTCTCAACAGGGCAAAAACTCATTCAACCTCCCAGGTAGCCACTTTCCCTCCAAGGTGATGATAAAAAAATGCTACAAAAATCTCAAATTTATGCACTTCATAAATTATGCTTAAGTCCATACCGATTGTAGTTTAAGTTCATATCAATTACAAAACACACAACACTCTGAGTATAGACTAAGCTTTGCACCGATTATAGTCAAAGTATTACAACGACCAGAGTTCTCTTTGTTGAAGCACTATATCGATTGTAATTGCTACAATGATTATGGTTTAAGTAACATTCTGATTAGTGTTGCTACACTACCGATTATTATTAAAGTAGCACTCTGATTATTGTTTTAGTAACTATCTATAACAATTATGAAGATTACCATATTTTGATTATAGTTTCATCTTTTATGTATATTCCGATTAGAGTCACAAAGGACTTCTGTATCGATTAATGTTCAAACACAACGACTACTGAATACTTATATCCATTATACAACAAAACTACGATTACTATATACAATACCTTATCGATTAGCGACTATTGAACAAAATATCTTCTGTTTACTTCATTTATGTTTAAGTGTCCTATGATTAGTGTGAAATTATATCGATTAGTGTTTTAATTTAGATTTTGATTATATCACACCTCCAGATGCATCGATTATTGAACTAAAACGTTCTATACTCATAGTTTGCATTGATTATTATAGTCTTACTCTTGTCATCACACCAATGAGTGTTAGTTAGATATCAATTACTTCCAGACATATCGATTATTGAAGTCTTACTTCTAAATATATCAATTATTGATATAAACGTTTCATGTTTGATATGTGCACCGATTATTCATGTTTTTACACCGATTGGCTATATCTTAAAGTTAAATATTATTACATGAGGAAGCCTTATTGTTCTCAGTAAAATAATTATAATATGCATATATTTACACATAAACAAAGCGGTGAGAAAATTTCAAATCTTTTTCAAATGTATTGTTAAGAATCTCCCACATAGTTAAAAAGTTGAAATGACATTCTGTCAGCATGACATTTATTGCTTATATGAAACGTAGTTGCACTTATCGTTCGCATGGCACGCATTTGCCATCTCTTTCATACATGTCTACTAGAGCCTACTAGTTTTAGCAATACTGCCATCACGAAAAGAGGATACTAGGTAGCTGAGATGTGAGTTGACGAGCACAAGGTCTTTTCCCTCTCTATATGTATCCTAGCATTAAATGACTCATAGGTTTACGGTACTCATACAACAACAACGTTAGACACTGGGAATGTTGCCTTGGAAATCTAGTGAATATGAGAAGACTTAACGAATTGATCAACAACTATTCTTTCAAGGTAGATAAAAGGAAGGGTATTTAAATGTGAAGGGTAGCTCTGAAGAAGAAAAATCATTCAAACTCTTGTGTTCCTAAGCTACAAGCTCAAACAGATCTTTCAAGCCTTCAATCTTCAGAACTCTTTCACTTCGTTCCTGCTGATTTCTTGAGAAAGAGAGAACTATGTGTCTGAGTGAACCTAATATTGTATTCTTCCTTTCTCAAACACTGTCTTAGATGAAGCTACACCAGTGTTCATTATGTGCTTAGTCTAGGGACATCATGTAATATTTCTGTATTTCAGGTTTCATACCTCCTCCCGGGTAAAGAGAAGATTGGTAGGGTCTACAGTGAGTTGTTCCCTCTTGGGTAGAAGGGAAGACTAATGATGTATTGGTGTGTAGTTCCCCTTTGGGTTGTGAAGGGAAGACCAGCTAAGTTGGGTGTTGTAGTATTCATAAGAGGGACTATACCCTTGTGTTATTGAAACCCCAAGGTATTGCCTGGAGACTAGGACTAGACGTAGAACTAAGAAGGAGCTCAGTGTCGAATTAGGATAAATCCTTGTGTCCTTGTGTGATTGCTTTGTCTAATTCCTATTTCCGCGATTATCTAACTCTAACATAGGCACATTTTAGTGTGTAATTTTTGAGTTGCAAAATTTAATTTTAGCAGCCCATTCACCCCCTCTGGGTCTGCTAGCTGGGCAACACAAGGGAGGAGGCTTGGGGTGCAAGTCCAAAGGGCTATAAAGTGGACTGAAAAAACAAAATGAAAGAGAGCTTTTTATGCATCTTGCAAGCATACAATAGCTGCCCATCTCCCTTCCTTCTCTTAATGTAGGTGAAGGAAGTACCATCCAATGGAGGCCATGACACAAGAGACCCCTACGTCGTCTGCTCGTGTGGATTGCGATAGAGGTTGAACATGTGGATGGCTCCATACGATGTGGTTATTGCATTGACTGAAGGAGAATAATTATCTTCTCACGGTAAGATCTCAAAACACCATATTTTAGTATGTATCCCAACAATCTCAATCATGTTTTTATTGTGCATCGGGATCTCAGAGGATACCCAACAAATTAAACATGTCATTTACATTGAGTTGATAGGTATGTTCAGTTTTATTGTCTAATTACTACAATTTATTTTGTTAACATGTTGTTGATCACACACACACACACACTACGCATCGAGATCTCAAAAATTAAACAAGTCATTTACGTCCGAGTTGACAAGTATATTTAGTTGATTGTCTTATTACTATAGTTTATTTTGTTAACATGTTGTTTTATCACACACACCTGTGCATCGGGATCTCAGAGGATACCCAACAAATTAAACATGTGTAGCAACCTAGAATAATTTAAAATAAATAATTAAAATTGTAAAGAATAAATGATTAACAATAAATAAAAGTTGACAATGGGATTAAGAAAGACCCATAAAAGTGTTAATGGGCCAAAAGATAACATGAAATAATAATAAAAATTTGGACTGCCCAATACCCATTAACTAAATAGGGCTAATTAAGCTTATTACACTAGATAAATGGGCCAAATTTGTGCCCAAACTCTACCCTAACTTGGGGAGCACATTTCCCCATGAGAGTTGGGAGGTTTAATTTATGGAAATAATCCAAGTAAATCCAAAATAAAGGAAGTTAGAGTCATAATAAGACTCCTAAAGCCTATCCTTTTAAATACATATACTAATCTCTCTTTGGCCAACCCATACCACTACTGAGATGTTCTTGGACTAGAGAAGTGCGGTGGAGAAGAGGAATTTGCGGAGAAACCCTAAAAGACTTGGTGTTCTACCCCATTCTTGCCCTAGGATCTTCAACACACTCAAAGGTAGGTGTTCTCACGGGCCTAAATCTAATTAGACTTCTCTATAGGTTAATCTCCATGATAGATACATGTTTCCCACGTTTTTTCCAATTTGTGTAGTCCATACAAAATGTAATTTGAAGATCAAAATTCAATTTTCCTGTTCATCCGAGTTCACATAATTCCCTTTAAATCATGTCAAATCCATGTTCATAGCCAATTAATGGTATTGTAGGTTCACAAGCATGTTAGGAAGTTTTGCATTTGGTTTCCCTTTCTTGATTAATTATACATTGAGATTTGGTGTTTTATTTCATATACATCGCAAACGGGTTCATTTTATGAGACATGGTGAGTGCTCAGATCACTTTCTGAATGCGCCCTCGCAATAGCTTGTGTTCAAGACACGTTGGACAAGGTTGGAGAGTTCACTTAACCTGAACGAGCTGAGCCTTTTGACCACATTCCAAAGCCTAACCCGACATTTTCCAATTGTCGGTCTTGAAATCCTAATTTTCTTGGAAATAGTGCCATAATTTCGTGATATGATTACTGATTGTTCAATATGAAACATGCTAAACAATGACAAATCATGCTATATTCAGAAGATTCATGTAACATAGTGCGTTTTTCAGATATTTGTGGATCCTCGCTTAGTGGTCGTTTGGATTCGTGTTTACTGGCTCTGGTGTGGTGCTCATGACCAATGTGGGGTCATTGAGCCTTGGTCGTGGTTTCCGTGCGTTGTGTGGGGCTTAGTGGGCCGGCAGGTTAGGCCCATAGCACCCGTTGGTTCATTGGTTGTGAACGCGACAAGGGTGTGCGTCGCGTTCTTAACGCAACATCCCTGGTGGTCATGTTCTGCTTTCCGATCGAGATACGATCTTCGTCTGCATGCGCGCCGCGTGTCGCGCGCTGGGCGACATGCTGACGTCGGCCTTGAGAAGGCGACGCCCTAGTCCATCACGTTCGGGTCACGATGGGGAGGTACGTCACGTTCTTAACTGCAAATAGTTCATAACCTTGGTCGGCCAAATAGAGTTGAGCGAGCTCTGTTGGCTAGAGGGAGTAGCTGCCGCTGGGATCTCGGGCGATTTGGCATTTGGGAGTCATTTTCGACGTGGTCTCGCCGCGAGGACGTTGCACGGAGCGGGTGAAACACCGGGTGATCGTCGTTCTTCTTGTTCTTTGCAAAGGTAGGGAGATTCTCCTCATTTTACATCGTAAAATCATGTGTGATGCATGTGCGGGCTGTTATTTGTTTTAAGAACAGTAGATATCATGCTAGGGTATTCAGTAAAGCATGAAAATGAAAATTAAACGTGGTTTGCATGGTTTTTGGGGTGATCCGGGGAGAGTATCTCGGATTAGAGTTCTTGCCTGTGAAGGCGACCGAGCCCCTTGTCGCGTTCAGAACGCGACAGGCCGACCCGTAGCGTTCAGGTTATGAACGCGACATGTCGGGGTGTCGCGACCAGAAGGCGACAGTTGCCTATGTCGCGACCACAGCTGAGAGGATTCGTTTGTATATGTTTAAATGGCATGATTATCTGATTATCGATATTTTATGTGTATGGCAAATATAAGTGGTGCGTTGGCACCTGTAGCGCTCGTGAAGCATGATGTTTATGTAACAATCGTGCTGCTCACGAGGTGAGCGTGTTTTACGTGGTTGGTGTGTTGTTTACGCAGTTAGCGGGTTGTTCACGCAGTAGCGTGCGGATCACGTGTTGTTCACGTGATGTTTACGTGGTTTGAGTGTTGTGCATGTGGTTTGTGTGTGCAGGGTAAATAATTCGACGTTGTGTTTATCGTAATATACTTCTGTGGTTAGTTTGTGGGTGGTTGGGCAATGAGGTCTTAGTGTGAACCTAGCCTCGGCCCTTTAGTGTCTTTTGTATGGTTATTATATTGTAATAATATGGCAATGGAGGTCACAGGGTGACCAATGATAGGCAAGATTATTATATGTTATTGTGATTTAAGTATGTGTTGGTGTTGGTTAGCTTGGAGGTCACATGGTGACTAGTGATGAGCCAATTATGTTTAATGTATCGTGATATAAGTTTCACCGAGGTGTTAAGTGACTGACGTGGTATGTGTGCTAGCCGAGTGTGGTGGTCCGGCACCTATTCTGGAATGCCTCTCTAGTCGGGTACCCAGGTTTTGTGTGAGCCAGGCACGTTAGTGCTCGGGGTTTGTTCTGGTACTGTGTGTACCGTCGAGGTCTGTGTTGTTTGTCCTGGACACCCTCACTCTTGTGTTTGAGTTGTACGTTCGACTGAGGGAAAGACGATAGTGGACAGTGACTTGTGAGAGTTATGTTTGGTCGCTTGTGGCACGCTCGTGGTTGGGGGTTACGGACACCAGTAGACGTACTAGGCCCCAACTAGTCCTGTGTTTCCAGTGCCTCACT
This sequence comes from Colocasia esculenta, assembly GCA_014218235.1. Taxonomy (NCBI): domain Eukaryota; kingdom Viridiplantae; phylum Streptophyta; class Magnoliopsida; order Alismatales; family Araceae; genus Colocasia; species Colocasia esculenta. The sequence goes on along the minus strand of CM024762.1, from coordinate 4,501,068 downwards.
TTAGGGAGCTCGGGACAGAGTCCCTAAAGGTGCCAGGCATGGGCCTGCAGCTGTGTGGTATGCAGGTGTGGTGTTGGTTGGTCTCCACTGTTCTTTGGCTTGTGGTTGTGGAGCGGTACGTAGTTGGACCTTTCGTCCATGACTGCGAGACTGAGAGGTGGTTCTTGTGTTATGTTGTCCAGGTTGAATACTGACGTCATGAACCATTAGTCTGTTCCCGTGTGGTGGCGTCGTTCTTTCCGACTCGTGCTTTGCCACTGGTTGTGGCCTATGTGTGTGTGACTGGTTGGTACAGGTTTACCCGTTGTGGTGTGCCTTGGTGGTGGCAAGGTTTTGGTTGTGGTTTCGAGGTGGTACCTCGTGGTAGTAGGTACCTGTACCCTTCGTAGGTAGCCTTGTGTTGTGGTACATTGTGTACCAGTCCCTTCAGGTGTTGAGGTGGACATGTGTTCTGTGGAGGTTTGTGGAGTGACCTTCCACGTGTGGTGTTTTTACTCGTCTTCGGGTATACCTCCAATTATGTTTTAATGTGAGGTGTTTTGGTGTGAGGTGGATTGGCTAGCTGATGCCAGTCCTGTTACCCCTCGTGGGTAGGTGCCTGTGAAGCTTGTAGCTTCAGCGACTAGTTGTCGTAATGATTTGCCTATGAGGCATGTGGCCTAGGCTTGGTAGTTGTTGAGCGAACTAGTGGTGTTGTGCTAGTCCTGCTGTCCCTTTTCCTTTCCGGGATTTATATTAGCTGATGTAATTATGCTTAGTTGTTGTTAATTATGCTTTGTTGTGAGCATGATATATGGTTTGGCTATCGGTGCTGCCAACGAGACCCTCTGGGGTTGAGGTCTCTTCAGTTTGGTGTGTTATTTTGGATAGGCCCTACTGAGCCTGTAACTTGTTGAGGCTCACTCTCCTACAGTTCTTTTCAGGGCTTGCCATTTGTGTGGCTTGTGGAAGCGTTGTGGCAGACTTGTACCACCAGTAGTAGAGTTAGTCGTGTTGTGTGAGCTTGTGCTCCATCGGGGTATGCCCCAGGTAGTTGTACTCTTTATATTGTATATGTAATAATGTATTAAGACAGTTGTAAATGTTTATATAGGTATGAGCACATGTACTTTATTGTGTCTTATACTGTTGTGGTTGTCTTTTATATTCTTATGGATACGTGTTCGAACTATCCCTTGCGAGACTTCGGTCCGTTCGCGCGCGGGAGACGGATCTGGATATGGAGTCTTATTGGGCATAAATATCCAGGGCTGTTACAGTTGGTATCAGAACGATGATCTAGTTAGAATATGAAAAGACATTGAGGTTAGAATGTCCCAAGACATGAATTAATGTCCACTGCTGGTAGTAAGTCTGCGGTTTTATGTGGTTTAAAGTGGTTTTTCACGTGAGTTTTATCATGTGTATTGTGTGCTTATTTTTATAAGTGTGGCAGTTACTGGTAATGACTGAGAGAAGATGTGGTTAGAAGAAACTCAGACTGTGAAATGGATATGATTGTTTGCACACCTGGCAGTTGTTAGCAGTATAACTTGAACGGTTAATTATACTAGTGTATCAGTTACAGTTAAAGTGCAGTTATATGAGGGTTCTTAGTTATAGAAATTGGAGAGAATAATGAATTTGGCTATGATAATCAGAAACGTAGAGTAGTGTTCTGAGAAGGATATGTCTGATATCTGTAGTGAGGTACAGAATTGACAGAGAGAGGTATAAGGTGCTAGTGTGATGGAACAACAGAAGGAGTAGTGTTATTAATAAGGAATAGTATGTATTAAGAAATGCGGTTAAGGACCTTGGCAGATGTAGTGTAGTGTTTAAGATTTGTGTTAGTAAGTATTAAAGAAGCAATCTGGGTGATAATGTGATTAGTGTTATAGGAAGTTTGGAATAATTGAGAAAGGCAGATTAGTTTCAGATGGGTACTGGTAAATAGAGAAACAAGGATTTGTGGCAGTCATATAAGGATAAGTGTATTTGATGATTAGAGATGAGTACAGTAAAGAGCTGGAAATAGTGTTGTTATGATACTTGTAAATAATGATGATAATGAGGAATTTGATATAGAGATTCATGTAAATATGTGTAGGAATGGTCAGTTAAGTAGAGAAAGAATAAAGGAAGATCAGTGCACAAGTAGATATTCTGAGAATTTTATAAGAAAGATATTTATTTGGTAAGTGGCAGTTTGTAGGATTGTACAGAATGGTTTATTAAAGAATACAATGTTAAAGATTGAGGTTAAGATTAAGAATGTTTGGAATAAGGAAGAGTTATGTGGGACAGAATAGAAAGAAATGGATTAGATGAGAAGCAGTTGAGAAGTATTAGGTAAGTGAAATAGTAAGGCAGATGATGAGAGGAATTAAAGTGAAGGTTAGAATGAAAAGGATCACGGTAAGTATGATGTAGCAGCAATGGTTCCAACATTTGAGAATAGAGCAGTAAAATGGAATAGAGAAATCAGGCAAAGCAAGTTATAGTATTTAAAGAGATCGATTTCAGATTTTAGTTTTGGCAGTATTTCAATAAAGGATGATTGTGCATTAGCAGAAATTATAGTATAAATGGTACAGTGAAGATAGCCAGATAGCAGAATAAATAAGAGAAATGTTTTGCAGAAATAATATTGTGAATAGTGTAAGCGGCAATACAAATCAGATTAAGAGTTATTGATCAAAGAAAAAAAAGAAAGGGTATAGTAGATTATGAAGCAAATATAATTAGAGGGTTTAGAAAATGCTCAGTAAGAGTTGGCCTGTGCATAAAGTGATTTAGTTAGGTAAATGTATTCTTTTATAAGAGTATTTCATAGTTTGATGTAAGAATAAAATACAGAACAGTTAAGGAATAATAAGCAGATTAGAGTACGGCAGAATAGAACATAGAGAGCAAAAAATATATGGAAATTGGAATTAATAAGTACAGAAAGGAAAAATAAGATCAGATAAACAATGAACAGTTTAGAGACAGGTGGCACCTGATTGAGAAATAGTTCGGTAAAGTTGAAGGTAGAAGATGAACAGAGTTAGTTGAGCAGTGTTATATGTGATAAGAAAGTGCAGTGTCACAGTAATGAGAACAAATATTTGAAGATTATGTAATAGATTGATTAGATCAGCCAGAGTATGTTATTCAAGCAAAATAAATAAATAAATGAAAAGTGCCGGATAAATCAGTAGCGATATGGCAGGATTTAGAATTTAAGCATGTGGTACAACAAGAATTAAAGTATTAAAGAAAGCAGTTCAAAATTTTCATATTTCCTTCCAGTGTTAATTGATAAGTAAGTGATTTGAGAAGTAGGTAAAGTTAGAATTGAATCCAGCTGGAGTCAGAGTAATAGTGAAAGTAGAAAGTAACTGGAAGCAAAATGGAAGAAGAATTTATGAAATATTTTGCTAAGTATCCAGAATAATCAGAGTAGCGCAGCGGAAGCATGGAATGTTTGATATTCCAAGTTATTCGAGATTTGAATGATTAAAGAAAAGTTTGAGGTTTATGCACAGTTCGGCAAAGAGACAATGATTTTGGCCAGATATGAATTAAGGCAGCATGAGTACAATGGTATAAAGAGGCAGGAAATTCAGTTATGGTAATGTGATTTTCTTTGAGAAGCTGGCAGTTGAGAATGTGAACACAGATAAAGCAGAGTAGCGGTTGGCAATGATAAGTAAATAATGGAACAACATTGAAGAATTCGAGAATTTAAGCAGGGTTTAGCAGGGCAGAATATCCAAAAGTAGCAGAGTAAAGTGAAAGGTTTAAGCAAGAAAAGCGGCCCAAAAAGAAATGTTGCAAACACAATCAGGAAAAATGTGGAAATAGGTTGAGTCCAAGGAGATAAAATGCCAATAGCAGGGTAGAATCACCTACAGCTGAAAATTATAGAAAGGGTAGAATGTAGCAATCAAGCAGTGCAGTTATGAAATAAATTAAAGAGAAAGGGAAGCAGAACAAATACGGAAATGAGCAGATGAATCAGTTAGCACATGATAATTTGAAAGGCAGATGCAGAGAAAGTGTATCCTACTTGTTCTATATATGACTTTGTTTCCTTTTAGGTGATAGTTCGGTTTACTGTGGTTTGTTTTGAATGTCGAGGACGACATTCCTTTTTAGGTGATAGTAATGTAACGTAGTGTATTTTTCGGATATTTGTGGATCCTCGCTTAGTGGTCGTTTGGATCCATGTTTACTAGCTCTGGTGTGGTGCTCATGACCAATGTGGGGTCATTGAGCCTTGGTCGTGGTTTCCGTGCGTTGTGTGGGGCTTACTGAGCCTCCAGGTTGGGCCCATAGCACCCGTTGGTTCATTGGTTGTGAACGCGACAAGGGTGTGCATCGCGTTCTTAACGTGACATCCCTAGTGGTCGCGTTCTGCTTGCCGACCGAGATATGGTCTTCATCTGCATGCGCGCCGCATGTCGCGCGTTGGGCGGCATGCTGACGTCGGCCTTGAGAAGGCGACACCCTAGTCCGTCGCGTTCGGGTCGCGACGGAGAGGTACGTCGCGTTCTTAACCCCAAACAGTTCATAACCCAGGTCGGACAGACAGAGCTGAGCAAGCTCTGTTTGGCCAGGGGGAGAAGCTGTGGCGGGGATCTTGGGAGATTTGGCATTTGGGAGTCGTTTTCGGCGTGGTCTCGCCGCGAGGACGTCGCACGAAGTGGGGGGAACACCAGGTGATCGTCGTTCTTCGTGTTCTTCTCAAAGGTAGGGAGATTCTCCCCGTTTTACATCGTGTGTGATGCATGTGCGGGCTGTTATTTGTTTTAAGAACAGTAGATATCATGCTAGGGTATTCAGTAAAGCATGAAAAATGGAAATTAAACGTGGTTTGCATAGTTTGTGGGGGGTGATCTAGGGAGAGCATCCCGGATTAGGATTCCTACCTGTGAAGGCGATGGAGCCCCTTGTCGCGTTCAGAACGCGACAGGTTGACCCGTCGTGTTCAGGTTGTGAACGCGACATGTCGGGGTGTCGCGACTAGAATGCTACAGTTGCCTATGTCGCGACCACATCCGAGAGGATTCATTTGTATATGTCTAAATGGCATGATTATCTGATTATCGGTATTTTATGTGTATGGCAAATATAAATGGTGCGTTGGCACCTGTAGCGCTCGTGAAGCGTGATGTTTATGTAACAATCGTGCTGCTCACGAGGTGAGCGTGTTTTACATGGTTGGTGTGTTGTTTACGCAGTTAGCGGGTTGTTCCGCAGTTAGCGTGTGGATCATGTGTTGTTCACGTGATGTTTACATGGTTTGAGTGCCATGCACGTGGTTTGTGTATGCAGGGCAAGTAATTCGACGTTGTGTTTATCGTAATATAACTTCTGTGGTTAGTTTGTGGTGGCTGGGCAGTGAGGTTCCAGTGTGAACCTAGCCTCGGGCCTTTAGTTTCTTTTGTATGGTTATTAAGTGGTTATTATATTGTAATAATATGGCAATGGAGGTCACGACACCAATGACAAGCAAGATTATTATATGTTATTATGATTTAAGTATGTGTTGATGTCAGTAGCTTGGAGGTCACATGGTGACCAGTGATGAGCCAATTATGTTTAATGTATCGTGATATAAGTTTCACCGAGGTGTTAAGTGACTGACGTGGTATGTGTGCTAGCCGAGTGTGGTGGTCCGGCGCCTATTCCGGAATGCCTATCTAGTCGGGTACCCCAGGTTTTGTGTGAGCTAGGCACGTTAGTGCTCGGGGTTTGTCCCAGTACTGTGTGTACCGTCGAGGTCTGTGTCGTCTGTCCTAGACACCCTCACTCTTGTGTTTGAGTTGTACGTCTAGCTGAGGGAAAGACGACAGTGGGACAGCGACTTGTGAGAGTTTGTGTTTGGTCGCTTGTAGCGCGCTCGTGGTTGGGGCCTACGAACACCAGTAAACGTACTAGGCCCAACTAGTCCTGTGTTTCCAGTGCCTCACTTTAGGGAGCTTGGGCCAGAGTCCCTAAAGGTGCCAGGCATGGGCCTGTAGCTGTGTGGTCTGCAGGTGTGGTGTTGGTTGGTCTCCACTGTTCTTTGGCTTGTGGTTGTGGAGCGGCAGTTGGACCTTTCGTTCGTGACTACGAGACTGAGAGGTGATTCTTATGTTGTGTTATCCGGGTTGGATACTGACGTCATGAACCAGTAGTCCGTTCCCATGTGGTGGCGTCGTTCTTTCCGACTCGTGCTTTGCCACTGGTTGTGGCCTGTGTGTGTGTGACTGGTTGGTAAAGGTTTACCCGTTGTAGTGTGCCCTGGTGGTGGCACGATTTTGGTTGTGGTTTCGAGATGGTATCTCGTGGTAGTAGGTACCTATACCCTTCGTGGGTAGCCTTGTGTTGTGGTACATTGTGTACCAGTCCCTTTAGATGTTGAGGCGGACTTGTGTTCTGTGGAGTGACCTTCCACGTGTGGTGTTTTTACTCGTCTTCGGGTATACCTCCGATTATGTTTTAATGTGAGGTGTTTTGGTGTGAGGTGGATTGGCTAGCTGATGCCAGTCCTATTACCCTTCGTGGGTAGGTTGCCTGTGAAGCTTGTAGCTTCAGCGACCAGTTGTCGTAATGATTTGCCTATGAGGCATGTGGCCTAGGCTTGGTGGTTGTTGAGCGGACTAGTGGTGCTGTGCTAGTCCTGCTGTCCCTTTTCCCTTCTGAGATTTGTATTAGGTGATGTAATTATACTTAGTTGTTGTTAATTATGCTTTGTTGTGAGCATGATATGGTTTGGCTATCGGTGCTGCCAGTGAGACCCTTTGGGGTTGAGGTCTCTTCAGTTTGGTGTGTTATTTTTGGATAGCCCATACTGAGCCTGTAACTTGTTGAGGCTCACTCCCCTACAGTTCTTTTCAGGGCTTGCCATTTGTGTGGCTTGTGTAAGCGTTGTGGTAGACTTGTACCACCAGCAGTAGAGTTAGTCGTGTTGTGTGAGCTTGTGCTCCCTCGGGATATGCCCCAGGTAGTTATACTCTTTATATTGGACATGTAATAATGTATTGAGACAGTTGTAAATTGTTATATACATGTATGAACACATGTACTTTATTGTGTCTTATACTGTTGTGGTTGTCTTTTATATTCTTACTGAACAGGTGTTTGAGCTATCCCTTGCGAAACTTCGGTCCGTTCGCGGAAGACGGATCTGGATATGGAGCCTTATTGGGCATAAATATCTAAGGCCGTTACAATTCAACTCCTCAAAAATCATGTTTAAATGACCTCTTCATATTATTCCCTTACAAGGACTCGAGACTTGTCTGACGACCTTAATTTCCTTCTGTTAATTATCAGGTTATATCCATGAAATGATGTAAATAAATCTAATATATGATAACCATGAAATAAAGGATTCAATTAATAATACACGACTTGTATTCATTTTACACCGACATTTTGAATATCGTCATCGCCGCTCCATGTGTCTGGAATTCAAGACACCGAGCAAAATGTTTCAACACTTTTTCTGGTGATGTGAGAACCCTTCGTCAGATATTCCTCTTTCGGATTAAAACTTCTTCATCAAGGCCTCCATGAGTCTCCGTGAATCTGAAAGTTTTTTAGGATGCTGAACTGGTTGTACCATAAACATCATACACCCTACTGTAATTTTGCAGGACTTGTACGATACGTTCAAACGGACTTTTGTCTCCGATTGAAAATGCCCTTGACCTGACTCCAACATCATGAACGCACCGGTATTAAGCAGTGTGTCTTCCTGATAAATGCGTCCTTATCCTTGACCACATTTTGACTGCGGCCAGGGTGTACACCACGTTCAACCAAGCATTGCATGTACCTGAGATTACTGTACAACAGTTATTTCTCAAATGTTTTCTTAGACTGTTTCACTATTTGACCCACTATTTGTTTTTGACTAATTTAGAAACACTCTCTTCTCCCTTTCATGCACGATAATCTCATCTATTCGTCTATAGCTTCTCATCTTTTCTTGGAACTCTATGTTCATTGACTGATTGTCTAGATACTATATAGAATTTGAGATCAACAACCAATGCCTGACAATTATAGGGCCCGATCTGGTCCTAGGAGAAGCGCTCAAAAGTGCATATGCATCGGAATTTATTGATCAGGGTGCCTGATATTACACCAAAGTATTTGATTTGCTTAATTGTTCTATGGCAATCACATCTTGAATGTGTGCTAGATAAAGTTATCGACTTGTACATGTTGTCTTGGTGTATGTGTCGTCGGGGTGTGACAACTTAGTTGATTCTCATACAAATGAAGCTAATCGATTCATGAGTTCTTTGTAAGAACTTAGCTGATTTCGCATAGGGGCACAATTAATCAATTATCAGGTTCTCTATCGAGGACTTAGTTGATTCTTGATATAGAAGAACAAAATCGATTTGTAGTAGGAAACAACACTGTGAGTACTTAGAGACTTTTTATCTCAATATAGAGAGGACTATAGAGAACATAATTGATTATCAAATGCATATAGTAAAACTTAATCGATTATCTGTGCACCATTCTAAGACTTAGATAACATAATCGATTAATTTGGTCATGGTACTCATTACTTAGAAAAAATTCGGCAAATTTAGTAGGAGAAATTGATTTTTGAGGCTACATAATCGATCTGTAGTGTAGTGTGCTTATATGCTTGGAAAAATTATATCATACTAGCACTAGTATACTTAATTGATTATCGAAGTTTATAGTAAAAGCTTGATTGATTCTCAGACATGTGCAATGCTGATTGATGAGTGAAACATAGTAGTTAGTGTTGAGGACTTAGAATTTTTTTTTGGCCTTCACACAGTGGTATACTTTGTCGATTTCACTTAATCGATACAATATTGTGTGTAGTACATAGCGAGATTTTCTTTGCCTTACTCAGTACGATACATAATCAATTGACAAAGAAACTTTTGTCAACACTAATGTGCTTTCTGAGACTTACAATTTTCTCCATGCCATAGATTTATCAATGGATGTTCTATTTTACGGACTTAGAGAAACATTGAAGTCTCATAGAGATGCAAATCAATATCTGATGAAAAGATAACTTATACTTGACCGATTAAACATGCCAAACATGTTTAAACTTAAATCGATTTAAATCAATGTTACCTAAAATACTTAATGTTCGTAAATCACAATGACGTTTGTCAAACAATAATAATAATTTGTTAATCAAAGATAACATTTGTTAATCACTCAAAATCATAGTAAGAGTAGCAGTGCAACCTGCAACAACCTTATGAGTGTATTTTGGGTTCCAAAGATGGAGTAATGTTGTTTAATATTTTTAAGATTTCTAAATGCTATTCAACATTCCTTGTTATGTTTTTGCTAATTGTAATGTGAATGGAATTACTTCAAATAAGCAAGGGTCTCTTGTCTAGTGGAATTATAAGCCCAATTTCTTTGTCTTCTTTGAGCATTTTTTACATGCAAAACTACAAGAGGAAAAAGAAGACAAACTACACTATTTCAATGACAAATGCTGCATGCACATATACGTACACTTTCCCTAGAAAGTGCAACTAAAAGAAAATGTAACATACCCCACTCTGGAATGTTAACCTCTATGTATTAGAAATCTTTGAAAGAAATCCTCCATATATTAAAAGGCACAGCCTAACACAACAAACCTTACATATGCCTACTCAAAGTATAGGAGCCATTGAAATCCAACCACCAAAAGTCAAGAACTATTCTTGAAGATGGTCAAATGCAAGCTGATCCATTATTTTTGGAGAGAGTAAATCTCGGCTCTTTGGCTTAAACTGTAAGACTTAATTGCTAAATTTGGTCAAATAAGTGAAAATTTCAGTTATTAAACTACGGTCTACCTAAAGAGAGCATAAATAGTAAGCACGGCCCTAAAAATGTATTACCACCCAAGAGGAGGGCCCCACTAACTTGGCACAAAACTCGAGGGCAGTATGAGGAAAGCATATAACTCCCAAAGCCTTGTCTTTAGAATGCAATATGGAAGGAAATTATCTAGATTTGTGGCTACTCTGTTATGTTGACAAGACTTGAGCACGGGTAACCTTCCTCCCTATCTCAGAAGGAGAGGTTATAATCCCTTGGTATCTCTCCGGAAAGGATGTGACTTTCTTAGCACTCAAATTGATAGAGAACGATCTTGAACCGCCTCCCTCCTTCCTTGTACTCTTCGCCAATCTTATTGACTTAGACATCATAAATTTTTTCCTAAGATTCACCTCCCATGACCCCTAATCTTTTGTTCGACCTTATAAATGACTTCTTGGCGACCTTGAGTGCCATCCATCTTTTCAAATCCCCAAGACAACATAACGGTCTGCACCCAAATTCAAGATTGCCTCTATTTAGTTCTATTTTTCATACACTTGATACCAGAGGTTAGCAAGCCGATATGAAGCTTTGCTTATACTATTTGACTTGCTAAGATGTCAAACAACCATTCCCTGTTGTTGGTTGGCAAGCATATAAAGACGAATATAGAATCTTGGAACAACAAAGATCATGGTTTTTTTTCTCTTAAAAAGGTGAGTGGTGGGAGGCTCTTCAATTCTCTACGAGGCACAATGAACTATAAACCGGGAAAATAAATAAAGAAAGTATACAACACTAACCATTTCCTCCCTGACGATGGTGGAGGCAAACGAGGAAGTCACAGCCGCCGATCAGAAATTAAGGTGATGCTGCTGCCGTCATCGATGTGGAGGGAGAGGAACAGTACTCGCTGTGGAGCACAAGAGGGAGAAAATCTTAGATCTAGGTGGGATATTGTACGGGAGAGTTGCCCTTGCGCATAGGGGTGTCAATGGACTGGATTAATTTGAAGTTCAATAGACAGTCCACTTCAGACTCAATTTGAGTTAAAATATGATGGCCCATAGATCTCTTTTGAAACTCATTTGTCAAACCCATCACTTGATGAGTTGGACTCGAGTTAGCCCATTAGACTAAGAGACATCAATAATCACCATACTTATTAATAACCACCATACCTACACATGCATTAAAAATATATTTAAATAAAGAAACCGGTCACCACCACATTAACAGTTCCCTCTAAATTAAAACATGTTTAAATTAAAATAGTGAATCTATCTACATATTAGCTTGATGGGCTGAAATGGGCCCCAATGGGCTAGCATGAGTTTTTTTTTTTACTTTGATTCATTAAATTTGGGTTGGACTTAGGTTGGGTTATTTAGTGTTGGACTAAACTGAGTTTAAATTGGGCCAGTCCAAACCCACCCATTGACACCCCTACTTGCGCATTCACATCTCACGCTAGATGGAGTAGTTTTCTCTGCCAATTAGGGTTGCTAACGAGTCAGAGTTGAAATTGAAAATGATATTTTCGTATCTATTTTTTATAAGAAAAGAAAAAACGGGTCAGAAACGAAAAGTAATCGAAATATTTGATATGATCAAATGATAGATGTATGTAACATTACGAATAGTGGTAAAAGAGATGTCTTTGATAATAATAGACATAATAAATATTATGAGAGAGATAAATTAATTAGATTCTATTTACAAAATAAAGAGAAGGTAAAAACTGTCTAAAATTTTTTAATATTAAGAAATAAGATTTTAAGAATATATATTTTGTAAATAAAATAAAAATTATATATTATCAAAAATGAAAATGAATAAATAAATAAATAATAATCAAAAATGAAAAAAATAGATTAAAAAATTAGAAACAAATAAAAAAAATCGAAAAACGGATATCTATTAGTAACCCTACTGCCAGCGGATAAAACCTATCCATAAAATGTAACCTAGGAGTATTCCAGTCACACGTATAGAAGAAAGAAGAAGGAACAGCTCATTTGTACGTTTACCGGTAAAGTTAACCTCTTACACATGTGTTCTCTTTATATATATAGCTCCTCCAATTTTTAATTCAATCTGGTCTTCTTTACCTTCAAATGGGCAAACCTTACCGGTTTGCACGCAAACCATAAATACATATATTTGGGTTATTTAATTATCAAAAGTTCTATATATATTATAGCTTTAGTTTGATAAATGTAAACTCACTTGAGTTTGTTTATTTAGTAACTCAAATCTCTCGGTAAGCGTACTTCTCACGTTGAGAGTACACTTTTCCACATAAAGCCCATTAATCTTTACGAAGCACAAACCAAACGCAAGTTAATAAAAATAAATTTATTATGGACCTATCCATGTTTCTATAGGTTAACATTTGGCGTCTCCATAATTTTTATGATAAACATCAAGCCTTTAAGCTATGATTGGTGTGCCTTCAGCACATAGAAAAAATTAACCGAACCAGCAAGAAAGGAAAATACCGGCCCGGTTTAAAAAATTAACTCAAGCGATTCGACCACATTAATAGAAACCCAACTTTTATTGACACCCCCATGAAACCATTTATGCAGCTCTTTTGCTCCTCCAGAGGAACGACACGAAGTTGCCACCTTGCGCCCGTTTTTTCTTTCGATCATCACGTCTTTGGGTATCCTGCGAACAAAATTTGTTAGTTCTCTCTGTCTCTCTCTCATGTCTATTTTCTCCAAAAAGATTCTTGTTTTTTCATGCAAGCCATGCTACATGCAGTACAAGAGAAACACTTTGGATCTGTTTTACGTGGATAATACCCACCCACATGACGTCACACGAGTATAGCATGTCCCAGCATGTATGACCATGGTACATATCCTTTGTTAAAGATACAAGAACTAGGCTAAAGAGAAATGCTATGCTAGCCGGGAGCATAGGGGCGCGCGAAGGAGCCGTGCTCCTCCACAGGATGTCATGTGGAGGGGCACGGCCCCCAGTGTATTTAATGTATTTTTTTTTTCACACAAACAGTGCACACATATTTTTATTGTGCAAACAAATACCTATCTAGTACACACAAATACATATGTAGTGCACATAAATACCACAATAGTACATATAAATAGTTGTGTGCATGACACAAATATTTGTGTGCACTAGATAGTTATTTGTATGCACTGTTTGAGGGTTAAAAAAAGTGTATATAAATATTTTTATAGTACACACAAATACCTATATAGTGCACATAAATATTACAATAGTACATACAAATAGTATAAAAATGTACACAAATAAATGTATTTGTGTGTATTCTTATATTATTTGTGTGTACTAGATTAATATTTATGTGTACTAGATAAATATTTGTGAAGGTAAAAAAATAAAAAATATATTAAATGTACCGGAAGCCGTGCCCCTCCAAATTACAAGTTGTAGAGGAGCGGCTCCTTTGAACGTCCCTATGTTCATAGCATTTCTTTAGGTTAAATATTCTTCTTCCGTATAAAAAGACAAACCTCTTTCCCATAACCAGGAGAAGGCGGGCAAGGATTTGACAGGATGGCGGGGCTGCCGAGGGAGGTCTGCATGAAAAGGAGCTCTCTTTCTGCAAGGAAAACCCAAACAGAAGAAACCAAACCCAGCAAGATCAGTTCCTTCCAACTCCAGGTCACAGGACCAGTTACCAATACGCACCTGTAAGTGAATGGCTTCTTCGGCGTCTGGGAGTGCTCAGAACCAGCTGATTTGAAGGCAGTGAAGAAGCTCCATATTCGTATGCATGATCATTTGACGGCGACTCAGAAGTATAAGTTGGCAGATTAAAATCATGTTGGCTGGAAGAAAATTAATAAGGTGATACAAGGTGCTTCAGAGATGTGAAGTGGGATTTGAGCTGGTAATATATGATGGAGCTGAGAAATTAAGATGATAACTAAAAATTAATCTAAGTGCTGCTGCTTAGGACAAAAGTGGAGATCACCTATACATGTTCCTTTCACTTGATCAGCTGTATTTATCCTGTTACAAGGCGTTTGAGTTATGCTTTTTCGAAAGCTTGTAATCCAACATGAAAACGATCAGGTAAATATTGCAGTTGTTTTGGGTTATAGTTAGGGCTGCCAACGGGTCGGAGTCGGAAATGACATTTTTCGCATCTATTTTTTATAAAAAAATCGAAAACGGGTCGGAAACGAAAAATAATCGAAAATATCTGGTGCAATCAAATAATAGATGTATGTAGCATTAAGAGTAGTGGTAAAAAAGATATCTTTGATAATAATAGGATAATAAATGCTACAAGAGAAATAATTTAATTAGATTCTATTTACAAATTAAGGAGAAATTAAAAATTAGTCTAAAATTTTTTAATATTAAAAAATAAAAATTTAAGAGTATATATTTTGTAAATAAAATAAAATTTATATTATCAGAATAGAAAGGAATGTGACAAATGGTCAAAGAGTATAAAAAATGTATCACACCCTCTCATTTTTATTCAGCCTATCTTTTGGGGAAACCTTTGTTTACTTCAATATATAATTTTGATCATGTGAATATTCTCTAAATTGTAATGTCATGATCGACTTTTTTGGTGGAAGAAAATATCAGGATTGTGACTCTTTCAAGTGCAAAAAAAAAAATACTCTTTTATAAGAATAATATATGTTGGAAACTTTGATTTTAAAAATATGTTTATTAAAAAAATTAACCATCGTTGATCATATATATATATATATATATAGAGAGAGAGAGAGAGAGAGAACCTTGGATCTCCATTTGAGCTCCCATCGACTTGTCCCGCTGCTCGCAGAACAACGCGGAGAAGAAGAAACCAGGGCAGCAGGAGTTAGTACCGAAAGGACTGAAAGGGGAAGCAATGGAGAGGGGAGTACAGAAGACGGAGGACGGACAAATGTTACGTGGTATGATAACATAATGGGCGCGGTGCCTGGGGAGCTCCGGATTCCACCGCAGGGACGCGAGGTCGATGCTGGCTGCGTACTGCCGGCACGTCGTGAGCCTCTGCATCACAGTTCGATCGTGTTCCGCCATGGAAACTGTTAACACTTAGATAGCTATATTCGTATCATACCCAAGACCCCTGCTACAAGCACCGTGTACATGCCTGCCTCAAGCTGTCGATCCGCCGCTCCGTCTCCACCAGCTCGGCCCTCCCCGGCAGCCGGCCCTCGACGCTGGCGGCCACGCTCCCCAGATGGTCCACCACCCTCACGACGGCCTCGCATATGTACTTCCTCGTGTTCTCCACCACCCTGAAAGGAACATTTCGATCGGGAGCTTCCCATCTGAACAAGGGGAGGGGGAGGCGAGGAGGGAGAGACGGAAACAGAGCAAACAGGACTCACGTTCTCTTCTGCTTCGCCGTCGTCCTCTTGTACGCGGCCTCGCAGTGGTCGGCCGCGCGGTGGAGCTGCCGCCGCAGGTCCCTCAGCTCCTGCCATCACTGAGATGTTTGAAAGCGACGGGAACAAGAAACACAGCCAGAAAAGAAAGATCGAGAGAAAAAAGAGAGACTACAAATAGGAACCACGGTTTCACGGCGAAACAGAACAAGAGTACGAACCCGGAGAGAGATGTGGAAGCGGGCAGCAGCATCGGCTCCGGCATGGTCGACGGAGTCCGGCTGCTGCTCGACGGCGACCCCAAAACCAACATCTTTTAGGATCCGTCTCGGCTCCCCCTTCCTTCCCATCCCACCTGTCTCGGTTTAAGCATTGGGACTGGGTAGTGGAGTCTGTGCTCGTGGAAGACGAGGACGGCGGCCTAGGGGTAGGGCGGTGTTGCCCGCCTGCGTCGGGTGGCGTGGAGGGGTGCATGTGGGAGTCGGAGCAACGTGGAGGTGGTGGGATGTGGACAAGAGCGAAGAAGACAAGAGCCTGGACGATCCAACACCCCGTGATCAGATTTCCATTGCACTTGACGTGTCACGCGACTGCAGGCAGGAACCGTAATGGGCCCACGGCCTTACGGGCTCGGCCAAGACAGACCATTGGGTGGGTCTAGAAGTCTGAGTTGGTAGTCACTGGACTCGGGCCCAATCTTGGTGCCCACCGCCGTAGTAGCGTCCCGCTCTGGACTCGGTTTGGACATTCGGGCTGCTGAAAGTTTGTTTTATCGTAAAATAAATATTTTTTTAATTTTTTTATACAATAACTTATTTGGTATCTGTAAAAAATTAATCTATGAATTTTTTTATCTAAAATTTATAAAATTTGGCATCTTTGATGAGACTCTATAAATTATTTTTTTCATGTAAAATTTTTATGAGTGGGATTACAATCTTTGTTCTTATTTTTAATGTCTCTTCTATACTATCAACAAATGTCCCTAAGATGACGATCAATAACTGTAAATTTTCTTTAAATTTTTTTTTTTATAAATGTGTTTTATAACCAATCAAATGGACTCTCGGTGCCCTCGGAATCACATGGATGGACGGGCCGATTTGATGTTGTGGACATGAAACCCACGTCGATACTTGGAAACTGACAAATTAAGAGTTTCCCACATTTTACTTTTCGAACGATCTTTGATTTTTTTGGACAGGTTAATTAAGAGTCTCAATCAGATATTTGATTTATTTTCTAGTTCTTAACAGAACTATAATTTAATACAATAAATGTTATCTCTTATTACAATATACGTTAAATCTTATTATAATAAGGACCTCCCTCTTACAGTCAAGAACTCTTAATTAAAATTTTTTTTTTCAGACATTAACCCACGCATGCCCACCAAGTTTTATCCGACTAAAAGATTCAAGAAATTCTACACTATTATCTTCAATCCAAGCTCTGCTTATCCCCTCCCAACACTCTCTTTTTAATCGAGTTTTATCTCACTCATTTCACTCAAGAAGTAGATTACAAGGAGGCATCTTTAACACCATCGCAGACCTCCATGAGATTGCACTCATACCAAATTTCTTTCTTTATGTTGCAATATTATTATTTTTTAATAAATAAATTAATTTAAGACAAAAAAAAATGTGAAGAGAGAACATGAGTTCAAACCCCTGTTGTCTTTCCACCCCCACCTCCTTCCTCCTTTTGGCAGAGAGACAATCACCACATTACAACGCGGTTCTGGATTGTTCCTTCTTATTGATTCTTATTTATTTGTGCATCCTCTTGAGAGGATTTTTAGTGTGTTTAATGGGACTAATGATATTAGACTTCAGTATGAAAAATTAATCAGTGTCAATTATGTGATTACACCATTTCCTCTCCTCCTTTCTTCTTAATACTTAGATTAGTCTACTATGTATATATATATTTAGTGTCGTTTTCATTTAATCCCTCCAAATTATATTCACCTTTAATTTCTCTCATGTTTTTAACCCACACCAGAGAGGTCTTTTATACTCTTTTGAAGGGTCAATCAAACAACAGGCTTACCACACTCCTCAACGTGTTCAATTACGTCTATTAGAACTTATAGTGATGTTTCTTAATTCCTTTCCACAAGTCATGAAGAGTTATTGGGATTAAACCGTTCCTTATGTGCTAAAGCTCCAAAGTGGAGTGAAATGAGAAAGTCATCATACAAAGTTCAATAAATTGTAAGTATACTAATATTTTACAATATCTTATCATAGTAACTAACGAATAAGCTAACTATACTATAATTACGTGTGAAGCTGTAGAAGATATGAGAGGCAATCGGAAGAACACGCGTGAATAACGTACATGTCAAATCTAAGGTGAGCCTTTTCTGGTACAACATATGATGAGCTCTCCTCAAATAAACTATGCGCATGCCATTTGCTACATCTCTTTCTCTCTCTCTCTCTCTTCAAGTATGCACTGCACAGCATTATCCTGTAATTAAGTTTCTTCCGTACAAACGGTCTTACGTTGTGATTCAACTACGGGGAAGTCTAAGAACACACTTGAGTGGGACGGTGTATTGCACTTCACATCATATTGACAATATGACGTGATGAATAGTTAATAGAGATCTAATGTGCACAAAATATTTCTCTTCGATTATCTATACTATTATAATAAAACTTAGTCTTAAAAGTATATTTGGCAGCACCAGAGTTGTTTGTTTCCCGCCCAAACTAAGATATGTAGTATTCCTCTTTTGATCTTTTCTTTTGGTGGCCACGTGTTATCTATTTGCCAAACAAGGTAGTTCTTAAGAATTTTTAAAAACTTTAAAATTTTGGAAACGTTGAATTCTCAACCAACTGTCATAAAATTTTTCTCACAAAAAAAAATTATTTCTATCTTCCAAACATTGCAATACTTCAAAATTTTTAAAAACTATAAAAATTTTGGAAACGCCAAGTACCCGGTCACATCTTCCCTGTTTTTATCTTGCCAAACAAGGTAGTTCTTAAACTTTTTTAAAAACTTTAAAAATCCCTATATAGTTGTCATAACATTTTCCTACATAGCTGTCATAACACTTTCCTCCCCAAAAAAAATATGACTATTTTTATACTGTCAAAAAAATGTTAAGAAATCTACTTAGCAAAATTACTAATTCTGTACTATCAAAAAATAACACAAAAATTACAGACGGTAATCGCCAAAAACAGATATTGTACTTTCTAAACAGAAATTGCCAATCGTACTGCCAAAACAGAAATTATATTGCCAAAACATAATATCAGGCAGAATTATTTTGCACATCTATTACAGGTAAAATTATACTGTAAAAATATTAAGAAATTTACTTAACAAACTACTACTTCTGTGCTGCCAAAACGTGGGTGGCCTTCTTCTCTCTCTTCTTCTTCCTCTCTCTTTCTTCCACCCCGCACGCTCTCTCTACCGCTCCTCTCGGACCTCTCTGCATGTACATTGCCGACACATCCATACCTACACGTTTAAGGCTAAGGTGAATGGCCTATGGCATCGCACGGGTTCCAACAAGGGCCTCTCCCTCTCTTTCTCCTCACCGTCGATGGTCATGACAGCTTCTTCTCGACGCCACTTTCTGCAAATCGACATGCTAGGCGGGGGGGGGGGGTGTTTTGTTATGTGGGGCAACAACGCAGCAGGGATCTGCATGCCCGTGTGGACCCGTGACGGGGGCCTACGTGAACACCGCGGGTGCGGCCGGCGGCTACAGTGGCAGTCTCTGTCCAGCTCGCTTGCGAATAAATTCTCTTCACAATGCACACATAGGCGGAGCGGCATCCCCATGGACGGCGGAGGCGAACGCGGAGAAGAATGGAGAATTTTTGGATGTCGGTCAGTGAGAAGAAGCTCCCACATGCATGGAGGTTCCACGGTTCAAGTTGACGGTATATATGAACACTCCCAGCATTTTTCGTTTCTTTTTTATAGAGAAATTTATAGCGAGATCCGAATTCAAATCCCATGCTGGTTCGTTCTGTACCACCCGCGGCCCAGCATCCTAACTGCCACGCCAGCCTCTCCTGTGCCAGCCGTGCTGCTTCGCCACCTCCGTCAGAGCTGGGTCATGCCTACATGCGGCCACCTGCACGGTTGCCGCAGTCGTCGTGCCTGTTGCTGCTTGAGCCCACTGCCACTGTCATCGCCGTTCCCACTTGCTCCTACAGCTAACTGAACCTACGCTTGCTGTCGTCGCCCTGCCCACGGCTGTCTGGACACACGCTGCCATCCTTACACGCCCACGCAGGAGTTGTTTGCTTCGCGTCGTCGACATTCCAAGCTGCTGCAGTCCGCGCCGTCAACACTCCAGACTCCCGAGAGACCGCGACAAAGGCAGTCGCCAACAAGTTCTCCTCCTCGCTGTGACAGGAGGACCCTTTTGCATGCTATTTGTTTGAAAAAAGAACCGGTGGTTCTGGAACCGTTGATGAGGCACGCTGAAAAGGAAACAAGACGGTAGAAAATGGTTGATTCATGTATTCTTTTTTACTAATTAAGATGTTGCTGATTTTTTATTTTTAATTTGTTTTTGTTAGTTTCTTTTCAATACTATAGCTATTAGCACTGGCTGACTGATTGTCATCTGCTTTAGAGTATAGATGAGCACCCACCGTGATGATTGTTGGAAGCCTCTAACTCTTCCAATTCTGGGTTTTGGTGCTCTAATTTCTATCGTTATTACCTTTCTACGTTTGCACTATTTGCATTTGCCATTTTCATCTATATATATATATTTTTGGATATTCATGGCTGAATTCTTTAAAATTTTTAAAATCTTTCAAAACTTTGGAAAAACTGAATACTATGTACCTGCCAAAACATGGTAGAGTTACCTATTGCAGTAAGAATGTCATCTTATAACAGATTCAAAATTTTTAAAAACTTTCAAAATTTGAAGTTACGTCAAAAGTACCTACCAAAACATAATAGGGTTATCTATTGCCGAAAGAATGCATATCCATCTTATACTAAATCCAAAAAATATTAAAAAATCTACTTAGCAAGATTTCTATATGCTAAATGAGAATCCTATTGCCCCCTAAATATTCTCGATAAAATTTATACTAATATAATATTTTTCAATTTTGGTGTTGCCACGCCGGAACACTCCTAACTATTTTCATCTAATTTTTTATATTAAAATATAAAAATACTGCTGGATAGTTCCTTCATTTTTTAAAAATTTCCTCCATTTTTTAAACCTTCCAATATGTATGAAAAGAAGATATAAGGAAAAACATGATCTGAGACTTAAAGAACTTTCTTCTGTTTATCTTTTTGATCTATACTATCTATATTATTTATATTATACTAATAATTCTTAATTTTAGAAAGTATAGGAGACAGCATAAAAATATTTTATTTTCACTTAAATTTTTTTCTCTCACCTCCTTTCTTTATTAAGGTCCTTACAGCACTGTGATAGAAATTTATTTCTAAAAAATAAAATAAAATCATCATAAAATTCATCATATTTCAATTAATTTGTGTTTAAAATTTTACATTGATATTAGACATCGTTTAGATATGAAATTTAAATCTTAAAAAAATCTAAATAATTACTTTAGATTTCCCAGTGGAGAAATCAATGCTACCATGACCGATTTGCAAATCAGTCATCGCACGACCGATTTTGGGTTATGAAAATTATATTAGGAATGGTCAGACATTTCTATAGTCTAACTCTGAGATGTACGTAGACGACATCGAGTTGACCAATATATGTAGACAGGATGTAACATCTTAAAATATAATATTAAAATAATAATATGATCTTGAAAAGTTGAAAGTGGCAATTATTTTTATGTGGGATATGGCTATTTACCGAAAAAAAGATTAGATAAATTTTTATGTAAACCTAATATATATTATTCTTCTTTGTTTATTATCATTATCTCTAAAAATTATGTAGATAAATTTTTAGATATATTAATATATTAAAATTATTTAATTTTAAAAACTCTCCGTGCATCGCACGGGTATAGACCTAGTATATATATATATTTGGGTAATAGTGAGAAACTTAAATAATTCCCAAAACCTACAAAAAAACAAACAAGTTCGGATTAACCTAGAGACAATGTAGTTGGCCACCGGATAGGCCCAATGCCCACAAAACAAGAGTGAACCAAGTTACAAAGAGTCAAAGGGGTTTCCTTTCACTGAAGTTTTCCTTCCTGATATTTTGCAAGCAAATTTTCATGAGTTCCTCAAGAGGGTAGTAGACCAGTTAATGATAAACTTTGCTATCCTCGTTTGCTTAGCTAGTCAGTAAGGCTGCAAACGAAATCTGATATTTCGATATTTCGACTCAATTTTAATAAAAATTATTAGTTTCGAAATTAAAAAATGATACCGATAGTTTATCGGAATTAGTATCGGATATTTCGATAAATTATCGAAATCGAAATTGAAAAATAATCGAAATTAGAATCGGTATCGATTTTTCCTCAAATTATCCTTAAACTCAAAAGGTAAAACCATGGTAAGCACCTTAGCTTATTGAAATTTCGGTTCTAATAATTTAATCGGAATTGGAACGGAATCGAAATTAACCATTCCAATTTTATCAGAATCAGAACTATATTTCGGTTATCGAAATCGTAATCAGAATTTGTGTTTCCGATTCTGAACCCGACCCGGTTGCAGCCCTACTAGCCAGTCAGCAGTTTCATCAAGTGTTTTTGAAATGATTTGCACACAGTGATACTTCCAAATGTTCAGTAGATTTCTGGTGTGCACAACCAAATCCTTGATTTCCATAAGTGCCTTCTCTGGATCTAAAATTGCTCTAATGATCTTTATATTATCCCCTTCAATTAACAGACCACGGTAATTCATTTCCCCGAATTGTTCTGCTTGCTGAACACAGGTTTGGACGTCAATGATTTCTAAGGACGGAGGCTTGATGTAGATAGAGGACACCTGTAGCCACCAATTCACCGTTGTCATTTCTAATGATATACCCAGCTCTTGAATGAAATAGTTCTCTTTCTTTCTTCTTTGCACCATCAAAAGTTTCTTTCAGCCATCCTGCTTCAGATTTTCTCAACCCTTCAGTGTCATGCGAACTCCCGACCAATTTACCAGTGGAGTAGTCAGTGCTCTCCCTGTTCCTCCCAATAGCAACCATGTTGGGGTGTCGATTTCCAAGTTTTTTTTTTTTTTGGGTTTCGTTGATGAAGCTTATGGCAGTATGGATCACTGCATCACCAGAAAGCTTACGAGTCTCTATAGCCTCCCTGAAGATGAAGTCATTTCTTCTCTTCTATATGGCATCAATGGCAAAAGCAATCACTGCCTTGGTGAGTCTAGCTTTAGAACTCCCTGGTCTTTCTTTGTTGCATATATCCCAAAGATCCTTCATACAATTTGGTAGTATCCTCCACTTTAGGTATTCAACAATTTCCTTCCACACATTACTTATTTCCCTTGCAGTGAAAGAGCAGGTGTTGTTGGTTTTCCTCATTTTCCAAACACAGTTGACACTGAGGACTTCTTAAAATCTTGCAATTGAATAGGTAGGTGGCTGTTGGAAGCCTGCCCCATGCTATTTCCACAAAAGAATCCTTATCCTTTGGTAGTGTGGGCCACTTCCATATCTCTGTCCAGTAGGAGTTGATGCTCACCTATTTTTCTAATTTACTTTCCCTGATGTGCTCATAAGCTCCTTTTGTGGTGAATTTTTCATATTTGTCTAGCCTCCAAGTTCTGACATCTTCCACATCACCATCTATAGAAGGGATATTGAGAATGATTGAGACTACAAAGTAGGGGTGTAAACGGAACCTGATAACCCGATATTCTGATCCGATTCTGATAAAAATTATCGGTTTCGGAATTGAAAATTGATACCGATAACTTATCGGAATCGGTATCGGATATTCTGATAAGCTATCGGAATCGGAATCGGAATTGAAAAATAATTGAAATCGGTATCGGTTATTCCGATAAATTATCCATAAAATTAAAAGAAAAAACTATGGTAAACATCTTACCTTATCGGAATTTCGGTTTCGGTAATGTTATCGGAATCGGAACGGAATCGGAATTAACCATTTCAATATTATCGGAATCGGAATCAGAACCATATTTCGATTATTAGAATCAGAATCGGAATCTGTGTTTCCGGTTCCGAACCCGACCCGTTTGCAGCCCTACTACAGAGTATGGGAAAATTTGCCACCCTTAGACAGTAGCATCTCCAATCTATCCTCCTCACCAATTGCATCTGCTTTGAACACTAAAGGCCACCCATTTAGACCTCTCCCATTTAGCCAGTTGTCATGTAGAATTCTGATGCTTTTACCATTCCCTAGCATCCACCCGAAAACATCTTTATGTTTATTATATTCCATGGCAATTCTTTTCCAAGTGTCTGACATATTGATAGAAGAATAGATATTTTTCATCTTCCTTTTTTTCATGTATTTGTCCCTTACCAATTCCGTCGAGCAATTACCTTGGTCTGAATAGATTCTGTTTACAAGTTTGAGCATGAGGGTAGAATTGCGATCATGTAAGTCCGTAATTCCCAGCCCCCCATGCTTCATTGGAACTCGAAGCTTGAGGTTTTCCCATCCGATAAGGTACTAGCCCATGGTGTCCTTATTTCCCTTCCAAATAAAGTTTCTGCAAATTCTTTTTATATGGACAACATGTTTCTTTCTGAAGTTTATCGTAGCAGCCCAAAAAGTTGCTACGGCCAATAAGACATGTTTCACTAGGATCATCCGAGCTACCATGGATAAGGACTTGCCCTTCCAACCCTTGAGTTTGTTTTCAATCAGCCTGCAAACATCAGTGAAGACTTTTTTTCGCAGGCCTAGTATGCGTGGTTTAGACACCCAGATACCTCCTAATGCTATTGGTGTTGGACATATTGATGCAGGATTCGATGTTTCTAACTATCTGTGGCTTAGCAACGGGGCCAATCTCTAGTTTAGATTTCTTGAAGTTTATGGCTTGTCCGATTTGGTTGCAATAGTCTTCAACAATTTTTTTAAACACCTTTTGTTGGGGATGTGTATCTGATGCGGAAGCCATCCCACGTGCGAGGAGCAAGACAACGCTAGATGACGATCAACGTGTACAGATGCCGAGAAGGGAGACACGTAACCCGAGCGATCTCCCTCTGGTTTCCTCTCTCTATCTATTTGTAGTCTGTGTGACCTGATGGAGAGTCTCACATATATATTTATAGAGAGGAGGGACTAGTCCCAATGGGCCTGAACAGGATCCCACCCATAACAGGATCCTAATGGGCACTTAATGGGTTAAACCCATTAACATGTTCCTTTAACTGGACCTCATGGTGTGTCATAAGTTATGTAGCCCAGGACAGTGGACCACAATATCGGGTAAAATCCAACATTCTCCCACTTGGTCCAACTTGTCACTAAGTACATCAAATCTTCCTTTGAAAACATACATAATAGACTTATATAGTTTTAAAAGGACTCTTGAAGATTTGATCTCTTGGCCTTGCACCTGAAGGGAAAAATACGGTACATGTGCGCATGATTAAAACCAAAACCATACACCACTCCAATTATTGGAATCTGAAGAGTTCAAATATAGTAAAATGGTAAATGCATTCAAATCACACACCACTTTTCATGTACCACAATGCCACCAACTCACTACAACTGAATATCAAACTTGAAATTATAGATAAACTCAAACTTAATGTTTATCTGCTGGTCACCACTTAAGCATACATTTTGCCAACCCATAGCCAACATGTATACACAAATAAATGGAATAGGCAGAAAATAATAGAAGAATCATGACATTGATGTGATCACAAATAACAACATAATGTCAACTGAAAGTGTCATAACATATCGAGAGAGCTTACTAGACCCATCCGATACATATGACTACAAAAGACACTAGCATGTAGTCCTTTAGTGAGAGGGTCAGCAACCATAAGATTTGTCCCAATATGTTCTATACACACTTCATGATTCTTCACTTTGTTTCTAAGAGAAAAATACTTTATATCCAAGGCTCTACCACCCTTGGATGCTTTATTGTTCTTAGAGAAGAAAACTACAACATAATTGTCACAGTAAATCTTGATAGGCCAGGAGATGAAATCTATAAATGGTAGACCTGTGAGCAACTTTCGCAACTGAATGGCCTGACCACTAGTCTCAAACCAAACAATAAACTCAGCTGCCATAGTGGAAGTCACTGTAACAGAATTGTCACAGTAAATCTTGATAGGCCAGGATATGAAATCTATAATGGTAAATCTGTGAGCAAATTTCGCAATTGAATGGCCTGACCACTAGTCTCAAAACAAACAATAAACTCAGCTTCCATAGTGGAAGTCACTGTAACACTTTGCTTTTCACTGCACCAGATAATGGCTTCCCCTGCCAAGAGGAACACATATAACCCGACGTGGACTTCCTCGTGTCAAGGCAGCCACCAAAATCAGCATCAGAATATGCAATGACCTCCAGTTGATCTGACCTTCTATATGTGAGCATATAATCCATTGTGCCTTTCAAATAACACATGACTTTCTTGGCAACCTTCCAGTGATCTATGCCTGGGTCACTCTGGTATCTACTGAGCATATCCATAGCAAAAGCTATATTTGGACGTATACAAGTGTGAAGGTACATCAGGCTCCCAACGACTTAAGCATAAGGAATAGATTCCATTTGCTTCCTTTCTAAGTCATTCTTGGGACACTGTAATTTACTGAATTTATCACCTTTAACAATGGGTACTTTATCCGGTGCACAAGATTACATGTTAAATCTTTCTAAAACCATTGAGATATAAGCCCTTTGGGAAAGACCTAAAGTGCCTGATGGTCTATCCCTGGTGATCTCAATGCCCAACACATATTGAGTTTCACCTAAATCTTTCATCTCAAAGTTTTCAGAAAGAAAATCATTTGTTTCATATAATAAACCAAGATCACTACTGGCAAACAAGATGTCATCTACATACAAAAGTAAGATAATGAACTTACTCCCACTGACCTTTAGGTATAAACATTCATTAATAATGTTTTCCTTAAACCTAGAGGACAGTATGATCTCACTAAACTTAATGAACCATTGATGGGAGGCTTGCTTAAGTCCATAGATGGATTTCTTTAATTTGCATACCAAGTGTTCTTTCCCTTCAATATGAAACCCGTGAGGTTGTTCCATATACACTTCTTTATCTAGGTCTCCGTTAAGAAATGTCGTTTTCACATCCATTTGGTGCAACTCTAAATCAAAATAAGCCACCAAAGTCATGACTATCCTGAATGAGAGCTTCTTAGAAACAGGAGAGAAGGTCTCATCATAGTCAATACCTTCCCTTTGAGTGAACCCTTAGCCACCAATCTTGCCTTATATCGCTCAACTTTACCTTTAGAGTCCACTTTAGTTTTGAATACCCATTTGCATCCAACAGGTTTGGACCCTTTTGGTAAGTTGATGAGTTTCCAGACTTGATTTGTAGCCATTGAGTCAAGCTCTTCCTTCATGGCTTCAAACCAATAGGTGGATTTTTCACTCTCCATGGCTTGTGAAAACGTCACTGGATCATCAATATCACCTCTTTATTAACCATCTTCCTGTAGGTACACCAAAAACTCATCAGATATGGCAGGCTTCCTGACTCTCTGAGATCGACGTATTGTTGGCCCTTGATCCACCTGAGGAGGTGGTAGGTCAACATGTGCTATATCTATTGGTTGTGGGACCACATGAGGTGGACCAACTGTAACTTCTTGTTCCCTAACAATGTCATTCTGCGGAATGAACTTGGGAACAAAGTTATCAGTTGCTACAGGTATTTCAGCTTGATCATGTAACTCCTCAAAAGAAATCTCTCGAGAAGGTCCACTCCCACTGACTCCACCATCCTCAAGAAATCTTGCATTATATGTCTCTATAATGGTGGGGACATGTGATGGACAATAAAACCTATACCCCTTTGATCTCTATGGATAACCAATAAAGAATCCACTGGTTGTTTTGAGATCAAAAGCTTTTTCTTGTGGATTTTATGGTCTGGCCACAGCTAGACACCCCCATGTGCGCATGCAGCTTACTGAAGGTTTCCTACCACACCATAGCTCAAAAAGAGTCTTAGGTGCAGCTTTCGTAGGAACTTTGTTCACTATGTATGCAACTGTCTTAATGGCCTCCCCCCACAAGGACAAGGGTAAAGTAGAATGACTTAACATTGTTCTGACCATTTCTTTAAGCGTTCGATTCCTTCTTTCTGCAACTCCATTCTGATATGGACTGCCAGTGGTAGTATATTGTGGTATAATACCCTCCTCCTTAACGAATCTTGCTAATGGTCTGGGCCGTTGTCCCATCTCAGTGTACCTACCATAATACTCACCACCTCTATCAGACCTGACTATTTTTTATTACTTTTCCTGATTGTTTCTCCACTTCCTTCTTGAACTCCTTAAAGGCATTGAAGACATTTGCATTTTCAAGAAGTAAATAGAGATACATGAATCTAGAATAATCATCTATAAAGGTGGCAAAGTACCTTTCTCCAGACAAACAGGGTGGAAAGGGACCACATATATCAGTATGGATTATTTCAAGCACTTGAGAACTTCTAGTGGCATCCTTATTAGGCGTGTGTGTTTGCTTTCCTTTTATGCAATCAACACATGTCTCAAAGTTAGTGAAATCTAGAGTAGGAAGTACTCCTTCTCCAACTAATCTCTTAAGTCTCTTAATGGAGATATGACCCAATCTCTTATGCCACAACATAGATGAGTTTTCATTAACTCTACCACACTTGTTGCCAACAACAATAGAAGTATGCAAGGTATGATGAGATTGTTCATTTACATTTTTAAGACACAATTTATATAAACCATCAGATAGAGAACTGGTACCAATGACAATAGAATCCTTTATTAATTCAAATGAAGAGTTTTCAATTATACGAAAACCTTCCGAATCAAGTTTTGATACTGAAACCAAATTTCTACTAAAAGATGGTACATAAAAAGTATCTTTCAAATCTAGAATAAATCATGATCCCAAAATAATCCTATAAATCCCTATAGCCTTGACTTGTGAGCGCATCTTATTTCCTGAGAAGATGCTTTGCTCACCCTCATTCGGAGGCCTTTGGGAAAGAAATCCCCGCATAGAAATGACACCATACACAGTAGAACTTGAGTCAATCCACCATGTATCTTTAGGAACATTCACTAAATTAGACTCATAACAAACATAAGATGAGAAATTACCTTTCTTTTCAAACCATGCTTTCCTTTTCAGACAGTCTTTCTTAACATGTCTAGGTTGTTTGTAGAAGAAACACTTGTCATTTTTGCCTTTTGACTTGTTCTTCTTCTTGCCCTTCTTCTTTCCTAATCTAGTAGCTTTATGAGAAATAAACATAACTGTATTGTTCCTCTCTCCTCCTCCTGAACACACATGGTCATCAATTCATTGACAGACCACTTTGCCTGATGTGTGTTATATGAGATCTTGAATGTCTCATATTCATTTGGCAGATAGTTTAAGATGAAATGGACTAGGAAAGTATCTAAAATGGTAACCTCTATGGCATTGAGTTATGCTGCAATATCTCATCATCATCATGATATGTTCCCTAATGCTACCACCGCCAGTGTATTTCATTGAGGAAAGCTTAGCCATCAGAGTGCTAGCTTTAGCTTTATCTGAACTAACAAATTGTTCCTCAATTGCCTTAAGAAATTCACTAGCTATGGTCTTCTCTGGGATAGATCCCTTAATGTTTTGCCCCACATGTCCCTGAAGAAATAAGAGGCATAAGCGGTTGGACCTTTCTTATTTTTCAAAATGAGTCTTCCGTTCCTGAGTGCTTTTAGCTGTAATAGCAGTAGACTTATCCTCACGCAATGCTAAATCTAAGTCCATGGATCCTAATGAAAACATGACCCTTTGTTTCCATTCAGTAAAATTTGTCCCATTAAGATACGGTACTTAACCAGTGAAACGGGCAAACAATGGAGAAGAACTTGAAAATAACCAAATGCTCACATATAAATGATGACTGAATAACTTGTTTTGAGACAATGAAATAAAGTAAAGCAATTCTAACAACTTAATGAATTACTTTAACTAGTTGTCCTGATGTATCAATATAATTCCTCCTTTGGGCGGTAATTACAACATGCTAGTGTACAACCTCCCCAAGAAAATTACTTAAGTGATAGAACTAAAATTTATAAACACTTTGATGTAAAGAGAGAGTACA
This sequence comes from Colocasia esculenta, assembly GCA_014218235.1. Taxonomy (NCBI): domain Eukaryota; kingdom Viridiplantae; phylum Streptophyta; class Magnoliopsida; order Alismatales; family Araceae; genus Colocasia; species Colocasia esculenta. The sequence continues at coordinate 4,471,654 of CM024762.1, read as the reverse complement.
TTTGAGTGCATACTCTCAATAGTTGCCATGCACACAAATTCTATTCTACCCTATTCATGGTATGAAAATAAAACACTCTTTTGGGAGTTAAATTTTACCTTCAAGCCAAGAACACAAAGTTTGATGTTATTTTAATTTCTTAATGAGAATAATTCATCATCCTTCATGCATAAGGCCACTTTGGTGATCTACTTATACATTCGGGATGCAAAAATATTCTCCCCACCAATTAAAATGACAACAAACAAACCCTAATACTCATCATTGATACTATCAAAAACTTAATTGAGTGCACACTAACATTGGGAAACTTCATGGTACAACCTACTCGTCGGCCATGAGGGAATCCATGGTTAGAAGAGACTTATGGAGGAATTGGACAAGGAGTCACTAGTCCAGCAGAAGAAATATCTGACGGAGAGTTAATCCAAGCCAAGAAAAGGGGTACCTATTTGTGCAAGTGTGAAGAAAGTGCAATGTGAGAGTTTAAATTTTATCATTCTTTATGATTAGTGCCACTTTGGTGATCTACCTAACCACTTAGAAATAAAAAATTCTCACCAAATCTCATAATAGTATCAAAGTAACCCTTAATATGAGCAAAAGGACATGTATGCAATAACTATTGCAATATGAAATTAGAGATAATCATACATAAATAAAACTGTACTGAGGTCAAACTCAAAAAGAATATCTCTAATGAATAATGCAACAATTATCAGTCCATAAATAAGCTTTAATCATGCTAAAACTCAAGAATTAAATGCATTAAATAAAATTTTAAGCACGCTGTTACATAAATATCTCTTTCTGTTTGCAGAAAAAACCACAGAATTGCAAACATATCCTCTGAATTGCTTATGTATCCAAACTATTTATAAATAAGACATTAAATCCTTTAAAAGTCATCAATGGGCCCAAATTCGGCCCAAAAGCTATGGGCCTATGGTCCTATACGTAATGGATGTGTACCTTGATGCGGAAGCCATCCCATGTACGAGGAGGAAGATGATGTTGGAAGACAATCAACGTGTACGGACGCCAGGAAGGGAGACGCGTAACCCGAGCGATCTCCCTCTGATTTTCTCTCTCTATATGTCTGTAGTCTATGTGATCAGATGAGGAGTCTCACATATATATTTATAGAGAGGAGGAACCAGTCCCAATGGACCTGAACAGGATACCCATAACAGGATCCTGATGAGTACTTAATGGGTTAAGCCTAATAACATGTTTCTTTAACTCGACCTCATGGCATGTCATAAGTTGTGTAGTCCAAGACAGTGGACCACAATATCGGGTAAAACCCAACACCTTTATCTCTGCCTCAACGTCATCCGCATAAAGCAGATGATTAATAGACAAGCTATTCCTTTTCTCTTTGAAGCCTTCAATTAATAGACAAGCTATTCCTGTCTAAGACCTCTGGACGGTTTAAACCACCTTCCTGGGCTATCATTTACTAGGACAGAGACATGGATCATGGATGTAGAGGAGAGGCACACATGAATCCAATTCCTCCATCTATCCCCAAAACCTTGCATCTGCAACACTTTATCAATACATGTCCATTAGACTCTGTCATTCGCTTGTTCCATATCCAACTTTACCGAGGATCAGATCTCTGGGTCTTCTCTTTCTTTTCATAGCATGTTCTAGCTCTTGAGCAACCAGAATATTATCTATAATGGAGCGTCCAGGGATGAACGCAGATTGTTCCACCGATACCAAATTAATTTCCTATCACCTTTCTAAGCCTATTTATGAGGATTCTTGCTGTGATTTTGCAGAGCACAAGACTTTGAAAGACACCCAACAGCGATAACACCTCCAGGCTCCAGCTACGAGTCATGAACCATGCGCAGGACCAGAAGGTGCAAATGACATCTGAAAGGTGACTTCGCTTTCTCTTTTAACAGAAGTAGATCAGATTGCCTTTTGATGTTTTAGGGGGCAGCTTATTCCTGACTTTCCGGACGTAAGAACATGCACGAGGGGATAGCAGAGGGGAAAGGATTGTTCACGTACGATCGAGGCAGGTTCATATATTAAGAATATGTGCGGTGGTGGGGCATAACAAAAGTGCAAGTTTTTTTTTTTTTTTGGTAACGAGGAAATCTCGTCCCGTGTAATTTGTGGACTCAAGGATTAGTGTTCGTGAACTCTAAGATCAAGATTTGGCAGCTCATACTTTATGTGTATCTGTATTACCCTTACCCCAAAATGCAAGATTTCCTAATATATAAAAGCGTCTGATAATAAAAATGTTACATCAACGTGTGAAAACATATTATTAATGTTCATTCACTTGCTTTTGTGGAGAAGCATATATAGTTATGCTATTGAGGACCCCAGCTGGGTCGATCGGTAAGAACTCTTGTTTAAAAGTAAGAGGTCCCGAGTTCGATTCCTAGGAGGGGCTTACCTGATCTACATGCAATCCTCGAGGTGTGTAGGTCCGGGGTTTTCCTGGTCAAGTGGGGTAAGGACAATACGGGTACACGGAAAGTATGAGCTGCCAAGTCCTGATCTTGGAGTTCACGAACACCAATTCTTGAGTCCACATAACCACACGGGGCGGGGTTTCTCGTTAGCAAAAATATATAGTTATGCTATTTGCTCGTATAAGAAAGGAAATCACACAAAAAGATACATCTTTTGTGCAGAAACATATTTAATTATGTACATACCATGGGGTCTATCCGATAGAAAATGATATCATCAGTTTGTTGAAGTAATGGGCATTCGATAAAATTTACTTAAGGCATTGAGTAGGAAGAGTAGTAGAGGGCTTCACTCTTTCAAATATATTTTACTTTACCTTAATTATCAATGTAAGATTATATTTATATATTTCTCGTAGAATCGTATGTGAACTGACTTAGATTTTGACATGTGAACCATAGCAAACGGCAGTGTACAATGACAACCATCACTTCTAGATCTATAGATATTGAGTTACTTGAGGAGTCCAACACAACTTCTAAGACATGAGTGAAAAAGGTATCACTTTTTTAAACATTTTTTCTACTTTCTTTTTTTTCCCATTTGTCCACCTGATAATAGCCTAACAATATTTGACATATTGCAAGATTCATACTAAGATGCATCCACTTGATATTGTAAAGAGAATGACTTAATGCACACCAAAAAGTGTGCATTTATAGGGTGCGTCACCTATACCCCCCATCCGTTTTTTGTCAACTCTAAGAGTTGATGTGATACACTCTTATAAGATGTGTCCTAGATATTTTCCTATTATAAATTAGTTGCTAAGGGAAACTTTTTTTTCCCCCTATGTTGAGGTTGGATAAAATCGGCTTTAGTCTAAGGCTTGCTTACTTGGCCCATCAAAGTGAGAGAACAAGGCTGAGACTAGTCATCGCTCTACTCTTCGGCGGAGGCATGTAGAGAGATGGGCGTGGGTCTAGCCCACTAGCTAGGCCCCTGTCTCCTCGGCTTCCAAGCCAACGTCTCTAGACATGCTACCAAGCCCACCCTTGCGGTGCCAAGGCATGGCCTACTAGCCACATGACACACACTTGTAATGACAAAGAATGGCTTCCCTTCTAGCCCATCCTGCCCTCTCTCTATCTCAATGAGGTCAATGACATCCACAGGTCCCACCCATGTCGCAGGAGCAACACACTCTAGTTCACTGGCCCACTCTAGTGACCGGCACTCCCGCTAGATGCATACCCCAACCATGCACTCCCCAAAGTTTAGGCTGCATGGTAAGGAGGGAAGTGATGTGCCAAGGAGCCCCCAACATACGCTTAAAAGGGTCTAGTCAATAGCTGAAAGGAGGAGGCCCTGATGTGGACTGAAAGCCGGCAAGTAGGATAGCCTATTATAGGAGGGATTCAGGTTCTTCCTCCCTCACTATCTTTCTTTCTCCCTCTCTTCTCGACTTCCTTATGTTTTGACTAATTTTTCTGACTTGAATATTGGAGGGTTCTCTTTCGAGATCACTATGGGAGTTCTCCTCCTATGTTTGTTTGCAAGTGCATGTGATGTTTCTTTCATCATTAACTTGGGGAGCACGTGGAGATTGGATTGTCAGAGATCATCGATCACTTTTCGGCCTCTACATATGACAATGGCATAAAGAGTTAAAAAAAAAAGAGAAATATGTATTACACACCGATACTGATAGGCCAAGTGTGTGCAGCGCTTTGTACCCATCAGTGTGCTTGCCAATCACAACATAGGGTGTCCGCAGGAGTGATGAAATAAATGCTAGCTTCTCGCATAGAAAGGGTAATTAGAAGAATTTTAAAATACCAATATAACAAGTTGTAAAAGAGAATTAGGGGGGCCATGGGCGTCCCCTCAGCCCATGTGATCTGGCCGCTGCTTGTAATGATTTTATGAAGAGGTAGGAGACTTCATTTCCCAAACAAGAGATGCAAAATATGAGCTGTGGACTAGTCGGTTTGCCTGTGTAGGTCCGGGATATCACTTAATTGACATAAAAAGACTTTTTTTTTTTCAGAAAATAACTGCTGATGGAGAATATATAGATGAGAGATAAAACTGTGAGATGCTTTCCACATGGAGATTTTAGTTTAAATTTAGACCGAGATTGGATATTTTGTAATAAAAAGCTCTTTTAGAGATACTTAGTGTCAATAGTCCCATACTGTCTTTTTCTTATTCCTCAAGTGTTTATCCGTTTATATAGACTATTAAAAGTAGGTTGTGCGTCAATTTTGTTGTGGAGTTTATGGGCAGCAAGTGTTACATCTTGTTTTTAGTCATTGAAATATCTTTGGAGACTACTTAATTAGTCACCAGGTTTCGGAGGTAGCAATGATCCTGCTATATATTCTGGCCCATAAATACTATTTTAATTTGATGCACCAAGAGTGAAGCATCATATATAGAATAATTAATTACTTGGGTTATTTAATGTGTATTTGCTCATGATTATGGAAGAGAGTCCAAACAATGAAATCTAGATCTGTTTTACTAGCTAGTGATCTTCTAAAAATAATCTATAAGGCAAATTCTGGATAGGGAGCGAGATAAATTCGCACCCATTTCTTGAAAAACTGTCCTGGATTTTGGGATAATAAAAATAATTAAAAATTATAATTCTTCTAAAACTATGTAAGTATATAAGTAGATAAGCCATAATTATAGAGTTAATGAAACATAAGAATTAATTAATCTTATTCTACCTATTAAAAGGTGTAATATCCTATCAACAATCTAAAAATTAAATGAAGCATCTAAAATAAGTTTCAACGTGATGAATCCTCATCATTTAAGTTGTGCCTTCTCAAAATCTTGAAAAAAAAAAAAAGAGTATGAGAGCATATGAACATGATCCCATAATTGTTTTTTTTAAGCACTTGCATTTTATAAACATTCAGTCTCATCTTAGAAAATCTGAATTCAAATTACACTTGTTAACTTCTCAAGCCTCGAGTCATGCATGAAATCTCCATGCAGAAGTGGGTCCTCCATGCACCCCACTCTTGATTGTTCACTTTTCAGCTTTCCGGGGACTATCCTATACCTCTCTCTCTCTCTCTCTCTCTTTCTCTCTCTCTCCATCTACTCCCTTTGTTCTATCTCTCCCCCTCCCCTTGTACTCTGAGCCCCCAAAGCCATTATTGATGGGCAAACAAAGTGCACCCACATCTTTGGAGCAAAGTAAGCTCATTTCTCAAGTTACCTTCTCTTTGTCTCTTCCTTAATGGCTGGGATGGAAAGCTCAAGTGAGGAAAGCAGAGTTGTGAAGAGTTAGGAGGGCAGGAATAAATGCTTGAGCATTGAGGTTTACAGCAGTGCACCATTTTACTTGACCCCCACCTTTTTTTTTTATCTACCATTCCCAACTACCCAGATCCATCATCAGGCAGAACTGAAAACCTACTCAGCTACCTTTGTTGCGGGTGAAGTGACCACTCAACTACCACCTTCATTAGAAAAGGGGAAACTTCATTAGTTCCCAAACATGGGACGACCCGGTTTCGGTGTAATCTATATGTTAAGGGACCTACCTAACAGTTTTAATGCATGTTTTGTGCATTATCCAAGCTCATCTTATCGGATCAACACATTTGCATCACCTTTTCTTTTTCCCTCGGGGTGTGGGGTGTGGTTGGATTCACTAAGAATCATAGATATGTACTTCTTTATCCAAATATATAGCTCTCATCTAAGATATTTTCTGATATGGTAGTCGTCAATGTGAAAGACAAGATGCAGCTCTTTATATATATATATATATATATATATATATATATATCTCTCTCTCTCTCTCTATCTATGAGTGAGTCTATGGTGCGGCGGGGTCCGTTGGTGCGGCCCCGGCGCCGCACCATAGCTGGGCGCCCTCGGATGGGCATCCGAGGGCGCCAAAAAAAAAAAAAATGGGACATGCCACCCTCGCTCGTTACACGCGCCTGCGGCGCCCGCGTAGCACAGGGCGGCGCGAGATGGCACGTCCCGTTTTTTTTTTTTTAATTTTTTGGCACCCTCGGATGGGCCCAGCTATGGTGCGGCGGGGCCACACCAACAGACCCACCCCGCCGCACCATAGACTTCACCTATATCTATATGTATATAGTGTAGCAATTGCATGGCTACAGAGACATGTGGTATGTATGCATGTTCATGTTTGCCTGCGGAGGAGTTAAAGTGATTAGTTTCTGATGCTCCATGCCATATATACTTTTTGTCACTAGATCTTTTTTTTCTTCACTTTTTTTATTCATTTACTTCAGTTTTCTGCTGTCAGATTTAGAATCGCGCCGACTTAAGTTCTACAATTTTAAAGTTTGATCTTAGGGTGAATGGTCTCGTAAACTTAAATTTTCTTCCTGTAATGACTGAGAAACCTCTTGTTAATTTGAAGCTTTTCGTTATATTACATGCATGCCAAAAAACTACATACATGAATAATGTTCTTCGTGAAATTTTTAGCTAGGAACCATTTCCAGCTTTCACCTTCCACGTAAAAATTCCATTGGGCCGGACTGAGTCGGATTAATGCAGATTCTTGACAGAGATTCCAATTTGTAAAATCCTCTCTGATCAGTAAATTTACGAAATGGAGTAGTGTTTGGGTTATGAACCAGGTGCTGGATGTGCCCCAAAAAAACCATGATATGCCCAGCCCCAGTGCACAATAATATGTTAACGGGATTGGGTTTTAAATTTCTAATAAACTCCAACTCATGGGTAGTTGACTCGTCTATAACTAGTCTTTTATACGGCATACAATTGAAATATTTTAGAAATTTTATGCTAACACGCTTATAAGTTTTACTACATGGTGGACCACCTAACACTTGCGCATTATGCTTCACTTGTAGACTGGTTCTTTATTTGTTGTTTCCAATTAAAGGCAATATATAGGGTTCCTTCAGTGGCTTAAACATATTTATAAAAGCCTCACAATTACCCTGGGAAATGGAAAAAAGAACAGGAATTTTTAGCTATAAATTTAGGTGGAATCCGGTTGTCAATAGAAACTCACAGTATTGTAACCCACTTTAACGAGTGAGTAGATATAGAGTGAAGGCAATTATAGCTACTTGACAAAAAAGAAGCAATTCAATTAATTGTAGCTAATTTTTAGTAGTTACATACGACAAATCTTTTCAAATAAGTTTGAATAACTTTGTCTTTATCCTCTTATAGGGAACACTAATCTGGGATTCTTTTGATCAGTAACTGAAACATCTCGGAAATGATGTCTAACGTTTAGCTTCATCCTCTTGCAACAGTTGGAATCAAAATTGATGAAAAATTTGAAAAAATATTTCGAGTTAAATATTATACGTATTCTTTTGTTAGAATAGTCCTCTGTTGAAAAATGACAAAATATTTTTTGTTCTTATAATATTTGTACCCTCTCCATTCATAATATTAAAGTTTCAAGTTGAAATGTCTAATCTAATATGGTATCTAGATGGGTCTCGATGATTGATCCAATATGGGACGTACGTATATTTAACTACTTTTAGATTATTAAATTGATAATTTTTAATTTATCTCTAATTTTTAATTAATAAAAATTTCGGGGTGCTATATACAAAATCATGTTGGCTTGTATGGGCACTATAATGACCAGCAATTTTTAGTGAATAATTAAAATGAAAGAATTTATGCTCGACCAGAGAAGTCACCATTTATCGAGTCTCAACTGAGTCTCAGCCTCATAATCAATTATTTGAGTTAGATGAGAATCGAGTCTAAATGTCATATCGATTACTAGTTCAAGTTCCACTCCTAATCGATTACTGCATCGATTACCAGTTCAAGTCCACATCGATTAGTAGAACAACTGCCTATCAGTTATTGGTTTGATTGATTAGCAAAACAACTACATATCGATTATCGGTTGAAGTCCACATAGATTATAGCAAAACAACTGACTATTGATTATCGATTCAACTCAACATTGCTTAGCAGAACAATTGCCTATCGATTATCAGTTCGAGTCTACATCGATTAATAGAACAATTGCCTATCGATTATCAATTCATTTTTAATCGGTTACTGCTCCGATTAGTAGTTGAGCTTATATCAATTATTAGTTCATTTTTCAATCGATTACTACTTCAATTAGTAGTTCAAAGCTATATTGATTGCTAGTTCAACTTTCAATCGATGATTGCTTCGATTAGTAGTTGAGCTTATATCGATTATCAATTCATTACCCAATCAATTGCTGCTTCAATTAACAGTTCAAATCTATATCGATTACTAGTTCAACTTCCAATCGATTATAACTTCGATTAGTACTTAAGCTTATATCGATTATCGGTTAATCTTCTAATCGACTATTGCTTCGATTAGCAGTGCAAGTCTACATTGATTATAAATTCAACTTCCAATCGATTACTGTTCTGATTAGCGGCTTGAGTCTACTTCAATTATTAGTTTATTTTCCAATCGATTACTATACTTTGATTAGCAGTGCAAGTCTATATCGATTATTAGTTCAAGTCCCAATTGATTATTGCTTCGATTTGTAGTTGTTATGGAAACTGATAGATCTTCAATTAGCATTTCAATTAGCAGTTCGGTTGGTACTTTGATTACTACCGAAATTTCCATCGATTCCCAAGGTTTCTAAGTGTCCACTACCCTATTGATTACTTCAAAATGTATCCTTACCGAGTTCCAGTAGGGAGGTGAGTGACGTACCCTAGGATGAACAGGAGACCAGTGCACCATAGTATGTAAACAATTCTCTATCAAACTTTGACCATGATTAGGGTTCCTTGGGCTAAACTTCAAATATGTAAACCATAACCCTAATACTTTTGGGGACTTTCAGACCTTCAAGCCTTTCCTCAAATGGTCATAGGAAGGTCCTTGGCCAGAAAATCTAGGAAAATGGGAGATCTACTATCATCTCTGTTTCCCCAAGTTCTAACCTAGCGATTGCTAGAAGGATACTCAGCCAATGGGATTTGACCAACTCTATAAAAAGAACTTCCATTGCCATTTCCCCACACCTGTTTACTACGTCCACAAGAAAAAATCATTGACTGAGAAAAAGATTGAGCTTAGTGGCGTATTCCCTAGACTCATTTCAAGTAAAAGTTTCCTACCTTTTTTCAAGCTACCACTCGCCCTAAGGTGATTTCAAGAAAGAAAAGTTCCAATGGCTCAATTAGCAAATCATAGTGCCTAGAAATAGTTCTAGTGACTTTCTCCTTCAAGGTTTCTCATTTTTGAGCCCCTGGAGTAGGGGGTTTTCATAGAGAAGCTAAAATCTCACCAACTTTCCTTGAAAGGTAAGGTTCTTGATTTGCTTCATCCAAGATCAGCACATGCTGACATTAATTTCTTCTTCCATCATACTTTTTCTAAGGTTCCTCATCTTTAGAGCACTAAGTGATCATCAGCTTGGAAGGAGAAGCTAGGACAGAATGATCGTCTATTAGGGATAGGATTTCTCTCAGGCTAAGCTTTCATTGCATGCATGGTTAGGGTAAAGATCTACATGTGCGTATGTACTGAGTATGTGTTCATAGGTTTAGACGTGTGACTGGGCTTAAGGCTAAACAATTTGATGTTTTGTTGAACGGAGTCTTGCTTGACTAGGGTTAGATAGGATTCATTGAGAACACATAAACTCTATATGGCTCCACCCTTTTGTGGCCAACTGCTTATAAGATAATGCAATTCCTTAGGGATAGCTATTGTAAGATACTGCTATGAGTGCCTTGCAAGCCAAAAACATGTGTATATAACGACACTTGTATACTGTACAATCTCTTTTGGTCAATATAATTATGGCGTTTCCTCACTATATATTAAAATGCATGGTGATGCTTATATTGTGATGTCCATGGATCAATGAAATAGAAGTTGGATCATGATGAGATCATGATAATGAGACCAATTCTCTATATGTATTGATTCTAAATATTCTTGGTCATAGGTTACTCGATGAGGACATCAAGATAACCAGATAGACTAGTGTACTGTATACTCGTCCATATGATGGAGATAGCTGGTCTTATAGCTACTCGTGTGGAGACACTAGGAATATAGTGCAGGTGTTCATTGAAAAATGGGTTCATTGAATGATTCGCTTGTGGCATGTTGAATGGTTGATAATACGTAATCATCAATCAACAATTCTATGGTTCCAGTTATGTAACTGGTCCTTACACTTGAGACACCAAAGATGTTTTACTTGAGTGCTCCATTCTTTGATACCAAGCTTATAGGTCCAGAGCTTTTGGGTTTAGTATATAGTCGATTTTTCAAGGATGGCAGTCAACCCTGTGAAGGTAATTGTGTGTCGTCAAAGAATCATCCTCTCTTGGTATTTTGAGAGGAATATCTCGTGTGTTCTTACTTAGGCAAACCTTTGTCCATGGTCAATTGGATTGAGAGAGAAGGAGTTCTCTGGAAGAATCCAATAAGAATAAGCTTCGAACGGATTCTATATATGTAGGCCTGACGAGATCATGACTAATACACAGACTCTTGAATATTAGTTCTATGAGGGACTATAGATACATGGTAAGTGAGGGAAGAAATATCCAATGGATTAGATCCCCTAGTACCGTCTGGGGGATATGGGGTAGTAGTTTGGTACGTCAACAGTCGATGAGTTCGGTGAGTCATTACAGAGATAACCACTCACGCGAATTGGAAGGAGTTTTGACACATTGGAAGTAGTTCTTATGGGTTCTTATTCACGACCAGCTCGGTATTGGGCCTAAAGAATCACACACAAAAGATGGAATGACGTGGTGAATAGAGGATTGGATAAGGGTTATCCAATTGGCCACGAGCAGCCTGGACCACAATCACTTATGTAGCAAGGATATCCTAACCACAAAAATTGTTGTAGTCATGACGACAATCATTTTTGTAGCCAGGGTCCCTCTGACTACAATCTGAGTTGTAGTCAGGATGAATGATCTTGACAACATACTCTGTTGTAGTCAGGATGTCATGACCACAAAAGTTGTTGTAGTCAGGATAGATGATCCTGGCAACAATCACTTTTGTCGCTAGGATGTCCTGACCACAATCGTTGTTGTAGTTAGGATAGCTGATCCTGGCTACATACTTTGTTTTCTTCAGAGAGTTTGACGACATACTTTGTTGTCGTCTACGAAAGTTTGACCTCTAGGTTCTAGTTCCGTACGAAGCATGGATGCACGACATGTGAGCTACTCACGACTGCCTTCACCACCCTCTATTTAGGTAGAGGGTGTGGGAGAGAGCTACAAGCTGAGCTCTCTCCCACCAAACCCTCTTCCTCTCCTCTTTCTGCACTCTTCCCTTACTCTCTTCCAAGATGAGAAGAGAAGTGAGGGGTGCAAGAGGGGTCGACCCCTCTTTCTCTTGAGGCTGCTATTGCTGCGGTGAGCATTGGTGCTGCTAGGAGCTGCACAGTAGAGAGAGGAGGAGCCATCACTGCTGATGTAGCAACCCGAAAAATTAATACTTAAAAATTTGAAATAATAATTTCTTTAAAATCAAAATAATAGAAACATATGTGCCATTATCGTATGTGCAAGAATACATCGAAAAATTCCTTTAAAATTATAAATCAACCCCAGACATTTTTCCTAAGTGTTCAACTAAGAAATTCAAGCAACGAAAAATCCGATTGACCAAGTGTACGTCACAATGTGACTAATTATCTAAATTAGGAAACTAAGTCAAAAAATTGTTAACACGGAAAAATAACACGCCCATAAATTAAACGAACATGTCGGAGAGACTTCCAACATCATGAAATGATTACCCATTATCGGAATTGGACCAATGGACCTCTCATGACCCATGAATAAATTCAAGTAAGAAAAATATAATAATTCTGAAATTCTATTATTTCCCTATTTAAATGGAGAATTCTCCTAAGTTAAATTCCATTAAGAATGTGCTTTGTTAAATGGACCCTCTAGAATTTATGGGCTAAAATAAGGATTTTTAAAAGAAGAATAATAAGAAAATACCCTAAATTCGTAACTTAAATATTACTTAAATAGAAAAGAGGTATTTAAGCATTAAAATAGCTAATTTAAGATGGAATTGGATTCCTAAACCTACCCTAATAGGTTGACCACGAATTTAGATCCCATCCTAACCCAATTAGAAGTTGTCAAGCTTGGAAGGTGGAATTAAATAGGAAATCTCAGAATTAAATAGGAGTTAGAGTCCTATTAGGAAATAGAAATATAGGAAGCATAAATACTCTCCTAAATCCCCATGGCCGACCCTAGCTCGTTGCCAAGGGCTGCTTGACCTGGAGGAGAGGCCAAGGAGGAGGAGAATTCGTGGGGAGAGGATCACTCAAAGCTTCTACCCGAGTTCTTCATGTTCTAGCCCTAGAAGAGGAAATCGAGTCAAGATAGGCATTCTCACAAGCAAAAATCATAAAAATTCGTTTGTAGGTTGATCCAATCATCAGGATCAAAAGTCCTCTGATTTCATATTTTTCCATCGAGCCTATATTTTCTTCTTAATTTTTCATGTTCTGCAACTAGCATGAGCCCGAACCCTCTTCTAAATTCTTGAACTCCATGTATACTCGACCCCATGCTCTCAAATTTTTACTGGAGATACTAATGATTCTTAGTCTTCTTTTGCCTCTAAAAGCCTTAAATTTCATCCACCCTATCTTGCGAATTAATTCTTGCATCACAACTGTACACAGTCTTCTATTCTCCATGTTTGACTTGATTAAAGCCTGTCAAAACCATGACTGTTTTCAAATTCTGATTTATTGTAAGTACCCATGTATGCCTAGATCAGTTTGCAACTTGTTTCGTGATTTTTCATTGATTGTACATTTAGTTATGAATTTTTTAATCACCATGTGTCAAAAGAAGGAAACTTGGCCCGCAATCCCCTGCTCTGTCCTTTTCCCGCTCAAACTCAGATACAGTACCTGAGAACGCGACGGCCCGATAGGCTGCATTCTCAGGGCTGGTCGCGACAGCGCCCCCCGTCACGTTCTGAACGCGATAGGGGCTGTCGTCGCGTTCTGGCCGCTTAATCAGACAAGCCCGTCGCATTCTTTACAAGGCCATGTCGCATTCTGTTCTTACCCCATCACGACCCTCATATGGGTACGTCACGATCTGTGCTTTTTGCATGAAAACCCATAATTCGTGATGCTTTGACCCTCTACAGTGCATGTACCTTCTATTAACAGTCAAACACGTAGTAAATATACTTGTCATAAACTGAACATTTATGTGTGTTTGAAATACATACACATGACCACTTTCTATCTATAATTTCTCTTACACATACACGCACTTTGAACCATCCAAATATGGCTGAACTTGGCATGAAAATATCTCTTCAAACATTTGGTAATTATATATTTAAATTGCCCTATTTAAATGGACTTGTCTTCGTTTCCTCGCGTTGTTTTGGGAACATCGATACTGACGCTCCACTGTTCTAGAATTCCTCTAGAACATCGAGCACGTGTTTCTATATACACACTTTCTCTTGACTTGGACGAACTCTCCGTCGGATACTCCTTCTGCCAGACTAGTGAATCCTTGTTCAAGGTCTCCGTAAGTCTCCTCTGTCCATGGATTTCCACATGGTCGACGAGCTGGTTGTACCCTAACACCTATGATACCCTTTAGGGATCAACATGATCCAAACGGCTATTAGAAGTTCACTCTTATCTTGAATCACGTCAGACCTCTGAACATGTGCATAATATGGCCAGTGGAAGGGTAGTGAATTCCACCTGACTGTCTACACCGGTCATGCGTGTTGTGCAACTGTTATTATCGCTTGCTTAACGTTGTCTTACGAATATGTCATTGTCTCGTCTACTGTCTCTATGCTCTCGTCTATTCATGTTCATTCTACTATCCTGTCTATCTCGTCTATTCATCTAGTACTCTCTTGGTACCCTTTTAAGCTGTGTGGCTCCTACTGTTTTGTACTGTTCATGACTGTCTAGTGCTAAAAATGGGTCTTGTGACTCTACTGACTTGAATGCATACTGCTGAGGACACGGAGAGTGTCCGAGGGGCTGCAATCTAGTCCTCGGGGCGGAGAGCCACCCGAAAATACCTGCAGAGGCTAATGACGGTGTCTGCATTTGCACCGGTTCTGACTGACTGTTCTGAATTAGCTAGACATCTGACTGTTATACTATTACTGTTATTCTGTTAGTTCAGACGTACTGCACTATTACTATGCTATCACTGATTGTTACTGAATTGCTACTGTCCTGTTATTGAGCGACTACTGTCGTACTCTCTTGTTGCACTACTATTATTCAACTACTTTCCCTCGTTGTCCTTTGACAACAAAGTGCTATGTTTTCTCTCGGCTATCTACGGATAACCAAAGCGCAATACTATTTCGATTGATGAAAGTTAATCAAAAGTGCTATACTATCTCGATTGATGAATTCAGTCAAAGTGCAATTTACTCGCTATATGGCCAACTACTATCTCTCTCCTTGCTATACATGTCGCTTGCTATTTCTTGACAATGTCGTTACTTTCTATTGTTGTTATCGTTACTATCGTGACTAGACTTTAATCATCGTGCTATACCTGATTCATCTGCTATTAGAACCATGTTACTTATGCTATTACTTTCTCTACTTTACATGACTCTCTCTATCATTAGTTACTCTGCCATTTAAAGCATTAATCATTTAAAGCCTGCTTGATTATTGAGATTTAAGTCCTATTGAGCGTTATCGCACACCCTTCGTTATTTGTTATTGTGTCTCAGGTAAGTTGAACAATGATGTTACACACATCAATGGGACAGGACCAGAGTGATGAGCGACCTGGAGTCAATTGATGAAGTTACCCTAGTACCGTGGAGTCTAATAGTTATTGCTTTATATTTCTTTCTAATGTAGTGATGTCAATGAGCCTTGTGCATGGCTCCGAATTAGTGGTTGTAATAGTCTTAGTGATTTTATAATGAAATCAAGAGTTATTCCAATTATTTCGTTAGATGCTCTGATGTTTGCGTCTGTATGCGCAAATTTACGTTACCATACTCGTTGTTCATGTTTTCCTCCGATTTATTCCGCTGCTAAATTGGAGGGGCGTGACAGCTGATGTCCATCGTATGGACACTGCTAGAGTGGAGTTCATGAGAGCTTCTTTGTTCGGCGGTCTGGGTTCTACTCTTCAAGGATTATACGATCATTCCTAAGTAAGAAAGTCTCCCTCTCATTGTGTCAATGGTTGGCGCCTCGGACATGATTGTTTGAAGCTTAAAATAATTGTTTAAATCTTGTTTACATTCCTATAAAATTCATGCTATATTTTCCAAAGAATAAAACAAGAACTATACAAAATACATGATTAATGACATATGCTCTATGAGATTAGTGATTAAATTTGTTTATGATCCTGATAAATTGAAATGAATATTTTCTTAGGGATGTTAAACAATTATCTTATGAGTTCTATTGAAAGAAGCGTTGTGCGTATTACACCAAATATTTCTTGAGAACACAAAATGAATTGTTTATCCTTTTAAAAATCTTATTTGCTTTACATGGAATTAAATGTGCGACGGCCCACTTTCGCCTGATATGGTTATACCAACCCACGTTCGACGAGAGCAAGTCGCTACAGGGGAGAAAACCCCAACTATAGTTACATAGTTGAGATATACACAAATGGAGAAGAATATTGCAGCGGAAAATAAATAACTCTTATTCCATTAACTTTATAATCCACATACCACTGTCTATATAGTCTAAGCAAAATAACATAAACCACAACATCCACTAAATATAGCCAGTTTCGAAGTGCAAATAAACAAAGTCCAAATTACAATTACATACTAAGTAATAAACTAAAAATCTTCAATCTACTCTTCACGCTCCACGTCGGATCTCGCTAACTCCTCGGCTTCTAAGTCTCCTGAAGTGTTAGTAAGGGTGAGTCTACGCAATAGACTCAGCAAGAAACTTAGAATGGCAAACCACGCACTTACCACACATTCTTTCTAACAGTTTAAACACATTGCTATCTATCACAATATCATTAGCTTATTAGCAATTAACAATTAAACTAACACATGCTCGTGCTATAACATGGATAATCTAAACATGTATAACAAGAATTCTAAATATGGCCACTTATAACATGATGTCACTAACATGAGAGAATTCATATAATCACATGCTTGCAATTGTTACTTTCACATAACACTAACACATGACTTATATTAACTTATAACATGATACTACTAATGTAAGACCCGGCTTCCCGGCTTTCCGTCCGGTGTCTTGGATGACTGGCCACTAACGCGTCCAGGCTTGGTGACGCGTTAGTGTCGCGTCTTGGTTGTCCGACACGACAGTCATCCTTGTTGCGACGAGGGTGTGCGTCGCGTTCTTGTCGCGCTCGGCTTTCTTCGTCGCGTCTTCGTATCGCGACTGGTCAACGGGTCGCGACTGCTTTCTATCATTTCGGTCGTCTGTCGCCTATCAGGGTGGCAGGTTTGTCATTACGGCCTGTCGGGTTGTCACGGCGCCCCTGGGGGACGCGTTCTGGTTGCGTCTCGTTGACCCGTCGCGTTAAGGTCCTTAACACGGCGGGGCGGTCCGTCGCGTTCTGGGTGCCGAAGGCTTAAGGCCTTGGCCGGCTACCCCTTTCCCCTCTCTCTCTTCCTTTTCCCCTCTCTTCTCCCCTTCCGACGGTGCTCCACCTCCCCCTCTCCCCTTTGTGTGTTTCAGGCGAGGAGGAGGGCCGTGCATGGTGCCGTGGCGTCGTGGACCTTGCGTGGAGCGAGGAGGAGGTGGCCAACCGACATGAAGGGTCCCATTGGGGTTCGTTCTTCGTGAAAGGTAGGGATTACTTGAACTCTTCTCGATCCGGGCAGATTGGGAGCCCCTTGAGGTTTGTAGTTAGTGTTTACTGCTTTCCCATGCTCCCCTTCCCGTGTGGTGGTGTTTGTAGCGTGTGGGCGGCCCCGGGATGAAGCATCCCGTCGGTCTGCCTCTCTACTGGTGTCGCGATCGCGGGGCACGTCGTGACACCAGAAGAGGTGTCGGCCCGGTCAGGCACGACCTTATCGCGGCGTGGTTGGCGGTCGCGACAAGGGCGCTATCGCGACACATTTCTTGGCCGCGATAGGGTTTGCTATCGCGGCACTTCGCTCGGTCGTGACAAGGCTGTCATGGTGCCCTTCCCGTCGCAACGGCCTTGGGGGTCCTGACAGTACCTATGTTTCCTCGGGTGCTTCTGTGGGCCCGGTTGTGTGTCGGCATGTGCCCCAGGGCAGGCTTTGCCCTTAGGACCTTCTGGTAGGGAACGCGGTAGGTTACCTCCCTGCGTTCAGCGACCGAAGGTGACACCTTCGTGGCCGTGTCCTGGCAGTGGTGCTAGGAGGGTCACGTCTGTCTAATAATCGATTGACTGGCGGTCAATCGATTATTAGCAGAGCGACGGGTTTCCGTGCTGGCGGGTGGTGTTCCGAGGTTCTAGCCGTTCGTGCGTGCCTTGGTTGGCCGAAGGCCCTCTTGAGCGTCCGTGTGTGCCTCTCGCTTGCTGGGCTTGTCGTGTGTTACAAGCCAGCAGTTCGGTGTGGTTTTGTTGTGCTGCCCCGCCTGTTCGCCCGGTGCTTGGCACTTGAGAGCTTTTCCCGTTCAGAGGTTGTCTCCGTTGCCTGGGACCCCCATTCTCGGGAGCCTTTGAGGGAGCATTCGGGGCTACGAGCGTGCTCGAGTTGGCAGCCAACTGGGCAGACTCTAGAGCTAAGGGGAAAACGAGGTTTGGACAGCGACGCTGAGTCGTTTGTAGAGCTCTCTTGTCTGGGTCTGGGACGCCGAGGTGTTTGGAGTTCTTCCTGGCGCAGATCAGATAGTCATTTGTCTCACTGCCTCTCTCTGCGTTGGTTCTGGAGCCACTTAGTGGTGCTAGGCGTGGGGCCGCAGCTTAACCAGGCTGCGGTGTTGCGTGCGTTTGTGCGTTTCTGTGGCGGCTCTGTCTCACCCTTCCGCGGGGGCAGAGGCAAGAGCTAGGCTAGCGAGCAGAGCGTGTGGACTACGGGTCCCCCTCTTGGCTGCTAGCGGCGGTGGCTTGGTTGTTGTCGTTGTGACGACGCTTCCTCACAATGTTTCTATGTGTTATCCATTGCCCTAGTTTGTACGGAGGTTATAGCCTGGTTGTGCCTAGTTTCCGTGGGCGTCGTTGGTCTGGCCTTGTGCGGACTCGTGCTTCTGGTGGTTTCTGCTTCAGTGTTCTCTCGGTTCCGCGGTTCTGTCCTTGGGTGCCAGTCCGTGGTAGCACCAGCGTATGTGGTTTCCCGACCTCGCGGTGTGTCCGGGGTTTGGGGTGGTTATGCTTGTGGGCCCTCGACCTTGTGGAGGTCTGAGGTGGAAGTGCTTGTGGTGAGATGTCGTTCTCACCTGGTTGTTGCATGGTCTCGGCAGGTGTGCCGAGTGTTGCTTCCACTTTGTGCCCGACTCCGTTGGTTTCTGCGGGAGTCGTGTGTGTGTCACGACCTTGGTTGGTGGTCGTGACGTTGCACTGTTCTGTTCCGCTGCTTAGTAGTATCATGTTGTAGGTGTTACTCGCTTTACAGCTTTCTAGTGTAGTTTTCCTATTTTCGGAGTTCCTACTGCTCTGGCCGATGAGGGACTGGTAATCCCTACTGGGCCTTGTTTGTGAGGCTCACCTTCAGCTAGGGGCTCATCGTCGCGGGAGCTCGGTGTCGGACGGGCTGCTGAGGTGGCTGTGGCACCATGTGTTGTCAGCAGCAGTGAGAGCGAGTGTTGTGAGCTCTTGTACCTGAGTGAGTAGAGAGTTGTGCCTTGCAAGTCCTTGGGGTATGCCCCTTAAGGACTGCACCTTTCTTCTTGTACCTGTGCTTTTGCTTGGGACACGTACAAATTTTTGGATATGGTACATATTGTTATAGTTATTTAAATTCAATATATTTCTCACTAGACTATTTCTTCTAACCCTTTCGGATCTTCGGATCCGTGGGTGACGACGCGAACTTCGGGGCCCATGGCGAGGGTCCGGGAGGTCGGGTCGTTACAACTAACATGCTCATCAAGTAACCACTAATTCATGGACATAATTAAGCATATTTCTACACATGGTATTAACATGATATCGCAATTATCATTTAACATAGATCATATTAACACATGCACTTACCTTCTCATGACATATTCACATGCACTTTTACCTTTGCTTTCACATGCACTTATTCTCACATTTACCACATTCACTCACACTTTTTTCACATAGTTTTCACTTTTCATGATCACGATAACATGTCACATCACTTGCACATACCACGTGTCACATTCACATATCACTTTACACATTATTCACTAGTTCACGTTTACACACACCGAGACATAACCCAAGCCACCACTAGAAAGATCACACTATCACATACAAATAATCGCCAGGCAAAACGGTCAAGCCTTAGTTACTGTGCAGAATCTAGGGAAACCCTCTCCACCATTACTAGTGGAACTTGTCCACCATTACTCCAGAATTTCACACGACCCATTGTCCCGGGTATCACGTAACACGATTGAGCCTTCCCGTAGGGGTACTACTACAGTACAACTCCACGCAATCTATGGTGGCAGTGTCTCATTGGCACAACTTTTATCTTTTACATTATCACTTTATTCATACACATATGTCACATATTCTCTCTCTTTCCATGCACATGTACACATATAACATAAAACATATACTAATTACTTTTAGATACTCAGATTAATGTTAAATAGTAGTAAACAGAACTTAATCATGATGCTAATCACATTTTAAAACAAATTTGGGACTTATTATCAAAACATGATATCAAGATTGCAGAAATTCATAATTAATTGTACAATGATAAGAACATTCTTAAATTCTAACCACATGATGAATATACCATGTAAAAAAATGTCTGGAATTTTTTAGAATTTTAGAAATAGCAAAAATATTTTTCACAATTAAAAAAGAAATCAAGTTATTATTCACAAAAGTACTATATATTCATGAACAGAAATTAAACGGGATTAACAAGCCCTAAAACATACTTATAGTAGTCTAAAAAGCTGAAGTACGTGCAATACTTAATTTTTATAACATGCTTGCATCATGGAAATTAGATTTATCAAGTGTTCACATGTTTTTTCATATAAATAGAAATTCAATTAATTACCATAATTAATGAAAATTAATCTACAGTTACCCAAACATATCATGATGATTAATAGGTCAAGATAGAATGAAAAGAACTCAAAAACCATCAAAGAATCTCACAAAACCATCACATATGGTGAAACTGTAAATTTCTGAGTAAGATGAACTTGACATCAACATAGGTTGCCATCAACCTGAAGTTAATAATGTATCCCTTGCCATCAACCTCCCAGCCTGCACACAACACAGTCCGGGAGCAAGAAATCATAGAAAATGACATCGGAATAAATTTCTAAAAATCTAAAAAATAGAAAAACTCTAAGGGACAAGTCCACAGAGAGAAACCCTAAGTTACTTACCTCAAGAAAATTCTACAACTCGAGAATTTAACTGATGAAGCCCTCTTTCGCATCCAAATAGGTATCCTCCAAGCACAATCAAATGCTCCATCTCGAGCACGATCATGCCACAATCTCCTCGTTCAGATCCTTCCTCTCAAGTCTTGGAAGCTTTCTCTTCACAGCACAACCTTGAACAAGCAACAACAGGGCAGATCTACCTCGGAGAAACTCTTTCTCTCTCCTCTCTCACAAACCCCAAATCCTAGCCAAGAGAGAAAAAGTTCTCTCCCCCAAACAAACCCTCTCTATATATAGAGAACCAAGGGTCGTGATTAAGGTAAGATCCTTGCCCTAACACGACTCTATCAAGCAAAATCTATCCAAAGAAGGCAACTAGTTTCAGAGAGAAAGTCAGACTGGAAAACGCAGAAGTTGACGTCAACATGTACAACTGTCAAAAGAAAACTTGACAGAAATCAACATTGCCGTCAAAAGGAGCTAAAATATGGAAAATCTAGTGAAGAAATATTGACGTCAACATACATGGACATCAACATAAAAAAAAGCCCGCAATCAAAATTGTTGTCAGAAGAAGCTGGAAACAAACCCAGGCCCATGTTGACGTCAAACACTGTTGACGTCAACATCATGCTGACGTCAACATGTTGTGACGTCAACATCTTTCGGTCGAAAACCTATCGTCCGGGGCTCCAAATGCCATTCAGACGATCTACAGAAAACACTAACTTATGAAAAACTTGCTGGACCTTATGAAATGAATAAATTATGTCTGTTTAAGCTTAACATCACCATTATGAGCACTCAAAAGAAAACATAAATTTCCCCTATTTCAAACATGCATTAAATGCAGTTATTGGAACTCGAAGAAAAAGATCATATAGACGCACCCTTACGGTACTGTCATATGATGCTTTCCTTAAGATGCACTAATGACAGTCAAAAGGCTACAAGAAAGGTAGTTGTTTTGTAGGACTATAGCTACAGAAAGATGTCACTTGAGGACACCTTCCAGAAGACAATTTAGAAAATAAAAAATAGACCTTGCTTAGTATAAAATTGCATTGTTTCAAGGAAGCTAAGCTTAACAGATGTGAACCACATCTAATGGATGAACTCTTGAGCCTAATGTTGTATTTATGAGTCTAATGGATATAGATCAAGACTCAATGGATGCATACCATAGAGCTGTTTGGACCTAAGAGAAGAACACAACAACACTCTTATCTGACAACGGTCAAGAAGCAAGAGAAGATCAAGAGCAACAGATACAAGTGTTCCTAAAGAAGATATATATCTAAGGTTTTTTAGAGAGAAAATTGACACTGATAGACAAGCAAAAGCACATATACACAAGCTCACATTCCCTGTAAATATCAACAATTGAAAATGAAGGGAGCCAAGAAATACATGAAGTGCATTCAACTCCATCTGTATAATACATTCAAAGCTCTCAGTTAAGGCTTCATTCTCTCAAGCTCCTGTTGTTCTCAACTTCAAGGAGGAGAAAAAGAAAGTAGCCTTCAGCGACACATTCACTCCATCCTCGACTGCTGAAGCTACACAAAAACCTTACCATTAAATCTTTCATTCTTTCTATTCTATGTGTTTCATTTTGAGCATTCATCGTCGCCATTTATTCGCCTATATAGAGGCAGTCTTACAGTGGTAAGAAAAATTCTATAAAAGGTGACCTGCAAGAGTAGATACCAGTGAACTTGCTTCTAGCTCGGGAATAGAAGTTGCCAACTTGCGCATTGATCAGTGAGCTGACTTCTTGATCAGTAAAAGAAGTTGGTGAACGTTGTGACGTGCCACCTATAGAAGGGGTGTTTTGAGAGTTAGCTTCTTATTCAGAAGAGAAGGGCTGGTGGTTGCCGATGGATAGTGGATAAATCCTAGAATTGGTGATTCTAGGGATTGGATGTAGGGCTGTGTTGTTCAGTGCCGAACTAGGATAAAATCTTGTGTCTCTTGTGTGATTATTTGTGTTGCATTCATTTGAGCTTTGCTTGTTTTAGAAATTCTTGGTCTACACAGTTCTGCTGTTAGAAATCACCCACAACTCACTTAAATTAAGATCTAGATCAGTCCATAGTTAACAAAGTTTTGAATTACTTTATATCAACTTCTTAACACTATTTTTAAGAATATAAATAGACAAACACATTCACCCTCCCCATCTCGGGGAGGGGGGGGGGGGGGGGTTAAGCCATAGTCAGGGAAACACAACATTGATTTGCTCCTCATCAAGGGGAATTCTCCACATTCCGCCCAAACCAAAAATTGTGCTCCTAAACTGGATCTCAGAGCCGAGATTTAGTCCCAGAGTGAGGGTGGGGGGGGGGGGGGGTGATGGATCCCAATACTTATAATTAATGGTGCCCTCTCCACTCGTCACTTTAAGATTTTAACTTGGAAGATACAATCTTATGTTAAATATAATATTCTTCATCTTAAAAAGAGTAGATTCAAATTTATCAAAGAACCCTAGAAATTCCCAAATAAGCATACAGAGAAATCAATCATGGCGTTCCTTTCTCATTGCTGCAGAAATTAATAATTCCTTTCCCTTTTGCTTTAACTAAATACTGTCCTATATTACTTTCCTTCCTTATTACTTTGGGCATCAACTTTTTGTTCCACAACATACATTCACCAATCCAGATTAGTTACAAAGTTTCTCTCAAATATGTGAATGCCATCATATATATGTGCTCATCAGATCATTACTTTCCTCTCTTGCCCCATCTGCTCTGCTCAATCGTAACTTGCATATATACATTATTGATGCGTTTTGATCACAATGGCCCTTACATTTCTGTATGTAAATTAAGCAGTGCGTTCCTCAGTATTTGTCGGATGCAAACACATCAATGCGACGGGTGCAAGAATCCCTTTATAAAAGAGTACGAGGACGTGATAAAGAAAGGAACAAACAAGGGCGCGAGTGGTGGTGGCAGACCACTTCTAGGCGTAGGCATGTCTTGGCGCTTTCGTCACGATGGTGTGCGTATAGTTCGATCTCCATCTAGCTACTGACTTGTAGCCATTTGGCTAGGGTTTGGGGCCCTTCTTAATTTGTCTTGAGTGGAGGAACTTGGGCACCCGCCAGAAATATCAGAGGGGTGGAACTTATTACATCTAACTAATCAATAGAATTATTCTCTTGTAATCTATATCATGTTTGAGAAAGGTTTATTGCACTTACACATTGCACTTCAAGTGTAATATGACTAGGTAACAAATCTATGTAGCATCCAATTATTAGATAGTCACTTTATCACTCCTCATGTGAGGGGTGCCACACAGGCCATTGCCTAGTCATATTACATTTAAAGTGTAATATGTAAGTGCAATAAACCTTTCTCATCATGTTTATTGTAAAACTACTCTTGTAATAAATATTTCTTTAAAAATATAATTCAGTTTCTAGTTATCAAGGAGTTTGTTTGTTTTATTATAAAATTTTGTGGTTGTTTCATTTTTGTAGTTTTCATTATATATATTTGTTTGCATGTAGAACGGTGTAAATTAATGAGACTTATGCTAACCTATGTAGAGCAATTAATTTCTTTTCTGTTTAAGTTTACTGATCATACCTACTAAAACGAAAAATGAAGGCTTGAAAATATACATCTTGCTTTGTTTTACAGTCATCCAAAACAAATACTTTCTGATTTCGAATGAGAAGAAAATTCCTTTCAAGACTTAATCTTTCATATTTATGGACTAGCTCTTTTAATTCAGATGCTCATTTCTAATTACCCCTCAGAACTGCACATTTATTTGGGAATTAAATACTCTTTTAAGTTTTTTCCTTAACATTTTAATCAAAGTTGGACGTACAGATTCGACTGTGCCGGATTTGTGCTAGTACAGTACAGTATGAGGGTGTATCATGCGTACCATAACAGTACGCCTAGATATATATATATACCGGTACCCAAATTAATCCTTTCAACATATTTTGAAAAAAATAAAAATATTTAAAAAATGACGTCATTGTTCATGCGTACTGTGTCGGGGTGTGTTAGAGATCGTTTGGTCCTTGCCATGAGCCGACTCGGGATCGCAGTAGCACAACAAACCATGATCTTAATAGCTTATTCTTAAAAATTTGGCGAGGCTTCGCTAAATGATTTGAGCTTTTGAAGAGTTGTATACCGATACCAATCCATAGATATATGAAAGACTATTATATGGGTGAAAACTGAAAAAAATCCTAAAAAATGCACACTGATCCTACAACTAGTGATTTTAAGACACGAGAATTATGTTTCATGTTTATGCATATGAATACACACACTGACACACACCAGAATATCTCACATTTGGACAAAAATACAAAGAAAGACTGTCCCATTACAACAGCATGCCACAGTGGAGACCACACAACTCATAAAGTTGTAAGGAATAACAGCACGATAAAATATCTTTAATGGATCGGAGGAGCAGGAATAATATCATTCTTTTAGAAAGAAATATCCATGCCATAACTCTTTGTAGTCGATAGGCTTTTACTCCCATCAGGAGGAGGAAAGAGGCAAGAAGAATTGCACACGCTGGGTTAGCATTAGGTAGAACATTAAAAGCCCAACTCCTTTATGGGAATAACCGCAGAAGGTGGTAAAGCCAATTGCTCCTTACAAGTTGGGTGAATTGTGTGTACACAGCTACTGTGCAATTGATGGGAATAATGTTAGCAAGACCTGAAATTTTCCTTTTCCTTTTACTTTTCTTCGTCTCGTGATGTGTGTGAGTTTTATAGTGATTTACACTTTAATGGCTTCCACAATGACCCCATCCACTTGAAACTGTAAATTAGCCTTTTCCGATCAAACATCTATATAAATCTGTCTGAAGGATTGAAGAAGTGGGTAGGATTTTCGGATCATGCCAGCATTATTACTCAATTATTTAAGGGGACCTCCGGGATATGATTGAGTAAATATTGTAGCCGAATAATGGCTAGACCTTCTCCCCCAAATAATTTCTGTCTTTTTTCTTTACTATTTTTACTTTATTTTCCAATGAGTGGCTCGTGTTTTTACACTTCTGATTTGGAGGACTTCCACTCTCTGGCAAAAAAGTAGGTCGCACAAATTAATCTGTTGGTCAATGTTGACCCCTTGTTAATTAACCTCTAAATAA
Source organism: Colocasia esculenta (assembly GCA_014218235.1). Taxonomy (NCBI): domain Eukaryota; kingdom Viridiplantae; phylum Streptophyta; class Magnoliopsida; order Alismatales; family Araceae; genus Colocasia; species Colocasia esculenta. Next base: position 4,445,523 of record CM024762.1, on the reverse strand, counting down.
TTACATATATGCAACATGCAGTACTCTCTTCTGTAATAGGTTTAGATCTGTTTACCAGAGTTAATTCATATAATTAATGGCTGGTGTGGCACCAAACAGTCATATATGTATCACCGAAATCTTCCTGTAGCACACATAGCCTTCCGCAGGCAATTAAAATTTGTATCTTAGAGGATCTAGACGAGTCCAATAAACCTGTTCATTTAATCACGGAGAATTATAGCTAGGGGTGTAATTAGAAGAGAAGGACGTAGGAAGTATTGGTGCATTAACGTATATAAGGACGTACTTGTTGTGGAGATATCCATCTTAAATTTGAAGGAGATGAGGCCTTCTTGGTTACCTCGTTTTTTTGTGATAACTGAATTAAGATTATTTTATTTAGAAGTGTACATCCTTTAATCAGAGAGAGGAAATATTTTCCATAGATCGAGAAAGAGAAGTATCTAGGAAGGAGAAGAAAGTTTCCTTCCTCTTTTTCTTTTTGACAATGTAAGCTGCAGATTCTATTAATCTCTAACAACAATCTTTCTTGGAGAAGAAAGTTTCTAGAAACCATCGAAAGTAAATATTCATCTACACACTTTAATCGTGATGGATTTAGTGACGCATTTGTCGGCGTCAACATCCATATCCACCATATCCATATTGCTTGTAGTCCACTTGTCTACCTATGAAATAAATACATCTATATATATGTGTATGCGTTTATAAAGATTCCCTCTCCTCCTAACTATAGCACTCCAAGAGACATTAAGGATTAGAACCCATGAACTCTTTAGATGTCTTACACACTCTCAGACAATTTATATTACTCAAGTTAATTGTTCAGAAATTGCTACCCACCTAGCCTCTAACGATTCATATCGCTAGGAGGGTAGGATTAGTTGAAACCAGACACAAAGCAAGTCCAGAGCAATAAGTGAATTGGCCACATTCAATGAACTGCCAGTGCTACACATGCATTTAGTTCCTGCTCATCAAAACTAGCAAGGTGCCTAACATCAACATATCCAAATCCATCAATTAGAAGGTGGGTAAAAGAGGTGTGGGTTATGGTCCTTCGTACTACTACCACTGCTGCATACCCCCCAGCTGAGAAACTCAAATCTATATATATGAGTGAGAGACTTAACTCACTAGCTCACGCATCTGTGGCTCCAAGCCAGCAGTGGCAGCCCGTCTGCTGTCAGACTAATGGAAGGCAATTGGCTCGGTCCCCGCCGGGCTCCCAGGACGAGGCAAGGCCAAGCTGTCCCCGCCACCCCCCCATAAAGCCGCTGGAAATGGCCATCCCACTCGAGGTGGCTTCAAGGCTTAAGTTTTAGGTATACCCATGATACACGCCTTCCTCGCATCTAACGTTCAAAACCTAACAGCCACACCCCTCCCTCTTCTCTCTCCTCTCTCCTTTCTTTCTCTCTCTCTCTCTCTCTCTTCCCCCTCTTTCTCTCTATCTCTATTCCTAGATCTTACTATCGAGTTCCTTCCCTTGTTCTTATCTCCTTTATTTCACAGTTCATTGCCTTCTCTCCTATCTCCTTCTCCCTCATAAATACCATCATATGGTGTTTCTCTCATTCCTAGTTATGGTACCACCAATACGCTGAGGCCCCCCATCCATTTCCTGTCAACGGCCATATTTCTTCTCCTCCTCCATCTCCAACCTGACACACAGGAAGATCACAAAGAGAGAGGAGAACACTGAGCGGGAGCGCCCAGAGATGTCCGGCAACAAAGACTATGCGTCTCCTGCGCTCTCTCTTTCGCTCGTAAGTGCTGCTCCTTTCTCCTAGCCGCGCGACGCGCCAGCCATGTGCTGGTTGTGGTATGGCCTTGCGCCCATGAACATGATATGAAAGTGGTCATGTTAACCTCTCCGCGGTCTCTCCGCATCCTTAATTTCGTAACAGGCGGGCGTCTTCCGGAACGCCGCGCAGGCGGCGGAGGAGGTGGAGGAAGGAGACGAGGAGAGCGGCGGGGGCGGGTGCAGGGGGGAGACCGTCGACGTCAGCAGCGAGAACACCGGCACCGGGCGCTCGGAGCAGGAAGGAGACGAGGACGAGCCCCCCGAGGACGACGGGGAGGTCACCAAGAACAAGAAGCGAAAGAAGTACCACCGTCACACGACGGAGCAGATCAGAGAGATGGAAGCGTAAGTGCCCTTCCCTCTCGCATGAGCCTAGAATTAATCCTGGAACATCGATCGATCACTGGCTTGCAACAACATTTTTAGGTGAGGATGTCCGGTTAACTAATCCTGATCAGATGGATCAATTTGCCAAGCAACACCACCCAACCAAACCCTAATCTCCATGAAAGACTGAAGAACCAAAAAAGAAAATAAAAGGGAAAACAACCCTAACACTGTTCTTGTTTAACGAGTTTTCCACAATTCGGAAGCTTCTGGCATGTCAACTCGCAGGTGCCAACTCGTTCAGACAGACGTGTCCTTCCCACAGGCCAGGTGGGCTTACCCGTGAAATGTCCCTTCTGGGCCCTGGCCTAACGTATGGCTCGGTCCGTTACACTCGTTCCTCCTTCGGACAGGCCAGTTCTCCCACCCGGCAACGGAGGTCGAAACCCGTCTTCCTTGGCGCTTAAGACATCGATCGATCTCCTTTGGAGCTCCACACGGCGTCTGCCCTCCCCCCTCTTTGAGCCACGCCAGAAACGTGCCGGTTCCTTCGTCGCCAAGCAAATCCCTTCCATCCTCCGACGGCCACGCTCATAACATGACATTCTAATCTCCTAACGCTGCGAGAGACCAGCAGCGCACAGCTGCACAACACAGCTTCGATTGAACAGGCCGCCTACTGCTCTCATGTTACAAATTTTTTATGCAGAAAGCCCCAGAACAATAATGTTATCATTGGCGTATCTTGATGGTTGAAACCCCCACGTGAAACTTTAATACAATGCTCGGTGCGCATATCCATTAAAGTCAAGGTTTTTTGGATGTATTTATACGGCATGTCATACAAAAAAAAAAGGAGTTGATGTTGCTATCGTGGAACGTAGATGCAGTCGGGAAAAAATGGGTACGTGTAGATTGCACTGGGTCTCCCCGATGTGATGTGTGTTAGTAGTAAACGAGAAGGAGCTGGTTGCCCTAAGGTGGAAGTAACTAATCGAGAAGGGTTTCAGTGCTAAGACAGGCTAGACAGCTGGTGACAGTGAGCTTTGACGACGGCCCATGATTGGTCAGAAGGCTTCTTCGAGATGACTTGGGGGAGGAAATGCTTCAGGGTGGGGGGTTTCTGGTTTCCTTTCGTTGGCTGCGTGTGCAAGTAGATGCCTTTGCAGAAAGGCTTTCATGGGCTTTAGAGGGAGGTTTCTTACTCCTGCTGAAGCTTCTGTAAAATTAGTCGAAGGGCAACTGCGCGATGGCAGCAACCGATATTGGTGTAAGGGCTAGGGCTCCATACGATGTCTCTTTTGTCATTTGCCCATCTCTATTAAGTTTCCAAGTTGGGGATGGTGAGCTGGGGGTTTCGGTACTTGCCCATATATAGGAATCATGTCATGGGGCTTTGCAGACTGCATGCACCAATATCCGACCGGCATCGTAAGATCATATGGGCCGGGGTGCGGCTTTGCAGAGTACATGCAACAATATCGGCATTGTTAGATCATGTGAAGCTTCAAGTTCCACGTTTTCTTTGCAAGAACCAGTAGGGTACGTAGTTTACCGCCTCGTTCGAAAGAACATATAGCACTGGACGTGGATATATTCTCGTTTCCCTTTCCTAGCGTTATTATTAGACAACTAACATTTGTAGATCCGATCATTCATTTAGTTCCATGATCCTTTTTATTTGACTAATGCCGTATTGTTGTTTCATGGAATTATTAAGGAAACTTAAAGATTAATAGCCAAGGACACATGTTTACGCTCTCCTGTTCAGGATCTAATTTTTTGTAGCCCACAGAGAGCTACTGCATGCATGTCCGATCGAGTACTTCTTGTTCTTCTGAATTCTGACAAATTTTCTATATATATATATATATATATATATATATATATGTGAACTCGGGGGGGGGGGGGGGGGGGCATTAATGTATGCCTGTGTCTAATACATTTTGTTCAATTCTTTGCTCTGACTGCTCAGATTATTCAAGGAGTCACCTCATCCAGATGAGAAGCAAAGGCAGCAATTGAGTAAAAAGCTGGGGCTTGCACCTCGGCAGGTCAAATTCTGGTTTCAGAACCGCCGGACACAAATCAAGGTAAGCGAAACGTACTTCTGCTGCATCAGGCTAGCTAGAATCCAGGTCAACCTCAATACATTAATTCACTGCGGAATTTAAGCCACATGACTCTACTCATTCCATCGATATTGAAGAAACATGTCGTCTATATATATATATATATATATATATATATATATATATATATATTGAGGACCTTAATTTTCTTCTTTCTTTCTTTTTGAGATGTCCAAGTATATATATATAGGGAGCATGAAGTTTTAATAAATTAATCTGACTCTGCATGAAGCAAGCATATCAGAATATGTCATAGCTCTATTATTACTACAGAGAAAAGCCATGGGAATTGGCCTTCCAATCGCGTTTGAATCCAATTAGTTATTTCATTTTCTGGAGGAGATTAATTAGGAAAGAAGAAAAAGGAAAAATATCATTTGTGTTCCTTTCTTCCGTATCATGCATGTGCATGTCAAGATGGCTCCAAATCAATAATAGCTACCAAAAGGTCTTTTTTCATAGCTCTCGTTGTGTTTGCTTTATCCACATGCGTCATCTATCTTTAAGAGTAGTACTCCATTAATTTCATAGGGGGTCATTATTTTTCTTGTTAATTTGTGTGCTTCTGGCTAATGGTGGGCTTTGCAAGGACATGTAGGCAATGCAAGAAAGGCACGAGAACTCGTTGCTGAAGTCAGAAATGGACAAACTCAAGGAAGAAAACCGCTGTATGAGGGAAACCGCCAACAAAGCATGCTGTCCCAACTGTGGATCTCTTACCTCTTACAAAGACTCGCCAACGACGACAGAGGTGCAGCAGCTGCGCATTGAGAACGCAAGGCTTAAATCTGAGGTGAGAAATTAGACCACTTTTAACCTAGATTACAGATCATGAGATGCCAATCTTTCATCTTAGATTACTGATAAGATGCCAACAGTAGGCCTTGCCCATGTTCTTATGGAGTCAGATTGGATGTTGAAGGTAAGAAATTGAGCCACTTTTGACCTTAGATTACTGATAGAATGCCAACAGTACTATTAGATCTTGCCAGGCCCCGTGCGGTGTTTTGCTCTCATGGAGTTCAGCTTATTAGATTTTGTAACTGGTAGTCATGAATATCCGCATTGCAGCATGCTGATTCTTATTGACTTAATTAACACATTGGCAGATAGAAAAATTCCGAGGAGTTGGAAGAGTTCCCATGGGAACGACTGCCTCAAGCTCCTCCTGCAGTCCTGGACAAGATCAGGATACTCGATGCTCCTTGGACTACTATAGTGGATTCTTTGGGGTTGACAAGGCAAAAGTTTTGGAGATTGTTAACGTAGCAATGGATGAGTTGGTCAAGATGGCTACTGCCCGCGAGCCTTTGTGGGTCAGGAGTTTAGAGAGCGGCCGCGAAATACTGAACTATGATGAGTACGTCCGAGAATTTTCCCCAAGAAGACAGGTGATCAGAAGATCCATTGAGGCCTCTAGGGAAACGGGGGTTGTCATCCTTGACGTCTCAAGGCTGGTGCAGTCATTCATCGATGTGGTATGTTTTACTGGTCTATTTGTGTTAATTCTGTTTAATTACTTCAGAAACTGAGAGTCTGGAAGTGTCTTTCAAAAATCTTGTTTTATAATTAACGTAGACTCGAGTTTCGATCTGTTTGGCATTTCTCAAGATACCGCTTCCGCTTGATAACTCCGAAGAATAATACATGATTAAGTAACTCACCAAAGTGGATATGGCGCCATGATAGCTTAAAAGTTAAATCTCTCCAGTGTCTGGACAGCGCAATAGCATAAAGGATATTGATAAGTAATTAGTTGCCTTGTTATGAGTTGATGTTAATCATCATCATCCAATCCACATTCTTAGATATTGATTGGACCTTTAGACCTCTGGGCTGAGTTCAATAACATTAATGGATTCGACCTAACCCCAGCCTTTAGAAGAGGGAGCAAAATGAAGAAGGCACCAAAAAGAGTTAGTCTCATATAGGATGTCATTTCTTCTTACTATGCTCTAGCTGAGGTCAATAGTCACAAGTAAAAGTGGAAAGGGCACCTGTCTACAAGGTATAGTTGAACTCTATGCTACACTCTCTCATTCTTCATCTATCCTCGAGCCGAGTCAAGTCGAGAATATTGACTTGATTGTTGAAAGGTCATCTTTGGGTACCCTTTTTTGGGATCGACTTTCTTATAGGTCGAGTGGAAGGCAAGCCCTTATTCTCCCATTGCTCCAACCTCATACCTCTCAGAGTTCGGCCCATCAAAATCTTTGCGGGTCGAACGAATCTCATCATTAGCATTGTCTACGGAAAACAAGCCATCACCATAGCTCCACCGAGAAGTAAAGGTGTAGCTCAATCAAAATTGACTCAGAGACTTCAGAGGTCAAGGTGACCTGAGATCCTCGGCCTGGTTCCCACAATCTCTTTAGAACAGTTCAAACCCTCGCTTAGAAGGTCATTAACCTGAAAGAAGTGATAAAAGGCTTGGAAACCCTCCTTGAGCTCGTGAGAGATCTCATTCATAAACTAGCTTCTTTCCCTTTGGGATCGACTATGCATCTAGGTCAGCTAGAGATGCTCAATATGAAGCCCTATGATGGGACCTCTGACTCGTCTGACCACCTAGACATGTTCAACATGCTCCTATCCTTCTAAGAAGCCTCTCACAAGGTGAATTGCAAAACTTTCCTGGCCTTGATTAAAGGAGAAGTTGCAACCTATTCAAAACCCTTGCCTTGGGTTCCATCTCATCTTTTTAGGTTCTCAGTGTACACACTACCCTTGCCTTGGGCTCCATCTCATCTTTCTAGGTCTTCGGTACACACTTCGTGGTGTATTTCATGGGCTATGCCCACTCAACAAAGAGCTCAACCTTCATCCTCACCATATGGAAACAAAACAACGAGTCGCTTTGGGGATATATATGGTGTGTCCATGACAAGGTGCTACAAACCTCAAAACTCGATATTACAACCACATCTTGGTCCTAATGGACACTGACTTAAAGCTTCGGGGTTCGCAAGCGAAGAAGCTACTGACCACCTTTACGGAGCTGACCCCCCTCCCCCCAAGTGGGCACTGTCCCCCGTGTTGACTTTCATAATGCTCTATTCTTAAATCCTCATAGAAATTAGAGACAAGTCGTACCCGAGATGATGGTCCAAAGATGAAAGGAAATCTAGATCGTTGTGACAAGATCAAGTATTGTAAGTTTCATCAAGACCACGATCACATGATCGATATATAAGTGTCGACAGCTTGGTACAAGATCTATGCCCTCATCTGATGGGGAGTCATCCATTGAAGCTTCGAAGGACGCTGCCACCAAGATGAGGGATGGAGGCCAACATCGAGTCTTGGCTATGAAGACAACTAACTGGTCAAAGGGGTCATAATGATGATCATGGGTGGCCCATTATCCATCAGTAAAAAGCTCAGGAAGAGAAAAGCCATCCCATGGGAGATCTACCAAATAGATATTGTGAAGCGTTCTCAACTACACACCAAAGATATGATTTTTTTTCTCTGAAGCCAATCTGGAAGTATCAATGCCCCTAATGATGATGTACTGGTTGTCTCGACTACTATCAACCAAAATGATGTTAAACAAATCTCTGTAGACAAACGAATCACTCAAAATGTTCTACTTTATGATTGCTTCCAAAAGCTTAATATACTACCTAGATGGGTCTGACCTTTCCGCACATGTATTTATAGTTTCAATGGGTCCCGATTGATGTGGAAGGAGTGGTCACCCTCCTCATCTTATTAGGCATCGAGCTGTGTCGTGTTACGATTCAGCACCATCATCAATCGATGTTATGTTGTCTTAGATTGGTGGTGTTCCCTCGATAGTTCACCAGAAGCTCAAGTTCACAACTCAAGCTGGTATAGGAGATGTACGTGGTGAGTAGGTTGAATCTCGGAGGTGTTACACAAAATCCCTACGAGCTCACTTCCTCAAGAACATTAGTGTCTTCGAAATGGAAGAGATTAAAGTCTCACTTGAGATCGATTCAACCACCAAGCTCTCTCTCATCCAACTGAAGGGACATCCAACCAGCCATCAAGGTCGGCACTACCCTTTCCAAAGAAGCCCGAAAACTCCTTCATGCTTTCCTTGAAGAGCACATGTACATCTTCGCCTAGTTGGACGAAGACCTGCCTAGGGTCGACCCAGAGATCATCACTCACCAACCTAGCATGGACTCTATAGTTCACCCTATCAAACAGAAGAAGCCAGTGCTGGATGAAGAGCAGCTAGGAGGTTGTCTATGAGTAGCTAGACAAGTTAGTGGACCAAGCTCTTTCGAGAGTCCAATACTGGACCAAGCTTACTAACATCTTCATCGTCAAGAAGGTCTCTAGTAAGTGGTGAATGTGTATTGACTTTATAGATCTCAATAACATTTGCCTTAATGATAGCTATCTTTTACCTCAGATCGACCAACTAGTCGACGCCACATTGGGGTACGAGCTCCTAAGCTTCCTAGATGCCTATTCTAATTACAACTAAATTAGGATGCACCCAACTAATGAAGAGAGGATGGTTCTCATCATTGATCTTGGCATCCACTGCTACACATAGATGTCATTTAGAATGTTAGGGCGACCTACAACTCTTGATCAACAAGCTATTCGAGGTTCATCTCGGTAAGAACATGGAGAGTCTATGTGGATCACATGTTAGTGAAGAGCTTGCACTCCGACGACCACCTAGATGACCTTCGACAGACATTTGTCACCCCTTAAAGGTAAGAAAATAAACCTCAATCTAAAGAGAGGTGTCTTTCCTTGGGAAAGTTCTCAGCTTCCTAATCAACCATGGGGAATTAATGCAAACCTATAAAACATCTAGGTCATCCTTGACATGCATCCCTATAAAATCATGAAGGAGATCCAATGCCTCAATGGTTGACTCATCGCCCTTAACTACTTCCTTTCCAAATTGGCCAAGAGATGCCTACCCTTCTTTGTGACCATGAAGACCAGTAGAGTGTTCAAGTGGACAGAGGACTATCAGAGAGCATTCAACAACCTCAAAGCTCATTTGACAATAATGTCGACCTTGTCTAAGCTTGGCCCCAATATGATGCCCTCTACCTTTACCTCTCGGCCACCCCTTAAACCATCATCTCCATATTGGTGTGAGAGGAGGACCAAATACAATAACTCGTGTATTTTCACACTAGAGTATAGTAGGGACTAGAGCTGAACTAACCTCAGGCTAGCAAGGTGGCCTTAGCCCTAATAACAATCGTGTAGAAGCTGAGGTCGTACTACTAGTTGCATACCATCTTGGTGGTCACCAACCTCCCACTACAACAAATCCTCCAAAAGTCAAACATCTCAGAATGACTACGCAAGTGGTTGGTCGAACTGGGAGAAGTCAACATGAGCTTCTTACTAAGAACCACGATGAAGGGATAAGTTCTCAATGACTTCATTGCTAAAACTATTATCTATGGTCATTTGACAATAATGTCGACCTTGTCTAAGCTTGACCCCAATATGATGCCCTCTACCTTTACCTCTCGGCCACCCCTTAAACCATCATCTCCATATTGTAAATGCAGACGCTAGGGAAGCACCAAGTAAAGAGACCTTAGCTATGGTCAGTTGGATATTATTCATGGATGGATCCTCCTACTTGGCTAGCAATGAAGTAGGCCTAGTTCTCACCCCTCCTTTGGGGAGCCCACTAGAGTACAACCTCAGATTCATATTCTTAACCTCCAACAATGTCGCATAGTATGAGGCCTTGATCTCTAGACTCTCAATGGCCCTCCACTTCGATGTTGACAATATCCCCACCAACCTCAGCTCGTTGTCCACCGGATCTCAGGAGAGTATGAGTATCATGGCTAATTAAATACCTCTGGCCTTAAATCTACATAGTGACTCGCATGATCTTGGCATAGCCATGCTAGCTTAGCTAAACAACAAAATGTATGAACACAAGGATAGTAAAAGGAGTCATTTCTATTCATTTTTCATAAAAACTTACAAGTGTCAAAGGTTGACAACACATTTTCATTGCAGTGTAGACAAACCTATCTACATCAACAAAAAGAAAGGGAAACATAAAAAGGTGGGGGAAGAAAACTACCTTAGAGTGCTAGTCTTAATTTGCCTCCTCCTCATCCACCTCCCCCTTGACATCACCCTCCCTACTCACCTAGTCATCTAACTTCTCGAGAACTTTTTGAAGATAAGGTTGAGCTCGACATGCCCTCCTTGCTCACCTGGCCCTCTAGCTTCCTGAGAACTTTCTGGAATCTGAGGTTGAGCTTGGCATTGTAGGCCCTGTCATGAATCCCCAACCAATATGAGGGAATCTCATTGTCTATGAGGAGGTCCTCAAACTCTCCACTAGTTTTTAAGGCCGTCATAGTCTCCTCCCAAGCCAAGCTCAACTACTCCTATAACTCGACTACCTCCACCACCACTCTCGCCTTATGTAGGGTAGCTTGCAGCTAGGCATTCTCTTTAGCCAACCAGGCTTCGTGCCACGAGACTCCTAGTCCAAGGTGATCAACTCATTAAACCTTCCCCCAATGAAGGAGAAGATAGCAAGAATCTAGGCTGCATTCCACATCATAGTTTGCAGCATCCTCGACATTGGCATCCCTTGCATTTCCTCTTGATGGAAGGGAAGTAGGTAGGCCTTTGAGATCTTGGCAACAACCCCAGGGTCATCTAGGTTGTGCTTCTCTGTGAGCCTCCAATAGTGGGGCCATAGATGAGGCCCCTCTCCACCAACACAAATGGGCATCTTCTCGACTGTCGCTGTATTCAGCTCATATGTTTGCATGAACTGGTTGATGGTAAACTATTTTGTGACACCTGGGCTCTCAAGTTGAAGGCCTCTGTCTGGGCCTTCTTCCCCATTGACTCTCCCTTACTCGTGGGAGTAGTCCACTTCTTCTTGGCCTTCATGGTGGCTTTGACGCCCTTGCAGAGCTTCTCAAAATCCACCATATCTTCTTCATCAAGACAACAAGGAGGGTTAGTGCATTCAAAAAATACTATCATTAAGCAAAGAAAGACGAGCTGAGTTTATCTTACGGTTGAGCAGGGCATAGCTCTACCCGCTGAAGATTTTCCTCTGTCAAGAGTAGTCGTGTGAACCTCTCATTGATGAAGAGTGGCTCGGTAATGGAGAAATGGGACTAGTTGTACTCTAGCATAGATAATTGACTATGTGAGACATTTTCAACCGATTATATAAGGCATTGAAAAATCTCTCTTGACCTTGGCTTTATATATAAGAAGTGGCCCTTCCACCAGTACTAGACCAAGGTTGGAAGGTTTGTCACCAAAGTTTGACATATTTTTGCAGAGAAAAAAAACACCAACTGGCAGCGTGCTAAGCCCAACCCAATGGCACATGATGAAGAAAGAGGAAAATGGAAAACAACACCCTCGAGCTATTCGACACGAGCTAGGTGGGTGCAAGACATACGTACCTAAGAAGCTCAGTTACAAAGGGTGAGATAGGGAATGGGAAGTTGTCCTAAACGGCCTCGCACATTCCCTAGACTGAGGTGTGGTAACTTCAAACTTAGCCAGCATCTTGTATTGCTCCCAATGCACTATGAGGTCCACCTCAGTGACATGCGATGTGGCCCCATCTACCATTTAGGCAGTATAGCAGGGTAGCTTCATTGCCTCCTCTTCATTCTCTCCTCCCCCATCAGTCCTCTAGTCGCTCGGGTGGGTCTCAACTTACTACCTCCACCCTTGAGGCTCCACACAACTTAGCTGATCTATGCCTCAACAAGTTGTATAAGCTTAGTCGATCTAGATCTCAACAACTTGTTTAATGCCCTCATAGCTGGGAAAACCCTTGGAGAAATTTACGTGCCAAATGTCCCCCAGAGAAGGCACACACCGCGGTTGGAGCCATCATGAAGCTCTGAGCAGCACAGCTCAAAAATGGTGCCATCTTGGCAGCTTAACCAGAGTAGAGTGACCCATGGCCCTGATTTTAATGCCATCATGATCAGTTGACCAGTCCAGCTCGAATAGCAGTCTTAGCGCCATCTCCACCAATTGGTGCCCCAAGAAACAACATGGCATATATAGTCATCCAAGCAACAAGATATACTGGTCAGGCCTAACTCTAGACTGGAATGGGATGACAATAGCATTAATGAACTTAGCCCAGCCTCAGCCATTAGAAGAGGATAAAAGGGGAAGAAAGAAGAAGGCACAAAATGAACTTAATTCCATATAAGATGTCATCTCTTCCAACCATCCCCCCCCCCCCCCCCCATCCCCCGTTGCCTTAAAAAAAAAACAATATTCACAACCAGAAAGGACTGGGAAGGACACATGTCTGTGAGGTATATATAGTCCAACTCCACACTATACTCTCTCATTTATTTTCATCTCTTTCCTCAGACTAAGTCAAGTTAAGAATATTAACTTGATCATTAAAGATTCATTCTCAAGAACCTTTCTCCGAGATCAACTTTTTTACAGGTCGGGTCAACTCCAGTAGTAGGAGAGCCCTTATATAAAGAAGATACGGTAAAAATAACTTACAATATATATATATATATATATATATATATTCTAGCCATTTGTCCGCGTGGGTTTTTTCCATTGGCAATTATTTAAATACTTTGCCTGTTGTCACATTTTTCCGTTGATCTTGTCTTTTCCAGAACCAATGGAAAGATATGTTTCCTTTCATGATCTCCAAGGCTGCCACTGTTGACATTATCTCAAACGGGGAGGGAGGCAATGGGAATGGCGTTGTACAACTGGTAAGCCGTGTTCATGAGTACTAATATTTCGTTTGTGATTGAGAAAGGAGTACCACTCAGCGTCACTTGCCTTCAGAAAACTCTTCGAGACATCGATTCCAAGTGTGTTGATCTGTTGGAGGTTTTCTAGATGTTTGCAGAACTTCAAATGCTGACGCCCATGGTGCCGACAAGGGAGGTCTACTTCATTCGTCACTGCAGGCAGCAAAGCCCGGATGTGTGGGCGGTAGTCGATGTGTCCATTGATGCAGTCGAGGACAACATCGACGCCTCCCTGGTTAAGTGCAGAAAGCTTCCTTCCGGTTGCATCATAGAGGACAAAGCCAACGGCCACTGCAAGGTATACATCTATGAGAAATGCTATGCTCTCGGCACTGTCGGGAGCCCAGTCTCGCTGGAGGGGCCGCGCGCCCCACAGCGCGCGCCGCGTGGAGGGCGCGGGCCCCTCCAGCATTTAATGTTGTTGTTTTTTTTTACAATTTGTGTACACAAATGATGTATTTGTGCACACAAATACATCATTTGTGCACACAAATAGTGCACAAAAATTAAAAAAAAAACCACATTTAATGCTGGGGGACCCGCGCCCTCCACACGGCGCGCGCAGAGGGGCGCACGGCCCCTCCAGCGCGGCTATGCTCCCGGCACTGCCGGGAGCGTAGCATTTCTCTACATCTATACTAGCTAGTGCTTCATTTGAGATAGATTTTTTTTGTTGGAGTGGGTTTAATCTCATACGAGTACTTAAGATGAGCTGTGAAAAGTGTATATAAGATCTTGAGCCTTTCAAATTTAACACTTGTGTTTTGTTGTTCGTAAGATGGTATTAAAATAAGTGTCTTTTCCAACTTCATCTTCTGATTTATGCAACCTCCTCTCATCTAAGTTTCATAGATCATGTTGACTGTGAAAAGAAATGTTAGAGTGGGTTTAATCTTATATCGATTAAGATAAATTGTGAAAAGTATATATAATCTTGGGTCCTTCAAACTCAACACTTGGGTTTTGTTATTTGTAAGACCGGCCCTTTATGGCCCCGTTGGTCGGTGACCACTTCACAACTATGCCACACCTAATCTGGGTTTCCTATATTACCAGAAGAACTCAAGCCAAGCTCGGCGCTAAGCTAAGCCCAAAAAGGTCTTCTGTAAAACAAGAACTGCACAACACATGTCATGATATAGTCGGACTTAAACCTTGACAACAGAAGATCTCGTGCATGTCCTCAACTTTGTTCACTTTTTCTTCCTTTCTTTGCCGTCAGCTAGGAGTGCATCTGCCGAAGTCTAGTTGAGGACTTCGTACGTCCTGCATGTGTGTCTCCAACATTTGACGCGTATCCCCATGTCTCTTCTTCGCTGCAGGTGACTTGGATGGAGCACGTAGAATGCCAGAGGGGCGCCGTCCACACCATGTATCGTCCAATGGTCAACTCCGGCGTCGCGTTCGGGGCATGGCACTGGATGGCGACTCTGCAGCAGCAGTGCGAGAGGCTGGTCTTTTACATGGCCACCAACGTCCCAACCAAAGATTCTAGCGGTACTTTACCTATATTTATACCTTCCAAGGTCTAAGCTTCGCCTTGACAGTACTATAGGCTTACGGAGGTACCTTTTGGTAACGTAATTGTTCAGGAGTCTCCACACTGGCCGGAAGAAAGAGCACCCTGAAGCTCGCGCAGCGGATGACCAGCACATTCTGCCACGCCGTGGGCGCGTCGAGCTACCACACATGGACCAAGATGTCGACGAAGACCGGCGACGACATGCGGATCTCGACTAGGAAGAACCTGAACGATCCGGGGGAGCCCGTCGGGGTCATCTTGTGCGCCGTCTCCTCCGTGTGGCTGCCAGTCTCCGCCGGCGCCCTGTTCGATTTCTTGAGAGACGACGCCCGCAGGAGCGAGGTGAGCATGCGTGCATATATATCGACCAAGCTAGCAGCTCTCGCCATGAAATTTGAATCATCGATCGACGTCTAGCTAGCTAATTAACGTGGGCTTTCCTCTCATTAATCAAACTCCAGTGGGACATGCTGCTGGCCGGAGGAGCCACAACGCACACCATCGCAAGCATCGCCAAAGGGCAGGATCGCGGCAACTCCGTCACACTGCATGTAGGCTTTTGCTCCTTCCATCTTATTATTGTTCGCCTAGGAATAAATTTAGTCATATAATTATTTTTAATACTTATAATAAATATTATAATATTTATATTAAAAGTTAATTTACCTAAGATTTGCGGGAAGTAGCTAGCTAGCTTGGATACATATTTGCATATTGCTTGCCTTCTAGAAAGGGCCTTAAATCTCGCTTGGAACTACCGGCGGAGCGCTGCAGGCAGTGCAATCGAGAGACAGCCGCGACATGTGGTTCCTCCAGGACAGCTGCACGAACGCCTACGAGTCCATGGTGGCCTACGCCCCCGTCGACGTCGCCGCCATGCAGTCCGTGATGAGCGGGTGCGACTCCGGCAGCGTCGCGATACTGCCGTCGGGGTTCTCGATCCTCCCCGACGGGCTCGACTCGAGCCCCCCGGTGATCACGGCCAGGCCGGATGAGAGGTCGGCGGAGGGCGGCGGGTCGCTGCTCACTGCGGCCCTGCAGGTCGTCGCCAACGCTTCGCCGGCCTCCAAGCTGACGTTGGAGTCCGTCGAGGCTGTCAACTCCCTGGTTTCGTCCATGCTGCAGAGTATTAAGAAGGGCATGCAGTGCGAAGACGGGTGAGACCCATATATATGTGCGTGTAGCAGTTGGCTTTATGTAAAGAAGATGGT
This sequence comes from Colocasia esculenta, assembly GCA_014218235.1. Classification (NCBI taxonomy): domain Eukaryota; kingdom Viridiplantae; phylum Streptophyta; class Magnoliopsida; order Alismatales; family Araceae; genus Colocasia; species Colocasia esculenta. The sequence continues at coordinate 4,429,759 of CM024762.1, read as the reverse complement.
GTAGTGGTACGCCACTCTTTGTAATTTATATTCTTTTGTTGGAGTTCTTCCCTTTTGTTGGAGGTTCTGTTTGTGTTGGTGTGGAGTGGGAAGAGGTCTGATCGAACTAGTCAGCTAGCTTGGATTCATTTAAATTTATTTTGTTAGTCCATTACATGTATGAAAAGCTTGTAAGGTCGAAGGATCAGTACTGTTGCTGTTCGAAGGGATCAGACAAGGAGACAAACAAGCTGTCGATATATATATGTGGTTAAAAGAATTCAAGGTGTTGTAAGCAAAACTGTCATGTTTTTTAGGATGACAGATAGACGTTGTCATAAAAGCTTCAAGAAGTGTGATGGTGCTTTCAGATTTCGTTTCATTAGAATATAAACTTTTGTGGAATTCAATATATAGTACGGTATATATATGTTTTATCTATTTACTAGGATATGTAATTATATTTGGGTATTTGTTGGGATGACTGCTGCTGGATAGATCAAATATTGCTACTAAGCGTTTGAGTATTTTATCATTATATTGCCTCAGGGCTAAATTAAAAAGATTGAAATATACCTTGAAACAAAAAAATATTTTAATGATGTATTGCAAGCTGAGGAGGAGGAGGTACTTCAACACATTGTTAATGATTGAATCTACTTTTCCCATATGCATGTAAATAGAAGTTCCTGATCTTATGTATATATGCTAGTAATCTGCAAGAAATCACCAGTAGTTTGGATATGTACCATTGCCTTCTTATTTGATTTTGCATAAGCTTCTACATATAAAATCCTAGCTTGAGGCTGTTCTTGTCTATATATGGAGACAAATTAACGTCTCACGTTGCTCCTGGTTTTTGGTGGCTACCATCTTGTTTGTGCACTCGTTACTTGGGTTTTTGCAGTGGACAAATTGGCAACATGAACGAGATCGTTGACTTCAAATACATATATTGTTTTAATTAAAAATGGAATTCATCTTTTATTTTTGCATTGAGATAAGCATTTTGTGCCCCGGGACATTTCTTTACTCGCGTCATTAAAACTGCCAATAACATGTAAAAAGATCATGTGTAAGATTCTATTTTTTTAATATACAAAAATATCAACATGGGCAGAAGTTCATTCTTTTCATGATATCTACATAATTAAGAAAAAACATTTACAATTTTGAATTATTCATATCTAACAGTAAAACATATATACATCCACAAATTCCTAAAAGAATTGTATAAATGTGTTCAGATTACATCTTACAGAGAGTTACAGTACTACAGTAGTGTTATTGCAGAGAATATACATCTATAGAAATTGCATTTGACATAAGCTACTTGTCTGCAAAAACTTGACTGCTCCTTCTAACAGCTATGTCTTCTGATCATCGTGCACCAAACCTGAATGCGCCATTAAACGTACGTGTTAAAGACAAAGCATCGGAATGCATCGCATCCTTTCAACCCTCTTAAGCAGACTTAACTCTTATCAAACGTCTAAACTTGTTAAGGAACCTCTAATGCATATCTGAAAACTCAGGCATCTATATATATTTCATCTTAGGTGTCATCTTGTCACATATGTTAAAATTAATACTATAGATAATTTGTATTACTCGGGTGCATATATATATATAGGGTTGTTCGAACTTTGGTCTAACCTAAAAAACCGACCCGAATTGTCAATTTGGTTCGATTTCAAGACTCCCATGATTCAGTTCGATTTCACAATATATATGAAATCGAAATGAACTAAATATTATAAATATATATAATAATAATATATATTTATACAATAGCACTTGCAGCATAGTTGGTTATGGCCTTTGGGCGTGGATCTCCTACGGAGGTCATGAGTTCAACTTGAAATTTTAATTTTTTTTCTTTTTTCTGTTTAAACCGAACCGGTTCTTGAGAGGGTCGGTTCAACTCGGGTTAAGTAAAAACAGTGTGGAACCGGGCCAAACTACTGACCCGTGTTCACCCATACATATATACTTATTGTTCACTAATTTTGTGAAGAGCAGCACTATTCCCAAATATTTAATCCAAGAGGCATGCATAGTCCTTCATTGCTGTCTAAATTCTATTTGATGCCATCTGGAAGTAATTATTTAGAGTTCAATGTGTTCTATCAGCTTTCTTCTTAACAAACTGTTCAGTTTCTCATGTTTATCTTTGATGATTACAAAATTAAGTCATTTAATAGTCTAATTTGGTTGTCAAACATGTTTAGGAGTGGATGATTCAGGTTCTATATATGTTGTCATTTTGAAGGAAATTAAGAAACATAGCAAATAATTCATGGTGTTTTACGATGGTTGGACACTATCTATATGGTGCAGTCTTAGATTCTATTTTCAAACCTTAACTTTTCGGTTGTGCCAAGGAAGGAAGGTCGTTTCTAAGATGGATATAAGGACAAGATAGGTGACTTCACAGAATAGGTCTTCTTAAGAACTCAATGATCTCTCAAGTTTTCCTCGTGAGCATCCTCCATTCATTCTCTATCAGATTTGCTCTCTAAATCCAACTTTTGTTGTATTTTGTGTGTTCTTTATGTGAGATATATCTCTAGTTGAGATTTAATTTGCTTTGAGTCTTTTTGTAAAGAAGATGAATAAGATTCTTTGAAGTTTATGTTTTTGCGGTTGTAATAGGTGAACTAGAACTTTCTTATCTAGGAGGGTTTGAGATGATCAGCTACTGCCTTCTTGTTTAGTGAAATATTTGTGAGGAGCTAGCATCCTTGTTTCTATGTACGTGAGAGGTGCTTGCATCTTAATGTCAAGAGAGTTATAATATGGTATCTAGTGATGCATGTGGTTATAACCTAAAGAGGTCTTGAGAAGTGGATGTAAGGTAGCCTTACATGAAGGTTGTAGCCGAGTCATGTTAAATCGTGTGCTTTTTATGTGATTGTCAATATTTCTTACCTTATTTCTCCATGAATAATTTGGTTTATGTAGAGGTATTCTTTAGTCCTACATTGAAAGATAGTGAGAACAAGTGTGTGCTTATCAGCAAGAGCCTCACCTCTTCTCCCAAGAGGACTCTTTTAAAGGACAAAACCCCAAACATGGGGACAATACCTCTTGGGAGGCACACTTAAATCACGTCTTTTCATTGGCGCCGTCTGTGGGAACGAACGAGAGACCATGCGCCCTACCCGAGCGTCTCATCTTCATGAGACCCGCACACCCTTATCCTCACTGGGGGGGCTGTGTAGAGATATTCTTTAATCCCATATTGAAAGATATATAGTGAGAAAAAGTGTGTACTTATCAGCAAGAGCCTTCACCTCTTCTCCCAAGAGGGCCCTTTTAAAGGACAAAATCTCAACATGGGGACAATACCTCTTAGGAGGTACACTTAAATCACGTCTCTTCAGTTTAATTTTTCATTTAAGTTTTTCAAGATTAATTTAACCACAACTTGTTTTAAGAATCCAATTCACCCCCTCTTGAATTCTAGCTTGTTCGAGATAATTTTCTTTCACAAACTATAGTTTTACTACAAAAATTCAGGGTTATGTTTTCCCTACTAAAGCAGAAGCATGAGGGTCCATTAATTGTTCTTGTTCGCTACGCTTTCTGAAAGGTGAAGAATCTGACCACCGGTGGAAATTAGCTCTAAACTTGCAATGGAAGAAATTAATATTCTCAAATAGGCTTCTCAATCTTAATTTGATGCTTTTTGATGTCCAACTGCTCGTACTTCCCCACCATGCATGTGTGAGATATATTCTCAAATATAAGCTTTCAATCTTTAATAGATGCTGCTGTTGATGTCCAAACTGCAGGAACTTCCCCACCATGTGTGGGGTACTAATTAGCTTTCAACTTGAAGAATCCATGCAACATGGTGAGCTCTCAATTCTTATATCTATTTCCATTAATTTAATGGCCGGCCCTTGACATCTCTAGCTAGTGCTATGGCATCTTCTAATTTTGTGCAGTCTGAATAGATCAACGGTCGAGTACTGGATAGATGAGTGAAACTGGACCGAGGGTTGTAACCTACGAATGCTATCCCAATAGTAGTGCGGTGCAAATTAATTACATTAATGCGGTGTTTGGGAATATTTTTTTAAAAAGTAAAATAACTTTACTTAAAAAATTATATTGTGTTAATTTTTAACTAAAATTTAAAATTATAAAAAATTGATCTTATTTGTTTGGCAAAAATATCAAAAAACTTAAAATTTATATTGATGTGTTTAGTAGAGAAGACAGGGGGGAGGGGGCGACGCAGGGGGTGTTCACAGGGGGGTGTTCCGGTGGGAGGAGGGGGGGGCCATCCGAGGGGGGGGGGGGGGGGAGGGGGTGCAGTCGGGAGAGGAGGAGGGAGTTGTGTGTATATTTTTTAAAAAAAATTAATTCATACTTATTTTTATTTTGTGAGAGATTTACATGAGATAAGATTTCTTTCCTAAATAAAAAATTTACTTACCAAACGTGTATGCATCTGTCCTTCTTTTATAAATTTAAGAGAAAAAAATGGTTAAAAAAAATATAATCAAACACCCTTTAAGATATAAATTGGTGTGTGTGTTTTTTTCCCCCTTAATTTTCCTCAGCGGTCATTTTCCCAATCAAGGGCATGGTATAGTTTTGTGAATTAAATTCAGAACCAAATACCCAACTTTAATGGTTGCTTGCTGTGAAAGTTTTAGCTCGATGGCAAGGCCCTTCACATCGACAAGCACCAAAGGGGTAAAGTTCCTTGGTGAAGACTAGTTGGTAACTTTGTAAGACCAGCCTTCGGGACATAGTTAGAAATGCTCTCAGCCCCTTTCCCGTTGTAGCTAGCTTTTTACTGATAGTGCAGAGAAAGTTAGGTCTAACATTGTGAAAAGTAAGGTTGGTCATGTGGGTCGGCCATGCCTAGCTTTCGTTGACATAAGTCGGATTAAATTGTCTCATATCTGTACCCTTCGATTTGGTAATATAATTGAAAATGATAATAAATAAATAAATAAATAAATAGTGGGATCAGATCGACCATGTTAAGAACTCTCCTCTCCGTGACATGGATGGATCACGACAGCACAACGAACTCTGGTGAAAAATGCCGAAGTCATGAAACCGGTGTTTTCTCTCATATGGAAAAGACTTGTAATAATATAATTCTGTGTTTATTGAGGGGTCCTCAAATTTTCCTATTAATAAAGTGATTAGAGAGACAAAGGAGTGGTTAGGTCGAACCTACTCTTCTCTCTTCCCTCCTCCTTCTACAACTACTTAGATATACACTTCACCGATATCTGTGATGTTGCAGAAGTGACTCTGAACTTGGTCTGTTTGGTTGGGTGTAAAATCCCACTAAGAAAAGTTTTTTCAGGGAAAAGATATTTTTTAAGTCATTTGGAATCCCTGAAAAATAAATATGTAAAAAAAAATTCTTCAAAATTTTGGATTTGGGCATCGCCGTAAAACTCCGGAGACCATTTTCCCCTGAAACCCTTGACACTTCTTTTCCCCTCCTCATTCGCAAAACCCCGAAACCCTCGACGTGCAAAGGCGCTGCATCCCCATCGCCTCTCGCTGGCGCCGTGCATCAAGAGGGTCGGTGCTCCCGCTTCAAAGTTCTCATTGGCACAAACCGTCAAGGTCAGCCACCTCCAAACTTGCAAACCCCGGTTCAAACCACAAAGGTCAGCCAAATATCAAATCTCAAATTTCAAACCCAAAACCCAAACCTTGGCCAGCAAACCATCAATATAGGCCAAATCAAAACTCAAAATCCAAATCTTAGCCAGTAAACCATAAAGGTAGGTTAAATCAAAAATCCAAACCTTAACCAGTAAACCATAAAAATAGACTAAACCAAAAACTCAAACCCTAGCCAGCAAACCATCAAGGTAGGCTAAACCAAAACCTAAACCAAAAACCCAAACCTTAGCCAACAAACCATCAAGGTAGGCTAAACCAAACCCAAAAATATCAAACCTTAGCCAGCAAACTACAAAGGTAGGCTAACCAAAATTTCCAAGTTCTGAACCTTTAAACCCTCGGCCCCCAAGCTACAAAAGCCGGTCGAGTCAAACAATCCCTCCAACTATATACCCATACGGCAAACCTCGAAACCCAAATACTCGGCCACCAAGCCACCAAAAATAGCCCAAATAACCAAATACTCCAAAACCCCAAAATCAAACGTCTAATTTCAACAAAAAAGAGGGGAAAAAAGGGGCTTAAAATAGAGGTGCCCTGACGGACTTGAGTGCACAATTCCCGTGTAATTAAGGGTAAAAAGGTCAAGAAACCCGGCGAAGGTGAAACTCGAAAGGGGGCCTCCGGCAAAAATGGGTAACCCCTCGGTGTGAAAACTCGCAAAGGTGCGTCGGAAAAAGCTGAAGGGGGCTAGTATTAATGAAAATCTGAAAGGGCACTAATGCTAGTAAAGATATTAAAAAAATGATGAATGAGATGATAAAAAAATGAAATGATGAGAGAAGAAAAAAAAAAAAAAAAAAGAAGAAGAAGACGACTCCACAAATCCCCCAAAGGAAAGGGAGTCGTTCTTACTAAAGAAAAAAAAACCATCAAGCAAACGGGCCACTCCAGTCAAGCAATTTGAATACAAAGCAACTGTTGAGCGAAGCCAAAAAAGTCAGCCTCAGTGGCAGAATTCCACGTCAAATCTTGGATAAAGTCAGAAAGGCAAGATTCAAGAGGAAGATGTCAAATCAAATCTCGAGCAAAGCCAGGAAGACAAGTCTCGAGAGAAAGATATCAAATCGGGTCAAAGGGCAAAGCCAGAAAAGGCAAATTTTATTGACCAAATGTCAAAGCCAAACTGTTGAGTAAAGCCAAGAAGGTCAGTCTCAGCAACAGAGTCTCCCATTGAATCTTGAATAAAGCAAGATCCATGAGGAAGAGGTCAAGTTGAATCTCGAGAAAAGCCAGAAATGCAAATCTTGGGAAGAAAGTACCAGATCAGGTCAAGAGCAAAGCCAAAAAGGCAGGCCTCATCAACCAAATGATAAGTCGTTGAGCAAAGACAGAAAATCAAAACTCAACGGCCGGGCTCCAACCCAACTTTGAGCGAAGTCAGAAAGACAAGTCTCAGGAGGAAATCCCAAATCAAGCCGTTGAGCAAAGTTAGAAAGGCAAGCCTCACCGGTCAAATCTCCAACCAAATCAGCTCCTCGAGCGAAGCAAGGAAGGCAAGTCTTGGAAGGAGGATATCAGAATCAAGTCCCTGAGTAAAGTCAGAAAGACAAGACTCAGACGAAGAAGGCCGAAGTCAGCTCCGAGCAAAGCCGTGGAGCAACTCTTCAATGAAACTCACCCGTAGAGTTGACTGGGTGGAGTGGATCCATGTCACTTCTCTGAAGTGATGTGCGCTCTCCTACGTCCTCTTCTGGGAACACCTGAGTTGAAAAAATGTGCAAGTAATAGGAGCCAATGGCTCAGCGCAAGAAGCAAGGCGGATTAGTTATCGGCCCAAATTACAACAACGAACAGTTGTCCAAGTTGCTGGTGACACTGCGCAAATGAAAAAGCACATTAACTATTGCTATGGTTTTCAACCCAATTCCCCGGCAAGGCATGAAGGCCAGGGGTGAAGTTTGAAAATCGCACGAGACGCCCGCCTTCGCCCTCGGCTTCGACGCACATCCCGTGGGAGGCATTTGTTGGCTCATAAAATTTCCAAACCCAAATATATGCCAATTTCCAAACCCCAAAAACGCCACAAATATCCAAACCTCCATAAACAGTCAAAATCCCATAACCTCTATTTCCCAAAACCCAATACTCTAAAATACCAAAATTCCTCAAACCCCAAAATCCCAGAAAATACCTATTTCTGAAAAAAAAATTCCCAAAAATTCCTCTAAAAAATTCCTCCAGAAAATCCCAAAAAATCCCCAAAATTCTCTGAAATCACAGAAATTCCCAAACCCCCCCCCCCCAAAAAAACCCCAGAAATTCTCAAAATCTCTCAGAAAATCACAGAAATCCTCAAAAACCCAAATTCCAGAAGGAAAAAAAAACCCCAAAATTCCCACACACAAAAAAAAACCAAAAATTCCAAAAAAAAAAAAACCACCCAAAAAAAATCCAAAAACTCCCCAAATGGGACACCTCCGGTTGGAGCCCCAACCGGAGGCACCCCAACTGGAGGTGGAAGGGGGGTGCGAGATGAAAGGGGAGGGGGGGTGACTAGAGATGGGAGGGGCAGCACCTGAGGAGAAGTGTGAGGGAGGGTGTGCGGGTGGAGGAGACTGCATGGCACAAACCGTATTATACGGATCCACGAAAAATTCAAGTCGGCACGGTACGTCGATCCGGCCAACCTTAACTTAGGCTACCTAACACATTTGTCGGTTGTCATGTAAGAATAGTTTTTATGCCACCAAAAACCCCCCCCCCCCCCTTCTCCACTTTCTCCGAACCTTCTCTTTTTTCCTTTCCTAGTCGTCCGCGCCTGACACTTGACACCTCCACATCGGTGTCTTAAAAATCATAGATTTATTTCCTGCAGTTCGATGAGCATACCAAACAAATGTAACGGAAAGATTCTTGGGAGGTAAGCAACACATCACATTCTGATGGGAGAGCTATGAATGACAGGAATATGAATGGTTTATTACTGTAATTGTGCACCACTAAATAAGGAGTATGAGAACATGGTTAAATATGTTCAAGAATTATACCCTACATAGCCAACTTCATGTCTTCACAGTTGCTTAAGCTTCAAATTTCAAGTTCATGGCTAGATTGATGGCATGAGCATCGTTCACAGATGCAGTTTAAGATTGGAAGCCTACGAAAGGTATAAGCTGGGAAAATCAAAAAGAGATTCGGTCCAAACACGCTGGTATACGGCGCAACAAATCAACAGGTCCTTTTTTCCTTTCTTTGATTAAGATAGTTTATAATTTCCATATTTAATATCCTTGCTCAGATATGTATCAGAAAAGAAGACATCAAAAAGCAAATCTTAAAATGGGAACGCATTAGGCACTATACCCTTTATAATGACATCAGTTATCCTGGAAATTTGTTGAATCCGAGAATTTGGAATCTTCGGCTGCTTCTAGCTCCTCCCTGTTTGATCTCCAACGATCAGGTGTTTGTAATTTCTTTTCTAGGTTGTCCAAGAGGTCCATAATGTGACATCGCGTCATGAAAAAAGCCTCAGTTCACCTTCAACGTTGGTAATCTAGATAAAACAATGTGAATTATACAAATCTTAGCTTTTAAATTTCTTCGTGGTAGGAAGACTGTAAAGAGGGAAAAAAAATCTACAGCACAGTAATGGCATCAGGTGCAGCTTTATTGCCCAGCAAAGAAACAAACTTTTCATCTGTAATGTATAAGTTTGTGTTCATCTCAAGGAAAACAATCAACTAATTGCATATAAAAATTGTGGAGAAATCTGCTTCAGCAATAATATTAGATAATAACAGGCATGATGACATCACGTTTTTCCCAGCCTACAATTTCAAACCTTGGACTCACCTTGGCTGGTAGATTTACAAGGTGAATGTTGATTCTTTCTTCTGAAGACCAAATAAGTTCTCAAACAATTTAGGAGCCATGGGAGGGAGAACCATAGGCAATGGGGCCATAAAATTTACAATCTTCTCGTGAACATTGTATCTGAAAAACAATGAGGTAGTAGCCAACAACTAGAGTTAACAACACATAGCTGTATGCAGGGGGAAATGTAGGTCAACAGTTACCTTATTTTACGACTCTTTGATGCACGTCTGTCAACAGTATTGCGTTTCCTTGTCTGGGACTTTCTTAACGCAGAATAGGCTGGCTCTGAAATAAGTGAATATAATAGGCTGCATTATGTCTATGTAAATGCTTTAATACACTAAATCGTCCAGAGGAAGCTACAGAAGAATTCAAAGAAAAGCATCATTTGTACAAGAAAGAGACGTGATAAACATACTGCAAAGTGGAGAGATGAGGACCATCCAACAAATTATTAGGGGCTGCTTTGATTTGCGGATAAATGGTTCTATTAGAACTTTATCAGTATGAACAGACTTTATCTGAGTTTGATTACACTGATCAGGTAAACTGAGTTAAATACTACTATCCCCTTATCAGTGCTGATAGTATATCTGAGACCTTAGTCTCCAATTGTTTATTGAAGGGCTTTTCAAAAGGTTTCATGCTAGTGTAGGAGGCTGCTAATAGATGTCAATTTGTCAAAGGGAGAAAAGGGGTGTATCCAGAGAGTTCATCCAACTGTACAAAACGTAGCTTAAGCTAAATCTACAGATAGCTTTTCTGCGGATAAGCTACCTGCGAAATAGACTATCCTTGAAACAAAGGGCCCTAGATGAATTATATGACTCACCTGATGCAACATCAAAAGACTCAAAGAACTCCTTGAGAAGCTGTTGATAGAATTCAGAGTCATCAATCAATTCTGGGTCTCCGTTAATATTTGCAAGCTCCACATTTCCATCCTGAACAATGATATAGGGAGCGGTTTGATCAACCAATGATGTAAAAATACTGAATTTTAAGCATGTTACTTATATGAATGAATAATAAATTTATCTTTCATGAGAATCCAACTACTGTTGATATTATGATGTCCTCTAATGAAATTTGGAATCTTGGATAACCTTCCATTCCCCTAGTAGACGAGCAAATTGTAGTTTTCTAATACTTTAATCTATCCACTTCTAGATAAAATAATAGACAAGCATGTTATAGTATTCAAATATTTCCATGTTTTCCTTCAAAAGTACTTGAAATTAGTTATTCTTTTTCTCAGTATTCAGTGCAAATGATTCAAGACTAGCAAAAATGCATAATGGTTTCAAACTCAGATGTACTGATGGAAACGGGATCAGCTGAAACCTCTTTGCTTTCTGTGACAATCTCCTCAGGACTCTGCGGAGCAAATACTCAGTATTTAGTACACTGCATTTCACTGTTCAAGTGTTATAAAGACAGGCAGAGAAAGGATTGCAATGTCAGCAGCACTAACAGGAACTAGAAATCTTACTTCACCCAGAATGCCAACAGCAGACCTCTTCGACTGCATCCTCCCAATCATTCGGCTAGGATCTCTCATGTATGCAGCTACTTGATCACTGATGTTCTACAACACCAAAAAATGAAATGCAAAAATGAAGTTCAAGGCTTTCATTCGAAATATACACCCTTATAATCTTTGGCAATATTGCTCATTAACCTGATTGAAAGCATGCAATTTGCTCTTAATTGCAGCTGCACCACTCGTTACTTGGGTCTTCCTTTGCCATTTGTCAATCGAACTGTTCCTAAATGGGGCTATTCTGCAAAAGACATACAACTAATATAACAATTAACAACACTCAAAATTTCCCAAGAATCTATACTAATAATTGCACAAACAAGATATTGAAACAAAATATCGAAGATAAGATATCCTGCTAATGCAAAGGCAACTGGTTGGCATCATTCTTCCAGAGTTTTTGTGCTATATAAGATACAAGAATGACAAAATATTTCTTCAAAAAGCAAGCATAGCACCATCTAATTCAGTAGTCCATTATATGCTAAAGAAATCAAAGTCCTGCCATTGGACACAAAGCTAATGAAGAAATTTTCGGGGAGACAAGAGACCTGCTAGCATCATATTTAGAACTCATTTCAAACAGAGAGAAATATGATTATAAATACATTCTTAAAACAACCAATATCAACCACATCAAAAGTGCTATTGGTTGCTTTCAAGTAGATAAAGATGTACTTGTAATCAATCCATAAACAACCAATATCAACCTCTTGCCCTCATTCTTTACATTGAGGGAGATTTAGGATCAGTCAGTCTTTTGCCCGCATGCATTTTAGAATGATTGCACGACTGTTCTAGCGTTACTGTTGCTGGCTACAATTCTGGGACATTACTGACACTGCGGATATGCTAACACTGTTTTAACAGGCTAACAGAATTCACCGTTAAGGAACCATTGGTAACAATCTTGTCAAGAGTACTGGAGATCGTGAAGAATAGCAGGTTCAACGTTACATTAAGGCCATACATTAAAGGGACTTTGCATATAAACCATCGTTACATTAAAAATTGCAGACTCATAATTCCTGCTTTTGTATTTACAGACAAATCATAAAAAATGTGTGCAACAGGACCACAGAGTGGTTATTTTGCACATGTTTCAATGGCCATTTTGCAAAAAATCTTAGCGCAAAAAGACACAATTGTCATTTTCAATTATATTTTTCCAAATACAAATGCAATAATGACGTATCTGCAATTTTCATTAGCAATTGTTTATCTGCCTAAATCCCTAAATTAAAAGGCTGAATGATGAGGTTTACATTTTCTGAGAACTAATTACAATATCAAAGATATGAAATAATAAAAGCAAATTGTCATTAGCTATATTATTCCATCGTTATAGTAGTACGTGGGTCACAAGGATATGAAGCTGTTCCATCAAATAGTGCCTAGATAGGAAGGTTATTTAATAGATGAAAGAACAATAAAAAACTCAATAGAAAGGGCAAGTTGAAATGATTTCAGAGTGTTTGGAGAATTTACAATAGAAATGGCCTTCCAAAGTTTGCCCATCATAAAAATATCACTAACTGTGAATGTCATTTGAAGTGAAAAGAGGGACAACATAGGCTGTGTAATAAACAACTGCAAGATCCATCAAGTGTCAGATCAGAACCTGCACTGCATACTCTGTATTTGAAACCACTTATCATGGTTCCCAACCTCCAACTTGTTAGATGCAACTGGAAGAACAATGAATGCAGATTAGATCAGTCCCCTGATGAAACCAAAATATGAGAATACCTTTTTATGCTTACCAGAAGAAAGCAAGCAAAGGGCATAAATTAGAAAGAGGATCAGAAGCAAACATACTGTTATTTTGATAATTAACATTGATACTAAGGAAAGGTAAAGCCCATTGCAATAATGAGATTAACAAAAGATAGACCTCATTAATGCTCACAGAACTACACTCCGTTGAACTTTCTTTTTTCTGTGTTCAAAGAAAATGAAGGTTTGGGGCTGGCACGATGGTGAAATTATCAGCATGACTCTAAGTGAAGAACCATGGGTCTCAAGTTTAATGCCAGCCCCGGGTAATGGTGAAATAGGGTTCAACCCAAAATATTAGAGAAAAGATACATCGGTGTATCACCTGGACAAAGGCCAGGCTCGCTGTTCATCTGAAAAATGGAATATGGAGGTTTACTAAGAAGAGAACAAAGATAACATGTTAACCAGTAAAATAACATCTTTTTGAGCAGCTGATGGCCTAATACAATATTGTTCCGCCTTGTCAACAACAACCAAACAAAGAACTTTATTCACCAATTCAAAATCAACATAGTAGGCAGGAAGCCACAAAACTAATATAGGCATTTAGAGGCTCATGAATATCCAGGACAGGACCAAACAGCTTCCAAAAGCATCTTCCTTTTTCAATAAACCTGGGCAGGGTAGTGCAGCACTGCAGCCAATGCTCCCAAAATCATAAGGCTAAATAAAGGAAAGCCCATGAGCAAACCGGCTCCAGGAACATGCAGCTAAACAAATATGTAGGCCCAGAATGCAAGTTAATAATTAGTAGGTGGGAAGACAAAAGTAACGTAGACAGAGTAACCCACAAATCCCTAGTATAAGGTTAAACACCTTTTCATGAAGACAATTCTTTACATTTAAACAACAATAAATGTTCTAGCTGTACATGTAGCATCTCCTTATCCTCATTCTCTTCCGCCTTGGTTTAGGTGACAACTGATAAAGCTAACTGATTACATAAAGCAAGAAGTATACTCAGTTACTGAAAGCTCAGTTTCTAGAAGTTCTGGTACATCACCAACAATTATCCAACCGGCAGTCATTTAAAATTTGACAATGTGGGACTTCTGGTGAAAATCATTACAAGAACAAAATAAATAAATGGTCGATAATGAGTAAGCAGAAACATAGACAAAAAGGAAAGAAAAGTATGAATACAACAAAAATCACATTCAAACAAGATATAACACAAAGAATAATAGAGATCTTTGTACTTATACCATAGTTGTCTTGAGAAATAGAAGTATTCTTCTCAAGTAAGGCCTGAAAGAAAGGGCGCAAACAATGTGTAAAAGGCAAAAGTAAGGAAACCACAAATTCAGCAGGCCAGTGTCAACACACCTCTTGTAATTGTAACATACTATTTAACATCTTCTCAGATGACAATATGAGTTCTGAATATGCATTCTCAACTGTTTTGTCATGATCATGAAACTTGAACCTCAGGGGTTCCTGCATTAAACACCAAAACAAAACTAATATGTCAAGTTAAAAGAGACTAAAGACATCTAAAAGGGATTTTTGCATATAAACCATCCTAACATAAAAAAGTGCAGGAGTTATCATTCCTACATTTGTATCTGCACACATAACATGAAAATGTCAAAAGTGCGCAAAATGTAGGATGGTCATTTTGCAATATATTTGAGCAGTCTTTGTGTTAATGGAAAGATACCATTCAAGGGTCTTTCTTCACACAATTGTCAATTCAACAACATATATGTAAATACAAATGAAAGTGTGCTACTTTATTTTCAACAAGATTGCATGTACAAAACCCCCTTTTAAAATATCTAATCTTCTAGCATCCTTGCATATGAAGCTGACCTGTGGTAACCTGTTTGACTTTGAGAATGCTTTCTGCAATAGAAATCTGAACTCCAAATTCTTATTCCAAAGAGCCTTCAAGGAAAAGTAGTAAATTGTCAAGAAAAGGTATTGTCCATGGAACAACTAGCAGAGAGATTGATGCTTTCAAGTGAGCCAACAAAAATCTAAATATTCACCAAATAATGGGAGGAAACAAATAACAAACTTGAAGGCAAATCTCCAAACGAAATGCTGGGATGCAGGGGAACTCATTGTTCTCACAGAGGCGAAAGTATCTCCCTCTTATGCATTTCACTAGCTTTCATTCCTGAAAGGCAGTATGAAAGAGCATTTTGACTTCTCCATGGGAGCCCAAAATTCCAGGAGCTAATCCAAAATCACCAACTTGATTGCAGTTTCAGCCAGATCTTTTAAATATTCAATGTCAATATCCTCTAAAATTTTATCATGAAAGTGCTATCACCAGGATCCATGGCATTCATTAAATTTCATCCTGAAAACCAAATTCTCGACTTTCCACTTACAGATTGTATGCAATTCTTTCTTATAGTTACTATACATAATGATTTGTTTATTAAAATGGGATAAACTAAATGGAACAGTCTGCCTACCAAGGCAAGTTAGATCGAAGATTGAGGTCCTATTGGTTGCCTGAAACTGAACCTGCTAACCCAAGTGCATACACTGGCTTTGCAACAAGTTTAGTATCTCATTCCCACTTCCCCATGATTCCCACCCTACTTTCCTTTCTCCCGAGTCTTCTTATGAAGAGGGAAAAAGCAGAGAAAAATGACAGAGGAGAAGATGTGGCAGCAATAGAGGAGAGGTGTGGCAGACAGCAGGTGCCCTGGACAGCAGCAACAACAGTGACACTTGATGCCGATGCCCAAGAGCAGCACCAGCTGAGTACTTCCTCTCCATTCCCTCATTCTTCTATTTATTAACTATCTTTCAGTTCTTAGTTTTATTTTCCTCTTTTTCCCCCTTCTATGGCAAGTGAAGAAGTAGGAGGGGAGAGACCTGGCTGGGATTGCAGTTGGATCAGTCAAATTGGCCTGATCAATGAATCAGGGAACTGAGCATTGGGTTCAGAATTCAGATAGACCTGGCCAAAAAATGATTGGATCAGCCAATTTGGCCAACCTTGCTGGCTGCAAATATTACCATCATTTCACTGAAATATACTAGGAAGACCTAAATGTAGAGTATACAAAAATACAAAATGGAAGAGATATATTAAAGAAGATTCATAGGCAATGAAAAGATGCACAAATGAGCACGAATTTTAAGAACACTAGAATTACTGACTGAAATTCAGCAACCATTTCATATACTTGAACATCATATGTACAATAGAGTAGCTACCTAATCCTTAAGGCAGAAAATAACATGAATTTAAATGCCACTATGTGTACAGAAAAATGAAACGGGAAACCCATGTATAAGGCTGTATGTAACTAAAGTAAACAAGACATCCACATCTAACGAAACAGTACCTTTTGGTTCTTTATGGCCTGACCCTTTATGCGGTCTTCATCCCTTTGGTGCTTCAAGTTGCTCAAGAGAGATCTATATGACAGAGGAAGCAAAATGTTAGCTCCACACAGAGAATGGTAGCACTGGTTCAAGTCTTATCCAGCAACAAGGAGTTGATCCTTTTCTTCACAGAATAATGTCAAAGAGAAGAATTGGACAAAAATGTGTCATGTTTGACAATTCTATTCTATGACAAGATGGAATTCCCCGAAAGGAAAGGACCATGTTGCAAATTAATACTGTGAAATTCATAGGCTGCTAATGAAGTGTGTTGTATACACAAAACAAGTACAATCACTAAAATGCATGAGCAGAGGGACAGTGGTAGTGAAATGCAAAAGATTAACTGAAGCTTAAAAGGTCCTTCAGACAGCACCTGAAGCATATATGAGCACAGAAGGATTAAGCAGCACAACATATTGCTAGGAGCTGCTGAGAATTAATCAAATGGAGAGTAAAGGATTATGCATACTGCTCTTGTTGCTGGAGACTCTGATACTCCTTTTCCAGCTCCTCCAGCTCCTCACCACCACGGCTTGCATTTTGCCTCGGGCCACCAATTCCTTCTGCTTCATTGACATCTCATCATCCGTTCCCTCCACATCATCGCTGTCTCCGTCCTCTTTCTGTTTGAACAGAATCAGAAGTTCAAACAATGTCAACAAGAGGAAAGAAAGAAAACAAAGGACCAAGCCAACCAATATACACAGACGAGATAGGTAGTTTTAGAAATTTGAGAAGATGACGTACCATATCATGCTCCGAGTCAGCCTCCTCACTTTCGTCTTCACTGAGAACTTCTTCCTCTTCTTCTTCCTCCTCCTCCTCCTCACTAGAAGTGACCTCATCGTCTTCAGAACCTTCCTCTTCTGGTTGCAGGTGTTTCCTATTCCGCCGCTTCAAAGTCGGAGCCATCTCATTCAGCTGCAGCGATAGAAGTAAGCAACAAGCAGAGAAACCTCTTTAATGTTTTGAATAGGGGGCTGGTAGAGAGATAGAGATAGATAGATAGAAAGAGGGAGGAGTCGGGGGAGCCGGGCACTGGAAGGGGTTCCGGATGTGGCCGCCGGCGCCTGTGTGCTGCAGAACAGAGAGATGGGGATGTGCAGATGGGGGGCTGCTGGCAGCACCGGAGGGAGAAAGAGAGAGAGAGAGAGAGCAGGGTCCGAGGGAGGGGCGGCGTCCGAGTTGAAGAAGGGTGTCGAAGAAGGGGCGAGAGAGAGACGAGGGCTGCCGGCGGCGAACTTGTGCAGACGGCGGTGCTGACATCGGACAGGATGGAGAAGGGTATCGAAGAAGGGAGGGGGGAGAGAGGGAGAGAGAGGTTGGAGGCCCTGGCGGCGTACCTGTGCACGGCGGCAGACGGCGACGGCACTGGCGTTCGTCGGAGGAGCCCTGGCGAGGGGTCCCAACGTTGTCGGCGAGCGGAAGAGAGGGGTGAGGTCGATGGGGGATTGGGTTTAAAGCAGGATTAAACAGGTCCAAAGCGGCCCAGCTCCGTGGCAGTTCAAAAGCAGGCGTATTGGCGCGCCTAGAGGCCCATAAAATTTATATTAATATTTATAATAATATCAAAACACATAATATCATATTAAAATTGAAATTATAATTAAGTAGAATATTAATTTTTTTATGATAGAGCAGAGGGGGGAGAGAGGAGGTAGGTTCTCAGTATGGTAGCCTACCGGCCCTTTCATATGGTGGCTTGAAATACCCTTAGTTTTCTCAAGTGTGGGCACCAAAAAGCCCACTTAAGGTAAAGGTGCTCGTATGGAGGAAATCTCATGGATGGCTACCTACTTGTGATAGGGTGGCTCAATTTCTTCAAAACATTCCCACTCGGTGTTGTTTGTGTGGGGAGTTGGAATAGGATTTGGACCATATCTTCACTTCTTGTTCTTTTGACTAGCATTGTGCGAAAGGACTGGCCAGGGAATCCAGTAGTCTCTTGGACAGTTCTCTTCGGTGCAGAAGCTGTTGGCTAAGTGGCACAGGAGGTGGGGACTTAAGGGGGACAAAATTATTTGGTGGCTCATCCTTCACGCCACTCTTTGGACCCTATGGTCCGAGAGAAATAGCAGAATATTCATAGATCAGAGGAGAGAGATTTTGCTTCTGTTTGTGAAAAAATGGTTTTTTGGGGCAGTGCATTATTGTAAGTTGGAGGGGCAAAACTCTTATCTCCTTTCGTTATTGGGGAATTAAGGGGACACACTAGTTTGGTGTTCTCTCCTTTACTGGTTGTCTTTCGTGGGGAAGAGCACCATGTATAGAGGTTTTGGTGGTTATAACTCTACACTTGTACGTTTCTTTTCTTATAAATATACTTTGTGGTACCATCAACATTTCTAAAAAATCCATAATTCGTTTTATGAAGCTTTTTATTGAACAAGAAATAAATGGAAGCCAAGGGCATGAGATGGAGTTTTACCAAGGTTATACACCACTTGAGTGGGAACTTTCATTTCGACCTACCAGAAGGATGAATTCAACACAGCGGCTGATAAATCACCTAGATTTGATGACTTCCTACTGGCTTTGATCGGCATTTTTGGGAAGTTATCAAAATTGACGTTATGAAAGTTGTTGAAAGATTTGAAGATGGACCTCTAACTAAGCACAAAAGAGTTCTCAGCTGCTACTTATATAGATTTCGTCTACGAGATAATGGAGAGTAGGCATGAGGTTAGAGCACAGAATAGACCAAGGGACCATGACTTCGAAAGCTGAAAAGCAAGATGGAGACGGAACGAGGTAAGGGAAGAGAAGAAAAGAGGCATCTACCCACAGCATGACAGAATCGAAAGCGAATCCAAGCATACCTCTTCATCGTCGGGTTTGCAGACTGTCTCGTCCAACTCCCTCGTGTTCTCAATCGTGTGGGGCACCTTCTTCTCAGGGGGCTGCACGTCGCAGGACGAACAACCAACATCAGAATGTGAGAGAGCTCGAGGCACAAAAAGCAACAGAACCTGCCGCATGCGGCGCGCGGCAGCATCACCTCCTCGCCGAGCTCGAGGGCCCTCTTGGTCGCGGCTTCCCGGGCCTTCGCCCTGCGGCGCTTCTCGAGCTTCTTCTCCCGCTTGAGGTTGGCGTGGACCTCCGTCCTCTTCGCCTTGTTCTTTATCATCGACGGCAGCACCGCCTGCTTCTTCCCCGCGCTCCGGACACCCTGTTCCTCCGCCGACGCGGCCGCCGCAGGAGTAGCATAGGCAGCATCGTCGCCGTCCTCACCGGAATCCCGGCGCTTCCTCTTGCCGCCCGCCATGCTTCTCCAGTCCACTTCTGCGCGCGAAGAACACGGCACGGCGCTCAGAGGAGTGGAGAGAGATGTGGCGGGTTTAGGGATTCTTGGGAGTAGGGGTGTAAACGATACGTTCGACGAGTAGTTTGAAATTCGACTCGATAAAAATTCGATCCGACTCGTTTATTTAATTAACGAGCCGAACTTGAACAAGAAAAAAAGTTCGATTCATAAACAGTCGAGTCTGAACACATGTGACCTCGGCTCGATTATACTCGTGAACAACTCGTTTAAGAGATCGTTAAGAGCTCGATTAAATACTCGTTAAGAGTTTGTCTAAGTACTCGTTAACACTTCATTTAAATATTTCTTTAAATATAATAAGTATATATTGATATAAAAATATTTATTTATTTTTATACAATTATTATTACAATATAAAATAGTTTTGAGGGCTTAAATGTCATAGACTAAATCTACGTGTATATACACAAATTATGCAAATGAAGATATATACACAGATCATGTAAATAGGTGCATGAACATAAAATTTAGTGTTGCAAGGTCCCCCAGCATATCAAGTATCTTCTTCCTCTCGAGACCGACCTGCGCAGTAAGTGAGCCCCCCAGTGGGACCGAGGGGTGCGTTGTCGGCCACTGGCATCTCAGGCGACCACTGTGGACCATCCGTCAGTGGCAGACGGTGCTCTCGGCGGCCGCAATACCGTCACCGACGGTGCAGAAAATGGGCTCTAGGCGGTGTGCGAAGGGGAGTTATGGCACCGCCCCTACCTTGTCGCACACCAGCCACCTCCCTTGCGGTGTCTATCTATTAATCTCATATTGCTTGTAACAAATTATGAATATATTTCAAACATTATATTAAAATAGTTAAATTAAGTAATTTATCAAAACTATTGAGATATGAGTTTGAAATAAGATAAATTTAGGTCTTATGAACGATCAATTTTTACTTGTAGATTGTATTGAACTTACTTATATATACGAACTCACAAATTCAATTAAGCTCGTTAAAATACTCGTTAAGGGCTCGAGCTCGAGAGCATTTAAACGAGCCGAGTTGAACAGACATTTTCAATACTCGATATAGCTCGAGCTCGGCTCGAACTCGATTAAAAATTAACGAACAGAGTTTGAGCAGCATACTACTCGGCTCGTTTACACCCCTACTTGGGAGAGGCCGTGGTCCCTGGTGTCACGGGTCAGTACCGGGCCTAGCGGACCCACGAAGGATCCATATCCGAATTGCCCGAACCGATAACAGGAGATATTTTTGCTTTGCCATAAAAAATGATATATTTTATGATAAATATTTAATATCAGGCCAGTTGAATGGTTTGGGAGCAATTCAACAATTCAAGTGATCAATAGAATATTAATTATTTTTAATTGGATAGTTTTATTTTTATAATTATTGGTTTATAAACTTATTTTTAAGTTTCCAAACTAAGGTATGAGTGATAATAATAATAACAATTAAACAAAAACAATAAATGAGAATATCACCAGAAATTAAAATGACAAAAGAATAAACAAATAAAGAAAAAAATAATTAGAAGTCTCTGACTATAATAAGGAGGTCCTTACTATAACATGATTTAACATATACTGTAACAGGAGATAACACTTATTGTAATGAGTTATAGCTCTGTCAGGGACTAGAAAATAAGTCAAATATCTTTTAGGAACTCCTAATTAATTTACCCATAAATAAATAATGATAAAATAAATAAAATAAATTCTAAGAAAAATTAATTAGAGGTCCTTGTCAGAGGGTTAGACTTAATTTGTAGTCCCTGTCAGAAGATCAGAAGTCATATAATCCTTACTTTTTGTGTTAGTTTAATTTCTAGTCCCTGCTTTTTGTTTTTAATCTCTGCTTTTTGTTTCTAAGTATTTATGAGTCTTGGAAGACGAGTCGTCCTTCTTCTTCTGTTCTTTCCCTAGTTACATTCGTTACAGTTGTCTTTGTATGCTTTTACAAAAGAAAAAAAACTTTATTTGTTTGCAAGTGCTAGGATTCAAACCCAAGTCTTCACAAAGAAGACATGAGATACCCTTACCACTAAGCTACAACTACATTTGTGTTACAACATAACATATAATATATTTAATTAATATTGTAGTAAACATAATTCTCTATTACAACTTATGTTAAGTCTTGTTACAGTCAATATCATTCCCTGTTACAATATACATCAAGTTCTGTTACAGTAAACATTATCATCTATTATAGTAAACATAATTCTCTATTACAACTTATGTTAAGTCTTGTTACAGTCAATATCATTCCCTGTTACAATATACATCAAGTTCTGTTACAGTAAACATTATCATCTATTATAGTAAACATAATTCTCTATTACAACTTATGTTAAATCTTGTTACAGTCAATATCATTCCATGTTACAATATACATCAAGTTCTGTTACAGTAAACATTATCATCTATTATAGTAAACATAATTCTCTATTACAACTTATGTTAAGTCTTGTTACAATATACATTATGCTCTATTACAATATACATTAAGTTTTGTTACAATATACATTAACCTTTGTTACAATATATATTAACCTTTGTTACAATATATATTAAGTTCTATTACAACTTATGTTAAGTCTTGTTACAGTATACATTAAGTTCTATTACAACTATACATTAAGCTCTATTACAATATACATTAAGCTTTGTTATAATATACATTAACTTTTGTTACAATATACATTAACCTTTGTTACAATATATATTAAGCTATATTACAACTTATGTTAAGTCTTGTTACAGTATACATTAAGCTCTATTACAACTATACATTAAGCTCTATTACAATATACATTAAGTTTTGTTACAATATACATTAACCTTTGTTAAAATATACATTAACATTTGTTACAATATATATTAAGCTCTATTACAACTTATGTTAAGTCTTGTTACAGTATACATTAAGCTCTATTACAACTATACATTAAGCTCTATTACAATATACATCAAGTTCTGTTACAGTAAACATTATCATCTATTATAGTAAACATAATTCTCTATTACAACTTATGTTAAGTCTTGTTACAGTCAATATCATTCCCTGTTACAATATACATTAAGTTCTGTTACAGTAAACATTATCATCTATTATAGTAAACATAATTCTCTATTACAACTTATGTTAAATCTTGTTATAGTATACATTACGCTCTATTACAAAGGTTAATGTATATTGTAACAAAGGTTAATGTATATTGTAATAAAGCTTAATGTATATTGTAATAGAGCTTAATATATACTGTAACAAGACTTAACATAAGTTGTAATAGAGCTTAATATATATTGTAACAAAGATTAATGTATATTGTAACAAAAGTTAATGTATATTGTAACAAAGCTTAATGTATATTGTAATAGAGCTTAATGTATAGTTTTAATAGAGCTTAATGTATACTGTAACAAGACTTAACATAAGTTATAATATAGCTTAATATATATTGTAATAAAGGTTAATGTATATTGTAACAAAAGTTAATGTATATTGTAACAAAGCTTAATGTATATTGTAATAGAGCTTAATGTATAGTTGTAATAGAGCTTAATGTATACTATAACAAGACTTAACATAAGTTGTAATAGAGCTTAATATATATTGTAAAAAAGGTTAATGTATATTGTAACAAAAGTTAATGTATATTGTAACAATGCTTAATGTATATTGTAATAGAGCTTAATGTATAATTGTAATAGAGCTTAATGTATACTGTAACAAGACTTAACATAAGTTGTAATAGAGCTTAATATATATTGTAACAAATGTTAATGTATATTGTAACAAAGGTTAATGTATATTGTAACAAAGCTTAATGTATATTGTAATAGAGCTTAATGTATATTGTAACAAGACTTAACATAAGATGTAATAGAGAATTATGTTTACTATAATAGATGATAATGTTTACTGTAACAGAACTTGATGTATATTGTAACAGGGAATGATATTGACTGTAACAAGACTTAACATAAGTTGTAATAGAGAATTATATTTACTACAATACTTAATTAAATATATTATATGTTATGTTGTAACACAAATGTAGTTGTAGCTTATTGGTAAGGGTATCTCATGTCTTCTTTGTGAAGACTTGGGTTCGAATCTTAGCACTTGCAAACAAATAAAGTTTTTTTTTTCTTTTGTAAGAGCTTATAGTTATAGTCTGTAACAGTTACAAAGACTTACTGTAACAGATATAAAGACTGACTGTAACTGATACAAAGGCAACTGTAAGTGTGCATAAGGAAAAAAAGCTTACTGTAACAGATATAAAGGCTTACTGTAATAGATATAAAAGTTTACTGTAACTGATACAAATGTAACTGTAACGAATGTAACTAGGGAAAGAAAGGAATGGCAAAATAGAAAAAGTTGTTGTTAAAAGGACGACTCGTCTTTCAAGACTCATTAAATACTGAGAAACAAAAATCAGGGACTAGAAATTAACTAACACAAAAAGTAAGGACTATATGACTTCTGATCTTCTGACAGGGACTACAAATTAAGTCAACACTCTGACAGGGACCCCTAATTAATTCTCCCTAAATTCTACCTCATACCCACCATCAGTCCTACAACTTTGAATCCCCCATCGGATCATCATTTTCCATCAAATAAAACACCACAGCATCAACCCACTTTCACACAAATAATAAAAAACTCCCAAAATACCCCCAACTGGGTCCACTTCAAACCATGGTTGGCAGTACCATGGCGGTTTGCTTTTGCGAGCTTAGGCACGGTCGGGTCACCTCAATGGGGTGACTCGGGTGTGCTGCGGCGGCACGTTGCGGTTCGGTCCGGTTCTGTCTATTAATTTTATTTTTTTTCATATCTCTCTCATATCCGGTGTATTTAAGTCATCTAAATAGTGTTTAATTGAGATAAAAATTTAAACATAAACTAATTAAGAGATGATACAAATTATAATAATTTTAGTTTAATTTTTTAAATTAATTTTTTGTCAAGTAAAAATTATCTAAAAAATCGTTAGATCAACTTAATCTCAACATCTAAGGGATCTAATGGTGTTTAATTGAGATGAAATTTCAAACATAAGTTAATTAATAGTTGATACAAATTATAGTAATTTTATTTTAATTTTTTAAATTAATTTTTTGTCAAGTAAAAATTGTCTAAAAAATCATTAGGTCGATTTAATTTCAACACTATGCATCAATGACTCATGATATTTATATTTTTAAAATCAATATATTTTTCTAGTAATTATGATGACTTCAAATTTGAATTTATTTTCGAAACGAAATATCATTCCGTTGAAGTGCATAGAGGGTTCGCTGTACCGCGACAAATCATGTGTGCACTTAAGAGGTCTAAATGGTGTCTAATTGAGATGACATTTCAAACATAAATTAATTAAGAGATGATACAAATTATAGTAATTATAGTTTAATTTTTAAACTAATTTTTTGTCAAGTAAAAAGCATCTCAAAAATCATTAGGCCGACCTAATCTCAACATATATACATCAATAATTCTTGATATTTTATATTTTTAAAATAAGTATATATTTCTAGTAATTATGATGACTTCAGGTTTGACTTTATTTTTGGAACTGAATGTCGTCCTGTTAAAGTACACACAATCCAAGATAATACTAGAATTATATTAATAATATAAAAATATTCTAAAATTAAAGATAATTATGTTTTATATAAGTGATCATGTCTTACGTATAATTTACTATCTCTTTTAATTTCTTACTGTCATATTAATATTTTATTATACATTTTAAGAAGTTACAGTTTTGTTTCTATTTTCGGATTCTTGGTGTTGATCTAATAGAATACAGTGGTCATATCATGAACAACTTTCACGAAGAGCCCAAAGATTAGATCATCCTCGTTCAAGCTGTAGAGAGGCCGCACTCATTGCTCGTTTGGATCGCGATATTAGAGAGAAGATCAAGAATAATCTATTGTATCTTTAAGCACAGACATTCATTTGATGTGATTCTAGTTGGAGTTTGTAGAGAAAGTCGTGAGGAACAACTTTTATGAAGAAGTATCGAAGAGATATACCCTCGTTTGAGATGTGAAAGGTATGATAATCATATATGCACATATATATAGAGAGAAATGCTATGGTGCAGCGGGGTCTTTTGATACGGCTCTGCCGTAGCATAACACAGACCGTTGGATTTCAATCTAACGGCGGAGCGCTACAGTACATCCGTGCTCGGTGTTCGGGTGCTCGAGTGCTCGGAATATTCTTTGTTCGGTGTTCAGTTCTGCTCGGTGCTCGGTTCTGTTCAGTAAGTATAGACAGACCGCTGCATTGATGATACGGCGGGGCCGTACCCAAAGACTATGCCGT
The DNA here is from genome assembly GCA_014218235.1 of Colocasia esculenta. Lineage (NCBI taxonomy): Eukaryota > Viridiplantae > Streptophyta > Magnoliopsida > Alismatales > Araceae > Colocasia > Colocasia esculenta. The sequence goes on along the minus strand of CM024762.1, from coordinate 4,403,971 downwards.
ATCATAGCTTTACTATATATATATATATATATATATATATATATATCATGATATGAGAGAGAATGCGAAGAATAATCTATTATAACTTTTGACATATACCACCAATTAAGATGATTCCACTTCGAGGGCGAAGCTGAAAAAGAATAGAACAACTTTGATGAAGATCTCGTGAGCATATCAACCTCTTTTCAAACTGTAGAAGACGTGATATCCCTGATAGTTCTAAAGAATATGAGAGAGAAAGGGGAGAGAGAAATGGTGTATGTATGAGAAAAGATGGAAAGTCTATCTTAAGAGTTTGGATGTGGAGTTTTCTTTTGAAGTTTGCTCATTTAAAATATTAATCAAGTCACAAAATAAAAAAAAACTTAAACAAGTCATTTTCCCATCGTATCTTAGCAGTACGATACCGTACCGTATCTTCCCACTAAAAATACGACGCGATCGATCCAAACAGTACGACGAACCTTGCTTCAAACACACAGAAGGCCACCGACCCATCCCCACATCTACATAAAGAAAAATTACATAAAAATCTCCACCAAGCCATGTAAACCCCTTCCATCAAATACACACATACGCCTACACACATGTACTTTCACTGGTTCTCTTCCTTTAATAAGTTAATGAACATAATAAAAACAAACAAACAAACTTAATAAAAAGAGTAAACAAATCAAACCATCTAAATAAGCTTAAATGCTATAATTAAATTAAAAAAAAAGAAAACAAACATAGTGTGATAATATGTAACCGAATCCAACAACATAAAATACAAAACACAAAAATAATGATTCCAAAATAAATCTAATGTTTAAAATCAAATAAAAATAATTTTAAACAAAAAAATCAAATCAAATAATTCTGAGTTAAACTTCTAACTTTGAACAAAACTCAAATAAATTGAAGAGAAGCAAATTTAAATGAAAGAGATCTGAAATAAAATAAAAAATACCTTACATCAAACCCAGCAATCAAAAATCAAATTAAATCAAAAGATCAATAAATGATGGAAAAAAAACGACCCCAAAGCGAATCAAACATGCTAAAAATAAGAAAGAGCAACACAAAATTAAATCAAATAATGTTGAAGCAAACTCAACCCTTTTAATAATTCTAAAATAATTTCAAAATACATCAGGTGTTATCTTTTGATCGTCTCACAATAGGCGCAATCAATTTTACATAATTGTGCATTCTTTTTATCGAATGTTTTCATTATAAGTCACAAGGGTCTTTTATTGTGGCGATTAATCAAGAGTTTTCTCTCTTAGAGAGATGTAATTAACGTCGTTGCGCTTAGACAACAGCGAGATATTGGTCCCGACCCGATCTTTATTTTCATTTGACGAAGTAAAACGGTGTGTAAATAGACTCAAAGTCCTCCGACTCTCGGAAGCAGAACATATTGTCACTTACGTGACTGGCACACCTACGCTCTGCGATTACCGATTTATTTTTTATTTTAGTGACTTACTTAACATTAAACAGGACTTAAATTTGTAATATACAGCTACACATATGAGAATATAATAAAATATAAATATAAATTTAAAATAATTTTTGATGGCTCATTTCCACAAGTTCCTTTCTAGGTCTCCCTAACTGGTGAGACGATGAGCGGAGGCATGATGAGGATGGTGGCGAAGGAAGTGGCGGTGGGAGGCTTCTGCGCCGCCCACGCCCTCTGGTCTGCCATGCGCCGATGGCTGTAGGCACCCGAAGGCGAGTGAAAGCCACTGTCGTCTGCCCTAGCCATGCCAGGGCAGGTTGTCGAGGGTGCATCGTCGCTGTATGCTGCCTCCTTCGACCAAAGGACGCCGATCGGAAGGTGTGAGCTCATTGTGAGAGATGAGGAAGAGCTCTTCGAATCTTCGATCGATGCCCTATATCCGGCACCACCAGCGAGGCTTGTGTTTGTCATCTCGATGCTGGAGGAGGCCAAGGAGGCGACCTTGGATCTGAAGGATGTCGTCGAGAAATTAGTTCCCCCAATTACTTCTGGAATCCTTATCTCAACCTTTGAAGTGTCTCCCTTTGTTATGGAGATTTCTTGTTCTTTTTAAAAGTGTTGATTGAGATTTCTGCTAATTGATTTGTGTGAAATAGTGTCTGCTTCCTTCCCAGTTCTAATAACATTGTGGCATTTTTTTTTCTTCGTATTTCTTTTTGAAAATTTTTCGGGGATGTTAGGTCGATTAGGAGCATGATTCCTCTACCGATCAGTGTAGGTAGAGGGGAAATTTTCAGAAACGAGGAAGAATTGGAAGCCTTGTTAATTTGGACAATTTGGATTGCTATGTTGCTATTTCGTCATTCAGATCCTTCTATGTCACATATCAAGGTCAACCGAATCAGTAGCTACAAGGCTACAAGAAAGAGAAAAAAAAGTAAACCCATCTGAAACCACAGCAGCGAGGCATGCACCCACCAGCAGCACGAATCCCCGGGGGATGCTTCGCGCTCCGCTGGTTCTTCCCGGCCATCAACCCCAGCAAAACAACGGGGATTGCAGAAGGAAACAGAGGGGCTACAAGCATGTATAGATTACAATCTCGCGCAGCTCCCCTCTGGATCTCTGAGGTATGTACACCATTAACGAAAGCTCCAATGTTTCCTCTTTGCGCCTCTCTGCTCCTGCAACTTTTTGTTCTTCTTCTCAATGCCGCGCCGTGGGGCTTCTCATGCCTCCCAGGTTCTCGAGCTTCTCAATGTAGGAGAACCTCTTGTTGGTCACGATGTTGGGTGGCTTCCCCAGCGGCTTCGTGTGCTCGAAGCTCCTGGTCTCCTCGCATCCGTCGGCGTCCTTCGCGTGCGTCTCCGTCCCCTGATCCAGGTGCCAACCCATGAAATCCGACAGCGTCATGGACACGTTGTTCCCCATGGAACTCAGCTTCTTCAGCTCCTCCTCGGCGTTCGGGAACTTCACCGGCCCCGCCGGCACCGTCTCCGAGCACGTCGGCCGGCGTTTGGCTTCCCCGGAGGAAGGATTCCTCGTCTGCGAGTCCGCGTACAGCACGTCTTCGATCCGGGACATGACGGTGAAAGCCAGGCTCTCGAGGATCCTCGAGTAGCTCTCCAGGACAGCTTGCCCGACGTCCTTCGCCAGAACCAGAGAGACAGATCGGTAAAGTCGATAGTCAGATCGAAGAACCTTGCAAACAGTGAACTGGATGCGAGAGCAAGGACGCGATCCTTGCGCTTACCTTGTTGTACTGGATCTTGCTGATGTCGAGGACGGATTGGGGGATCCCCGGGAACCTTTGTTTTAGAATGACGAGGATCGTCTCCGCCCGCTCTTCGAAGAGCTCCCTCTTCTCCAAGCTGATGGCGGAACCCCAGGAGGACTTGGTGTCCTTCTGGTTCATCTTCCTCTTCCAGATCACGATGGAGGCCTCGACCCGGTTCTTGAGGTCGAGGATCTTGTGCTCCGTCGACAGGTCTATCGTCGAGAGGAACTGCTCTGGGTCGAAGTACTCCACCGTGATGCTCCTGTATATGGCGTCGCCGAGGCTCGCCCTCCCGTTCTGTTCACAGAAGAAAAGATCAAACATGGAGCTCCGGCAACAGTTTTCGTCGCACTTCACATCGTTCTCAGAAATTGCCCTAGAAATCTGGGATCGGAGAGGGACGCGCCATAGATATATATATATATACCTTGGGGAGGGACTCGATATAGTTATCAGGGATCTCCATTTCGGAGAGGACCTGGGCGTTGATGGCCATGGCAGCCTTCAGCACCTGGTTGACGGACTCCTTCTGAAACTGCAGCCATTTCCGAGAGACGTCTGAGAGACCCTTTGCGGGGACCTTCGCCCTGGGAAGCCACCACTTGTCGTCCTTCCTCTGAGCTTGCTCCTTGTCACCTTCGTCTTCGTCTCTGGACACGTACCAGAACTCGTTCTGGCCTTTGAAATTGTCCAGATAATCCTGCAGCGTCACGAACAGGAGAAAACAGTAAGATTCGTCGTTACCATCTGAACAAATTAGCCAGCTGACAGGTTCCTGCACGAACAAGGTAGAGATCTTACGATGAGCATGGCATCAAGCTTCCGCAAGGCGGGGATGTTCATGTGGAGGTCGTTTCTTTGACGGGTAACCATGATCTGTAGGATGGACTTGGAGCTGTCAGAACCGGAAGCCAAATCCTCGGATGCAAAGAACACAGACCCCTTTTTTTTTTTCACATCAAGATTGAAACTTGAATCAAGAAAGCAAAAGACTTGGTTTAATTTTTACCTCCAGGCAGGTCCCATCTTTGGTTGTTTGCTGCGAGGGGACGAACTCCACAATGTGGTCTGTCACAGACAAAAGCCAGTCGATTTCCCTCCTCCACCTGGCTTTCCTCTCGGCAGACATGGGTTCCAGCCGCCATTGCTCTCCGAAAACAGAAGCTAGGCAAATGGAACAAAAAGATCCTTTAGAAGATCTATAAGACGAACCCAATCATACACCCAAGATAAGAAGTAGGGTAATCTAGCTAATATATTTCCCATTTGACGGAAAAGATAAAGATTCAAGTAGATTCGGGATTATATTTTTTTTGTCTGAAACCACATGGCATAGTTGGTGGGCGGACTGTTGGCAACTTGGCGTGATGGCATCCGCGTCACATCGAGGCGGATCCTAATGCTATCCCAACTCTGCCAGCTGACATTTTTGGCCACGTTAGAAATGTGTCAACACCAAGCAGAGCCCTAGAGATTAGGGCTGCAAACGGGTCGGATTCGGAATCGGAAATAAAGATTTCGATTTCAATAATCGAAATATAGTTTCGATTCTGATAAAATTGAAATGGTTAATTTTGATTCTGTTTCGATTCCGATAATATTATTGGAACTGAAATTTCGATAAGTTAAGGTGCTTACCATAATTTTACCTTTTGAGTTTACGATAATTTATCGAAATAATCGATATCGATTCTGATTATTTTTCAATTTCAATTCTGATAGTTTATCGAAATATCCGATACCGATTCCGCTAAGTTATCGGTATCATTTTTCGATTCCAAAATCGATAACTTTTATCGAAATCAAGTCGGAATATTAAAATATCGAGTTTTGTTTACACCCCTAATAGAGACCATCCAAAAGAGTCATCTTGCTTAGTCGATAAGAACCCCAAAAACGATGCAGGTTTCATGGTCTCCATTATTTAGCTGGTGAAATCTTGAACGCTCAGCACATCATACATCATTGAACAATCCACTTTCCACCACCAATATCGGAAATTCTAGGACAATCCCCCCTCCTCCCACCATAGAAGGCAAAGCAAGAACAAAAGCAAAGAGATTAGAGAGGACACGGGAACAAGATGTTTGGTCAGACCTGCAAGATTAGTGATGGCATTGGACAAGGCCAAAGCGGAGGACACTCCTTTTCCACCGCCGGACATGTCCTCGCCCAGGAGCAGCTTGGCGAATCTCTCCTTCATCATCTCAACATCTGAAGCCATGAAACAGAGGAAGAAAGAAAAAAAAGAAAACTTTTTCAAGTTCACAAAATCTGAGACTGGGAATGCTCCGATGTTTGTTGTTGGAGAGGGATTTGTGGGTTACCTGAAGGTAGCCGCTCCTTGGCGATGCCGTCCTTGCCCAGCCGGGACTTGGGCGCCCTGTCCGACCGGTCGAGGGCGTGTCCAATCTGCTGGTTCTCCAGGGGGCGGCTGGTCGGTGCCCCCTGGCTCCTGAACATCCTCTCGTCCACCTCCGAGTCCCCCTCCAATCCACCGGAGCTCTCCATCACCATGCTGTGCACCGCCCGTCCTGCAATCTCGAACATCCTGCCGCGTGGCGACGGCCTCTCCTTTCACACGCTGTTTTCCACGACACTCGGACACCACCCACGAAGCCCAACCTGCAGAAAGCTCCCCCGGCGGTCGCCGCTGGCTACCGCCGGACCATCTCCCACCGGCGCGTACGGAGCCGAAGGCCGGGTCTTTGCGCCCCCGGCAGCTAAAAGAGAGGGAGAGGATCCGCTGCTGCCCACCGGGATGGGTATGGAGGAGCAGGCGCCTTCTGGGTTTGCAGCAGGCGACGCGAGGAGACAGTCGGAGCGTGCCTAACACCACCTCCTGCGGTTTGGTGCGGGGGTGAGAACGCAGGCCGAGACGTGAAGGTAGTGCAGCGCAAGTTGCTTCCTTCCCTCCCTGTTGCTCGCCCTCCTGCGTGAATCACAACAAGGGGAGATGCGGATGCCTAATGGTCTTGTCTGTACGGCTCAGCGCTGCCCCTGGTGGCTCTCTCTCTCTCTCTCTCTCTCTCTCTCTCTCTCTCCTCTCTCTCTCTCTCTCTCTCTCTCTCTGTGACACTAACAGAAAGGTACAAAGGAGGGTGTTCGAATTAAGAAAAGGGACGTGGGGTGCATGTTGGAGGTGGGGATAGCAGGGAGGAGAAGACGGGGTATGGCGTTGGGAGGAGAAGAAAAATATAGAAAAGGGAGTTGGGGAAGGGAGGAGGGGATGGCGGGGTTTGTGGGTTACTACGGTGGCGGCTGCGGCTTCGGTTAGAAGGCAGAGGCCGGCAGCGGTGCCCAGGGAAGGCGCGAAATTCGCAGGCATTCCAGTTAGCTGCACCAACAACGCCGCTAAAAAGGTCGAACGACAGAAAAACTGGAAACGGATACGGAGGCAGAGAGCTGTTCGAGCAAATGCCCGCGACGGGGCTGGCTCTTTTGTTCTCTATTGTATAGGCCCAAGAGGCCAAGACGGCTCCATAGTCGGACCTGGCCCAAACAAGAAAAGGCCCAGTTATCCATCTTTGGGCTGCTCAAAGAGAAACCAGACATATACCTAGGAGGGGCCAAGAAGCGTCAATAGCCCTGTTTGTCCCACTCATAGGAAACACCCTTCCTAGCTCGGGATGGAACCATGAGGGAGGTAGCCCGAGGCAAGTGGGAAACTCACGGGGGAAAAACCCCTAGAATGCATTGAGATAAATTGACTAATAATCTAGTGTAGAATCAGTTGGGCCTGATGCGGGAACTATACTCTCAACTGGTCCAATTTTGGCTCTAGGATTTCAGGACTCCAAGAACCTTGGGTCGGGTGAAAGAGTCAAAAGTTCGTAGGCCCCTCCGACGGTGGAACAATACTGCATAGGGTCACCAATGACGTCAACGGACCACCTCAAAAGGTAGAGAACAAAAGAACAAAGGAGATAAGACTCTGTTCTGGATCCACCTCGTGATTACCCCATCGTACAGGACTAGACACCATGCTCTGGATGGCTCTTCCCTAGAAATATAATTAGCTAGTCGTATGCGAGATGTGGCCTTGAGGTGGATCACCATGGTCTAAGAAGTCATACCATAGAGGCACCCTCCACATCTTGCCCGTACGTGCCACCATGCTCTACATGGACCAATGGGGAAGTTGGCTCCTATTTAAACCCCTAGTGCACCATCCGATGGGGGTAAGCTATCCTAAGTACGCTCTTAATTTGGTGAAGAACGATCTTGGGTTGCTCCTCCCCTTCCTTTTCTACTTCTTCAACCCCCAATTACTAAGTTAAGTATCGAAGGGTCATGTCTAGAGGACCACCTCTAGGAGCTTTTGACCATTGATTTTATTTTGCAGATATGCCCTTGACGTGTGCATCCCATCGCAACCATTCAAGGCAATCCAATAGTTTGCAGCAAGACTCGAGATTGGCCCTCTTAATCTAGCGCCATATGTGGGAAAACAGGCAAAAAACCATCATGGTGCACAGAAGTAGCAAAAATAGCAGAAAAGTAGATAAGGAGAAAGCTCCTACTGACGGCAAATAGCAATTGCCCAAGCATCGCTTTCCAATGTTGGCACTGATGAGAAGACATAACGTCCTCCTTAATAGGCATGGGAACCCCCTTCACGAGTAAGCCCCAGCGAGTTCGCCATTCTCTGCAAAAGGTGGACATACTTTTCTGGCCAATGGAAGTCCATGTCGCTAGGGGAGAACGTCCACGTAGATCCCAAACCAACTGCCTCTCGAGAGAAACCTCATGGCACAACGGCTACATCGTTGGTGGTCGTTTCATTATGGAAGAAGGATGCATCATTTGCAATAGCATAGAGGGGATCTCACTAGTCTCCTCCCCACGAGGATCAAGAGGCCTCTTCGCAAAAGAGGAGGGAGCACCCACCGATAGCCGACGCTGCCACCAGCCATTACTGCTACAACCTCCATCCCTTAGGACCGATAGATGGGGAAGAGAGGATCTGTCACGATCCCCCTCTGCTAAAGAGGATGCGCATGTGGCAAACTCTTATTTCGGCGTGGAGTTAGCTGCCCAACTCCAAAGGATTGAACAATATTGCGTTGAGTAGGAGTGTCTTCTTAAGGTTCTACAAGGCGATCAGAGGTCATGCTCGCTGGTGATGAAGAGGAAACATCACCATTCACTCCAAAGATACCAAACGTCCCCCTCTCACCCAAACTCCAATTCCCTGTGATGAGTCCCTACTTTGGCCTACGAGACCTAGAGGATTAGCTTGACAACTTCTTTAACAATCTGGAATTTTAAATTATAGGTAAATAAAATTTTAAAAGAGTGAAAATGGGATAAATAAAATTTTTTCTTATAAAATAATCAAGCAAATGTTTAATAGAAATTTGAAACTATAAATGGGCCAAAGAAAGGCTAAATAGGATGTAAAGAAAGAAAATAGTAATTAACTTTAGAATATCCAATATTAAATTAGGTCATATAAGTTTAAACCCAAGAGGAATGGACCACTAGATATGCCTAAAACCCAACCCAATATAGGAGATTCAAATTTTTGTACAACTCCTAAGCAAAATGGAAATTAAAGGAGGAAACTGATATCAATTCGAATTGGAGTCGGATTAGGATCTAACATGAAACATAAGACCCAAATTATGACTCTTAAAATCGTGGCTCATCGAGAGTAGGTCACTTGGAATACTAAACCTATTCAAACTAGGAAAATGAGACTTTAATATGGGTAGGAAACTAAAGGAAAATCACAAGAACCTTAAAGTTTGAATCCAAGAGGGATTCCTAAAGGCCTTTATTAAAATAGATTTAATGAGCTATGAGTGAGCTTAAGAAAAAAGGATACGGGTCTAAGGCATCGTTTGCATACGATTTTTAAAAAGTAAAAATCGTAAAAATCGGCTTCCAGTGCACCGCCGTACAGGGAAGCGATTGTTGCCTCGTCGCCGGGCCTTTTGTGGCGCGGGCGACGAGGCTTTTGGAAAATAAAAAAAATAAAAAATTCTTCACCACCCGCACGCTGTCTATCTCTCTCCTACTTTTTCAAAATTTTTCAAAAGCGGATGTAACACCGCTTTTCCATGTTCTCTCTTTTCTCTCTATCTCTCTCCTCCAATCGATTTTGGATAGCTCAAAAGCCAAGAAAGGAGGTGTCACATTTGGGAAGATAGTTGGTCTTTTCAAAGATTTTTAATTTTGAAAAATTTTCAACTTTATTCCCAAACGATGCCTAAGTCAAGTTGGAACCAGACCAGCAAACCCACACATAAGGAAGGAGTCCAAGGAGGACTTCACAATGCAGAGAATCCAACCTCTAATAGAAGTGGGGAAGTAGGCTCAGAATTGGGCAGAAAATATGCCAAGAAAATTTGTAAAGTTTAGAGGTGGAGTCCTATTAGGAATCCTAAGACCAAACCTTATAAATACACCTTGAAATCCAACCTAGTCGTCTTGCACTGATGCTAGGAAGGCTTCCTAGACATGGACAAAGGAGCGATTAGAGGACGAAGGAACACATCAAGCTTGGGGTCTACTGTTCTCAGGGACGGATCTAGAGATTTTTAAAACTCTATTGATGTGTTTAAAATTTTCCATTAAATTGATTTGGTTGGAAAATTTTTTAAAGGAGTGACCCCACTGGAAAAATTTCTGGGTCCGTCTATGACTGTTCTTCATCAATCTTCAACTTATTCATCTTGAATCAGCAACTAGATAGGCATGTTCTTTATTCTAGGTTCAACTAAATTAAATGCTCCCATAAGTGTTCTTTATTCTAGGTTCAACTAAATTAAATGTTCTCGTAGGTGTTCTCTCAGGCTAAATAAGATTAAAATTTTGCTATAGAAACTCTCATAGTAATTACAAGAATATTAGACCCTCTAGCTAGATACTTCCATGCACGTGAAAACTTGTGATTATCATATCTTATTCAGAACTGTACGTTATCGTTCTGCATGAAAAATCCTTGTTGCATGTTTTTCTTGGTAGTCTAAAAGACCATGTTCATGATGTTCTTTCATGTCATTGTTCAGAGTACCTTGATTTCCATCACTGTATCTTGAATAGTTTCTCTTATTTAACCTTGCATCTTGAAAACTAAGTTCTTGAATTATAGACCAAATAGTAGAAATCCTAATTCCGTTGCACTCTATCCTTCAAAATCTAGATTTAGTTATAAGCGATAACTAAGTCTAGATTGATAATTCCTTAATTTTTTTATTATTAAATAAATAGAATTCCTAATTGTTAATTTACTGAAGTCTTGAATATTAACTAATTAAGTCCTTGCTCATTAAATAATAGAGATCTTGAATATTTAGCAACTAGTTCTCTCACTATGAACTTAATAGAGTTCTAGATTATTAAGTAACTCAGTTCGTGATGGATGATTAACTGAGTTCTGATTATTAAGTAATCATGTCACTAAATTGTTAAATTATTTGAGTTCCAAATTATTAAATGATCAAGTTCCAGTTGTTAATAAATCAAGTCTATCAGCTTAAATTCGTAAAAATAACTCCCAAAAATCAAGTCTTAAATGTCCCAAAATCGAGTCTTGCATAAATAAGTCCTAAGAAAAAGGACAAAATGTAATCGAGTCCCAAAAAAGGATAAAAAGGGCAAGTCTTAGAATTGAGTCCTAGATCGAGCCATCGAGTCTTAAATAAGTCCCAGAATTGAATCTTGTAATGGAGTCTCAGATAAGACAAAACAAGCCAGATTCGAGTCCCAAAAATAAAAACAAACCAAATTTGAGACTTAGAAAAAAGACAAAATTCCAGTCTAAAAAACAAGTCAGAATTGAGTCTCAAAAACAAGACAAAAATTGAATCTTACAAATAAGTCAGAATCGAGTCTCATTGAAATTGAGTATCATAATAAGTCTCAACTTGAGTCTCTCATAATTGAGGCTCAGATAAGACAAAAAAAGGTCCTAGCATCGAGTCTCAGACACCTAGCCAGAATTGAGTCCCAAGAAAAGGGCAAAACACAATTGAGCCTTAGGAGAATCATCTCATGAGAATCAAGTCTTATGAGAATCGAGTCTCAACTCAATCAAGTTAGCAAGAATCGAGTCTCAGAAAATGTTAAATCCAAATTTGGGTCTCAATCTGAATTGAGTCTCTTAAAGAATTGACTGGAATCAACTCACCTATTATCATACAAACCATCGGTCGACCAAAACCTTACCTTCAATCAACCAGTCTGATATTAGTCGACTTGAATCGACTATTTGGTCAACTAGTCCATCTTTCTAGTACTGCAACACTTCTGTTAAGCCTATCAATCAACCTGAATAGACTATTTAGTTGACCAATATCTTATCAGTCGACCTATTCTTGACTATCGGTTGACCCATAGAGCACATTATATTGGTACTCAACTGTAATGACCCAGCATCCGAGATACTATTTACTACTAGTATACTTGAACCCTGAACTGCCATCCACGAGTCAAAGCTCGGAAGGGTTAAAAGAAAAGTTTGAGGAAGCCATATAAGAAAACTAAACCATAGCAAGTGCAAAACCCAACTCCAAACATATACATAAACTACATAAATATGTACAACTCAGAGCATAAGTATAGTAAGCAGAGAAGTACAATGAAGAACACACTCTACTATGTGGGACCACTAGAGCGACTCTGAATGTCCGCACCCTGAGCTGACGGAGCCCCACTTGAAATGGAAGGGATTGAGCCTCTACTTAAGGTCCAGTACGAACATTAGCCCCACTGGCAAACCACACAACAACTAAGTGCAGGAAAGAGAAACATCACTATGGTAACACAACACTCAATAAAATTAAGTATCACAACTCACTACCATGTGTGAAACAGTGATATTGTACTATCTCACACAAGGAGGAACAACCATGCTAGTACCTCGCATGTATAAGTACACAAAACCATGGCTAAGCACAGCACAAGCACAAGTCACACACATATAAGGTTGGACCATCTAGGGTGTATGGCTTGGAGCTTTGACACCTAAGAGAAGGTGCTGATGAAGCATCATGGTGTGTGTGGCTGACCAAAGAGGGAATGACATTTATCACTGAAGAACCATCACCATTGGCCGATCCCCAGCCCACCGTCAGAGATGATTTTAGCGATTGGATGCTCCTTGCCCAAACGAAGCCATTTTGGGGAAGAAGAGCCTCTAAATGCCCTCTCCTTCCTTTACTTCAATTGCTAGCGTAGTCTCATCAAATTCTTTTGGAGACTCGTCGATGTTTGCACAGGAGAAGAGGCACCCGAGGGAGGCACCTGTAAGACCTTTGACAACTTCCACTTCCTCGCCAACAACTTTTAGCGAAGCTCCATCATAGAAGGCCTCATCTCCTCTACTATTAAAGGGGTTCCTCATTTGTAGCTTCTTCAATAGGTGCCCTCGACCTCACCTACTATAGCAGCAATCTCCTAAGCAACCATGAGAATGATCACCACCACATCCCTCACAGCACCTTGCAAGTCTATTCCCCCGCATCCCTATCGGGGTGAGAATCCTGCTCGCCACTGTCTCGCTTCAGGGAGCTGTCCTCCACTGTCAAGTTGATGGTCTCCATAGATCGCCCCCGACCGTTGATTACCCATGACATGTGGCAACAAATGAAGCCATTGTTGGATCCTGAGGGAACATCCCCATTCTCTCCAAACCTACTCCCAGACGTAAGTTCCTTAGGCTCTAGAGTAGGGGGGATGTGAGGTGGGATAAAATTGGTTTGGCCCATTAAGGACCACTCATCTAGAACACGGGGTTGAACCCAAATATTACTCCGCTCTTCAATGGTGTCCCAAGAAGAAGGACAAACATGGGATCAGCCCACAAAAGGCCCCATCTCCTCAGCCTCTAGGCCCATCGTCCTCGGATGATCGCATCTTTGCTAGAAACAAGTCCTCAACCCCCTTACAGTCACAATGAGACCTCCTTCTCTAGGATGCAAGGCACCCACCGTCACTACCTAGTCCGTCCCAACCATGTCATGGCACAGCCTACACAACATGCACTTACTATAATAAGAAGTGGCCTCCTCTTCCTACCCAACACCCCTCCTCTATCTCAAAGAAGTCAATGACATCTTTAGAGCCTAACCCATGCTATAAAAGTAGCACACTCCAACTCACCGGCTCACTTCAATGACCACTCTAACATGTGTATACTTGACCATCCCTGACGACTAGATTGTACTGTCGAGAATGAGGCAACATGTTAGGAGAGTCCAAGACACACACTTAAAAGGAGAAGAGAAAGGCTTATTGCACTTTCACATTGACTAGGCAACAAGTCCATGTGGTATCTAACAATTGGATTGCCATTTTATCACTTCTCATGTTAGGGATGCCACATGGACTCTTACCTAGTCATATTACACTTAAAGTGCAATGTACAAGTGCAATAAATCTTCTCAAAGGAGAAATAACAAATGAAGGGGATGAGGGAGCTTTCCGGACACAAGTTCGGAGATTCTAAGCCACACTATAATAAAGGGGAGCACTAATTGTATTTATCTAAAATATATTTTGGCCATTTTTTCCGCTTTAAGGGATATATTTATGGGGAAAAACCTATAATCCTACGTGGCGGTCGTGCCGCTGGAACCGTTGCGCGTGAGCGATTAAGCGAGGCTACTGACGGCCGATATCCAAATCTCGTGATCCACCAATTCCGATCAAACTAGATCCGATCCGTCCGTTACAAAAATGACACTAAACGCCACGTGGCAAGGTTTCACCCGCCCAACGAGGCGTCGTCGCACATCCACGTCCCCGCTGCCCACCCACCTCTAGACCATGGCACCAAAATAATATCTAAAAAACAAAATTAAAAAAACCGAGAAAAATTGTTGGAAGTCCCCAAGCGGTGGTGGTGCAGAGCAGCCGCCGCCTCGTTCTGCCACTCCTGCCGCCGCCGTCGGAGGAAATGGAGGCGCTCGGGGTTCTCCTCACCTGCCCCATGAACCCCTACCTCGAGGAGGAGCTCAACAAGCGCTGCAAGCTCTTCCGCCTCTGGGAGTCGCCTCCGCCCCAGCGGCGGGAGTTCCTACAGGCACACGCGCAGGCGATCCGGGCCGCCGTGGGGAACGCCACCGTGGGCGTCGACGCCGAGACCATCGACGCGCTGCCCAGGCTGGAGATCGTGTCGTCCTTCAGTGTGGGGCTAGACAAGGTGGACCTCGCCAAGTGCAGGGAGAGGGGCATCCGAGTCACTAACACCCCCGACGTGCTCACGGAGGACGTGGCCGATCTCGCCATCGGCCTCGCCATCTCCGTCCTCCGAAGGATCTGCGCCTCGGACCGTTACGTCAGGAAGGGCGAATGGAAGACGCGGGGTGATTACGAGTTGACGTCAAAGGTTAGTCTCTTCTGGACCTCCCATTTCCCCTTTGTTCGTCTATTACAAAGGCTTTCGCTTGCTGCTTCCCAGGGATCACTCTTCCGGGCGAATTACTAAGCTTATTCTTGTTTTCCCGGGAATGTTGAAAATTTCTCATTTAGATATCTCAATCTGGAAGTTCATTCATCTGAACCAGAATTTGCAAATGCATGATAGAGACCCCATTAGCTCCTCCTATGCTTCATCATATCAAACGACTTCCCTTTTTTCTTTTTAGTCCGTCGAAAAATGAAGGGGAGTAAGTAATTTGACACCTCCATCGATAGAAGGGAGGGGGTTTAGATACCCTGCAGGGCCATAGTAAGTCGAGGTGATCGATGGGCTGAAAATCTTACCTATTATAAGATGTCTAGTGATAATTTTGTACAATATGTTGTGGTGTCAAGCTTCTATCTAGGGTCATATGAATTGGATTTTGGATATCTGAGCTGTTTTGTGTTGTGGATCGACATCCCACATTGTACATTAGATGACAGTTTGACAAAATGCGGCTGAATTTGAAGTAGATAGGCTTTCTTTTGCAGGTTGAGATGAATGGCTCCAGTTCCTCTGTATGGCAATGCTTTGCACCAGTTTCTCGTTGAACTTTATACCTGGAAAACTTAGGGTTGCCTGCGAGGCAATCAACCTACAATACTTCTTTTATAGATACTGGAATGAGTATTAAACCAGACATCATCATTTGTATGAAAGCCTAATCCCATTTTGGGTTGTCTACGTGAATTGTCTCTTGCCCCTTTTGTATATCTGCAACCATCTTTGTAGTTAAATATAACAAGATCATGCCCTTTTTTAACTCTCTCTAGCCATCTCATACAGTATTTCCTTAAGTGCTTTTGTCATCCTCCACTTGAACTAGATCACCTTTTAGTAGGGTTGAGTGATGTTGCACTTTCTTAAACTATTTAAGCCTATTTTTCGTTGGCTAACATCATAGTTGTCAAGGCATCCGCTTAAGCAGTGCCTAAGCACCGCCTAGGCAGGAAAACACATTGAGCTTTACGGGGGCCCAAAAAGGCGCCCCAAGGTGGTGCCTAGGCTGGCAAGGGGCTCACTTGGGTGCCTTGGGGTTGCCTAGACCCAATGAGTTCTGTCACTTTTGCTTTGCATATTAAAATTTTCTTTCTCAGATCTTTGCTCCCTTAGCCCCCATGACATGGCCGTTCAAGTCAATCCGCATGACCTAAGCACACAGATAAATCCACGTGTGTGCACCTGCACATTGGAGAATTGAAGGCTCAAATTCCACATTCTAACATTGTTCACAATCATTAGGTAGTGAACATTGTCATAGTCACAATGAGGAGCCCACAATCACTAAATGTTTAAAAAAACCTAATTGTTCAAGAATCATCTAAATTTGTTATGCTTTTAATATTTTTGTAGTGAATATCATGTTCTGATTTTAATTATAATATCATATCACATGATATTGCATTATGATTATTGATTCATCATATACTTTTAGATACATAAATTTCATATAGGAGGGAGATACCAGATTGGGCACCACCTTGGGTGCCTAGGCATGCTTAGGCACTGAAGGACAACAAGAATGCCTTGGGGTGCCTTGGTGACTTGAGAACTATGGCTAACATCAATTGACGTTGCACTAATTTTCATACATATTGAGTCTTAGTGTCTAGCCTTTTTCCCTTATCCAACTTGGCACAATCATCTTTGCTAATTTTTTTGTAAGTCTTTGTTTTTCACCACCCAATTCTTGGTCTCACCCGACATAGTAGGCTCATATTGGTTTTGTAAAACTTTTCTTTGAGTTTAGACTAGAGAGGAAAAAGTATAGATATGTTAATGAAGTAACAAAGCAATTGCATAATAATATCCCTTGGTGTATGTTATTTGCAGATGATATTGTCTTAGTTGATGAGAGTATTGATGGTTTAGGTGTTAAGTTAGAAAGTTGGAGCCATGTTTTGGAGTCTAAAAGTTTTAAAAATCAGTAGGAGTAATATGCATTATAATTATAGTAATAGGAGGGTGTTATAGAAAAATATGATTCTAGTTGATGGACAAACCATTCCCAAGAGTAGTAACTTTTGATACTTAAGGTCTATCATTCCAAGAAAATGGGGAGATTTACGATGATGTGGCACAGTGGATTAAGGCAAGTTGATTGAAATGGAGAAGTGCATCAAAAGTCCTCTGTGATCGTCGTATACCCGTGAAACTTAAAGGGGAGTTTTATAGAACGGCTGTGAGGCCTGTTTTATTATATGGTACAAAGTGTTGGACAGTGTGAAAGGAACACATTAACAAAATGTGTGGAGATGAAGATGTTGAGATGGATGTGTGGTAAGACTAAGAAAGATAAGATTAATAATAAGCGCTTTCGTGAGGACTTGGGGGTAGCTCCAATTGATAGGAAACTAAAAGAACATAGACTTAGGTGGTTTGAACACGTGTACTGTCGCCCTAATTTAGCGCCGGTTAAAAGATGTAACCAAATTTTAGTGGATGTCAGCATAGTTGTCAAGGCGGATGCCTAGGCGGCGCCTAGGCGCCGCTTAAGCTCCAAGGCGCTTCCTTAATTGCCTTAAAACACCTCGCCTTTCTAAGAGTAGAAAAGGCGCCCCAAGGCGCCGCTAAGGCGGCCAAGGCGCACGCCAGGGGCGCCTGGGCTCCAGGGGCGCCTAGACCCTTTAGGGTCCGCAATATCCAACTTAGACAGCAGATTCAAGTCGGTTTTCAGGGCTAAGTCCAGCCCGATTCCAGGAAACATCTTATTTACGTGAATATCATTTAAGTAAATGTTATAATTTGTTGTTTCATTTACTTAAAATATTACATGTAAATAAGGAAGTACCTCCCATTTGAATCCAATAAAAATATCAAAAAAATCATATCTCTTACAAAAAAAAAGTCAACTCTCCCATCGAAGAAGAAAATCACGATTTCGATGATTTTAACGAAATACTAACTTTCTAATCTCTCATAATTTGACCTATCTAAAAATTTGATAATTCAAATAAACCATATGGAATACTAAAAATCCAAAGTCCTGTAAAAAAAGTCAAACGTGCATATGACTTCTCCAAGAGACCCGCTCTCTTACTGACAACACTTAGTCTGTTTGAGATCTCTCAGGATTTGGTCAAACATAAACTATCATCACCCAAACACATGAGACTTGTCATTTTCTAGTTTCTTTTCAATTTTTAGACATATTGTGGGATTATGTAATGGACTCATTTAGTTTTTACTTGTTTTAAGTGTGTTAAGATATTGCACTTCTTATTTTTATTTAACATATTTACATGTATGTGTATTCACTGGTTTGTTTTAAAAGTTGAAAATTAATTTTCTGATGATAGAATGATATTTGCACTTCTTGTTCTTATTTAGTGTGCTTATTTATTTGAAGATGTCAATTTAGATTTTTTATGACTTTATGATATGTAATGTGAGTTTGTTTACTTGGAGTTTAATTTTGTTGCTTTCATTGTCTTTATGTCTGTCATATTATGATATTTTTTATTGAATTTTCATCATTATATATATTTATAGATACATAAATATCATGTAAGAGGGACACTTGAAAACAACGCATACTTGGTTCCGTCCTAAACGCCTAGGCTCCGCTTAGGCGAGCACCTAAGCGCTTAGGCAATCTGAGACCCCACCTACGCCTTGGTCGCCTTGACGCCTTGACAACTACGGATGTCAGTAAAAGAGCTAGGAAAAGGCCTAAAATGAGATGGTTGGATACTATAAGGAAGGACTTGGACTTCTTGAGTTTAAACAGAAATATAACACTTGATAGAAATCTTTGGCGGAAAAAGATTCATCCAAATAATGGGATAAGGCTCTGATGTTGCTGCTGATGATTTGGAATGTGGATACCCGTGCTCAAGCAAAGCAAGTTGATTTGATGTGGCTCAAATGAATGGTTGTGAATATCTTCTTCAAAAAAATGTATTAGCATTTGGAGGCATCCAATGAGAGGGCATTAGTGAAAGAATTAGTATTTTCTCTACCAAAGGTTTATTTGGTGAATTCTTGATGCATATTGATCATCTTTATGGACTTTTTTGACATTGCAGATGTCAGATGCAAATATTTTGACCAAGGTTGTTTTTGTCTTTATTAGCTTTGCTGTTATTATTGTTGATAGTTACTATTGTTGCTACTCTTGTTGTTGATGTGTTTCCTTCTGCTTCTGTGTATGTTGTGCATGGCTACTTCCATCATGTCTAGGCAGCAAGGTCCATGTGGCTTCAACAATTCAGTAAACCTTGTTCTTCATTTGTTTACTGTTTTTTTTTCCCTTCCTCACCTTTGAAGATGTAAGGCACTGTGACAAATAAAGAGTAAAGAGGAGTAGACAAGGAGCTGTTGTATGATGGTTATTATTGCTTAACACCCTCTCCAGTCTCTCCGAACCAAGGTTCAAAATCTCGGGGATCGGGATCGGATCGGTCGGCCCAAAACCGATCCGACCCGGCGATCCCGAGCCCGGCTCGGCCGATCCGGGCCGAGCCCGACCGGGTCTGGCCAAGCAAAAGGGGGGTGGATCGCCCCCCTTAAAAAAATTGAAAAAAAATTAGAAAAAATATGAAAAAATAGGAAATATATGAACATTGTATTTATGAACTGAAATACATGAAAAAAATGTATTTATTGGAATCGTACATTATATTGTGTGGACATAAGGTTTACATAATCTGTCCAAGACATATAATGTTGGTAATATGCCTCATATTGAGTCAAATATTGACTATAGGCATCCGTGTTCGCATATATGATAGTGATTGGTGTGTAGCCCGGTATTTCAGGCACTTGATATGAGCCATATGACTCATATGAGTCATGTGAATGTGAATCGGACTCAGTGGATTGTGCATATGCTCCACCTCCGGTGTAATATGATGCATCCGGGTATTGAGGATATCCCAAGTAGCCTCCCTGCCCTTGGTAATATCCTTCAGTGGAAGCATAAGATGATGTATCTGACGCTTGCTCCATGGTCTCAAACTCCATCCGTAGCTTTTCTTGACGCTCCCACTCCTCTTGCATCTTCTTCTTCTTCATTAACCAATTCCGTCTATGCGGAATGAAGTTGGGATTGTATCCCGAATCTTCGGATGCTCCTTGGCCTTGCCCTTGCCCTTGCCCTTGCAATTGAGATGCCACTTTCTTCCCCTTTCGTGCATATTTTTGACTTGAGGTTTGTGCTTCCCTCCCTTCCCTACTCCCATGATGTTGATCTTGAGTAGCATGGGTGAAGTCTTCCTCTCCGGTGAATACAATAGGGTCGGGTGGCGGTGCCGGTGGCGGTACACTGCTGACAACTAGGACATCTCCTCCATGATCGGATCCCTCACTAGGAGTACTTGTCTTCGATGTCGAGTCATTAGAAGTTTGGTATTGAACATTATCGCTTGGCTCCGGTGTTTCATCATCTATATCTTCCTCGATCGTGTCCAAGTCTGCAATGCTAATGCCATGTTTCGTGCTCCTTCCTCTTGCACCCACTGTCTTCTTTTGGCGTTTAGGGGCTGGGGGAGTTTCGAACTCCGGAAGCAAAGGCACATCATCAAGCTCACCTAAATGAGACATAAACATGTTAAAATGAGAAATAAATAATTTATAAATGATGCATGTACATTGTAAATGTCATTTACCTTCAGCCCATGCACGATCATGCGGGTCGAACTCTGGTTGAACCGAAGTGCTTGCATTTACCCATGCATGTAGTGGATGTTCCTCCTCAAAAACTTCTTCTATATCTATTGTCTCCGATGGAGTTGCTTCAGCTTGTTGTTGCCCCGAGGATCTATATCTCTCTCTATCTTGAACTTGCTTGATTAATTGGAGGTTTTTAAGCTTCAATCTCATGTTGTAGTGGCAAAATACCAACTTCTCAAGACGTGCAGACTTCAACCGGTTTCTTTGTTTTGTGTGGATCAAGCCAAATGTGCTCCAGTTTCTCTCACACCCTGTGGCAGACGTTGTTTGGCTTAAAACCCGAATAGCTACATAGGCCAAGTCTTCATATCCATAAGTTCTTCCATGATCCAACCACCAATCCGCTGTAAATGAAGCATGTATAATGTGTTAGAAAATAGAACCAACTCATTGTACATGCAAATAAATATGATGAGTAACTTCTAACCTGGACTCAAAATCTGAGCAGCTCGTTGTGCCGTGCTAGTACCAAAGTGGTAGAGTTGAAGTCTATAATCATGCATTTGTTTGCATGCTATGATTGCCCTATCCTCATTGTCTAGCATCCGTTTGATTACATTTTTGGCCCCAATCAACACTTCGGAGGAATTGTCATAGTTCTCCCTCCTCCCATCAGTCCTATACATGTATTGGGGGTTGAAGAAATGCCCTACATGTAGAAGATAAATGTTAAAACATGAGTTGTAAATAATATGTAATCACAATTCACAAGAGTTGAAGTGTTATGCTTACCTGCAGCATGAAGATCATGATGCAATGTGTGCTCCCATCGTCGATCTACGATTTCCCACCACTTGGCATACGTTGTTTTGTTGTTCATTTGGATAAGCTCCTTTGCTCGATCCATAGCCTCGTACAAGTAACCCATCTCGGATCTCCTCTCCCCATCTACCGCCCTTAACACTCGAACAAGCGGTTCTACTACATTCAACACATTTTGGACCCCCTTCCAAAATGGCTTTGATTGGATAATGTCGGTCACCTTCTTTCCATTCTCCCTCACCCGTGTAGGAGCATGTCGGGACATATAGTTTTCCCACTCTTCCGATGCTACCATCCTAATAAGGTTGCTACGTTGCCCATTTATGCTATCCAATGCAATATATTGGGATGCAAACCTTGTAGGTGCTGGCCGAAGCAACTCCCGTCCATGTGTATGCGTCCTCATGATGTCCAATATGTTGTTGTGGTTGTAGATGAAAGTGGTTACGAACCTTGCATTGTTGACCACATTTTCCACCATTGGATCTTCACAAATGTCTTCTAGCATTAAGTCAATGCAGTGCGCGGAGCAAGGAACCCAATACAAGTGTTCCCTTTTCTCCATTAGTTTTTGGCCCGCCAACTTGAAAGCCGCTGCATTGTCGGTTACCACTTGGACAATTCTTTTCTCTCCAATCTCCTGCACCATCTCATCCATCAACTGAAATAGGTAGTCCGCATTCTTCACCTTGCCAGAAGCGTCTACCGACTTCCAAAAAACAGTCCCTGCTTTGCAGTAGATTAAGAAGTTTATCATACTTCTTCGTGTAATGCCTGCACAATTCCATATGAAAAATTAAAACCTATGTCTTATTAATGAATAAGTGAATAACAGTTAACTAGCCAAACACTTGTACATACCTGTCCATCCATCGCACATTAACGTGCAACCATATTCATCCCATATTCGTTCAAATGTGGAAACATATGCCTTCATATCTTCAACCTCCATATCCAAGTATTTGTTGTAGATTTCATATGAAGTAGGGCCTTCCACCCCTTTGCCCACTTCACCAATAGTCTCTATCATGGACTCATAATATGGTCCTTTTGCTGCATTAGCCGGTATGCTGTTGAAGAAGAACCATCTTGACGTCGCTCTCCCTATCTTCTCCTTGCATATTTTCAAATTCTTGAATGCTGCAGAAATGGATGGTTGCTTCTCCCTTCGCCTGGTGAGAAATGGGTCTATTGGTCCCACTCTAGGATCTCCGTCTCTAGGGATATCCACTGGAACCTCAGGTATATTTGAACTCATTCCAGCACTTGAACTCCCTTGTCCGCTACCCCCATGGCCACTACCTTGACCTACGTGACGACCGGTACGTCGGAGATAGTCCTCTTCCGCATTAGACCTTCGACTTGCTTCCGATGCCCGACGAAATTGTTCTATAATATGAGATAGAAATAGAATGAGGGTCAGAGGGTGCTTAAAGCCTTAAACTAAAATAAATGTTTCAAAAGTAAGTTAACTAATTACTAACCTTCTTCATCTTGATCAAGATCAAAGAATTGTCTCCCTCTTGGTAAATCTACGGACCTTCGAGGAGGGGCAGATAAATCTTCCCGGATTTGTTGCCGTCTTCTACTAGTGTTTGCTTTGGATGTCTCTTTCTCCTTCATATATTGGCAAAATTGCATTCAACTTCAGCAGAAACTCTCGAGCATGGTGCCACCTCACCTTTAATTCCCGCTAGATGTTGTTTCAAACGAAATATGCCGCCCGATAAGACCCGGTCACAATATTTACATTGGACCTTCCTTCGAGCCATGTCCACAACGATACCATGAGCCCAAGCGGGATCGGTGCTAGGAGGGTTGCTTGAAGAATGGGGAGCCGGAGCAGCACCACCTTCGGCGGCCATCACTTACAACACAAAAAAGAAGTTAAATAATAATAAAACAGAAAATAAATAATTTTTTTTTTGCGGATGAGAGAGAGGGAGATGAATCGCAGCCAAGAGTTCGGGCCAAGAGTGTGTGTGAGAGAGCCCGAATAGTCGAACAAGAATCCCAAGAGTGTGAAAGATGAGATCGCCTCCCAAATAGTGCAAAATAGCGCCCGAGAGAGAGAGAGAATGCCCAAAATATTGAGAGGAGGGGAGGAGAACTCAAAACTTGAGTTTAGAACATATTGGGGGCCTTTGGGGGTTTATATAGACCCCCAAGGCCTCCAAAGGCTCCAAAGAGCCGTTTCTGGCCGTTGGGGAACAGTCCCCAACGGCTAGAAAACGGCTAGTTCTGAACTAGCCGTTGGGCCGCGGATCGCCCCGGTCCGGGCCGATCCGCGGCGGACCGGCCCGGGCTCGGCGATCCCGCCGAGCCCAGCCGAGCCCGACCGATCCGAGCGCAGGGGACCGGACAGGTTACCCCGGCTCGGATCGGAGGGGCCAAAACCGAGCCAACTCGGGCGATCCGATCCCGAGTTGGCCGAGTTTTGATTCCCTGCTCCGAACCACCCATCCAAGAACTCCCACATATCACTGCTGAATCATTCCATGAAAGAGAACATGGATATAAGATGCCATGTGACATCTAGATTGGCAGTCCAATCTTGTCTAAATGCAGAAGGTAGGTATTGGTGTTCACTTTCATCTCCAGGTCACACCCACCTCCACAACCCCCTCCCCACCTAACAAGGAGAGCACAAGGAAGGAAATAGGATTTGACACATGCAATACATAAGATTGATAGCTCAATCTACTGAGAGTGAAGAACCCAACTACAGGTTTACTCGTAGTTATATCTCAATAATGTCTTGAATCATTCCATATTGAGAAACCTTAGATGCAGGTTACAGAGGGGTTTCTTCCAAATTGAAGGAAAAAAGGATCGTTTCCTTGAGAAGCAAGATATGAAGGTGGACACGAAGAAAACATGTCTTTTTGTCCTTTTTTTTTTTTTTTGGTTGGAAAACTGGCCTATTACATTGTCCTTTGGAAATTCCTTACAAACCTGTTCCCAATGGGGTTTGAACTTGAGGCCTCATCCTGGTCTACATGGAGGGCTAACCACTGGGTCCCACTCGTTCAGTACTTTTGTCCCCCAAAGTTGCTACCCCTGGCTCAAAAGCCTGGGAACATGGTTATCTCATTCTAATTTGCTACTTGCTTTCCCACATTTTCATCATGATGTCAATGTTGCCTTGACAAGGTCCATGCCAATGTTGCCTGGGAACACAGGAATGAACTGATGGGCAGCTCCCACAAAGTCTCTGTTAGGCCCTAATACTTAATGCTGCCTTGACAAGGTATCTGAGATTCTGAATGACAATTGAAGAAAACTGGAGGCTGACATGGGCCTTTTTTAGTGAAGGTTAGTATAAAACTAGAGGACAATTTCCAAGTTGATGGTCATTTCTGGATCTGGGTTTCCTCTGTAATATCATTGTATTTGGGATTAGAGCTGTTCATTTTTCAGTAACCCGAGAAACCAGATTGAACTGAACCGAATTTATCAGTTCAGGTTGGTTTCAAATTTCCCCAACTCGTGTCAACAACCCAAACTGTCCCAATACAATGTCAGTCGGGTTGGTTTGGTTCCCCATCTTGGTAAACAGACTTAACCCGAAAGAACCAATAGTTTATAACCTTTTAGATCCATTATCCACCCACTTTATGACTTGGTAATCCACCACATTCTCTCCTTCGGAAATATGGCGCATGACAAACGGTAACCCCTTCCCCCTTTGGCACCCACAAGAACCAACCTCTTCAGCGCCCAAGTCATCTGCATCTACCTCTGTCAGATCTGAGGATCAAGTCAAGGCCTGGAAGATCTCTTGCAAGAAGGTCTTGTCTTCAGCACAATGCATCCTCCACCCATGTGTTGATCAGCTGCTCCTGGCGGCGCTGTGCTGTTGCCGGTGCTGCTGGGTCCGATGGAATCACTGCCCCTGTGGCTGGCACTGGTGGTGCTGATGAGGCATTAGGTGCTCCTTCTGCAGGGGTTTGCCACTTCAAGAGTAGACTTCTCTCTATCTTTTCTCTCCTTTCACCTGCACATCAAAAATTTTCGCTTTTGTTTCTGTTTCGTCTCTTTCACACAATGGCAGAGGAATAGAGACCTATAAGAAATATATATGAAAATAATAGTTAAATGAACTATAGGATATGATGTTCCCTTTTGTTTTTGACCTAGACAGATCAAAGAAACCATTTAGTCATTTGTTTTCTTAGGTTCTTCTGTTCATTTACACTACCTCTCTTCCTTGCAAGAGACCTATTTTTCCTTCTTTCCATGGGAGCTTCTTTGAAGGGAGAGACGAACACACCACAACCCATTTCAGCATAGTTCTCCTTCCTCGGAATGTCTTCCCCCAACCCAATTGAATAGACCGGACCCAACTGAAAATGTTTGGTTCAGTTCAATTCAGTCTAGATGTTTGGCTGGTTCAGTCTGCTCAGGTTACGTAAAAATTGATTTGAACCAGACCAAACGGAACCATGTTCAACCTAAGACTGGATGAAGTCAGCAGACAAGTTTGGAAGAATATTTTGATGTAACTGATGTAATTTGTGGGGATGGTATGTGATGCCATTCCAACTGAAGTGGAACATCTGGCATGCAATGTTGGTTGTTTTAACAGGAGATAAGATGTTAATCAGTTGGTGTGGTAGTATTTATTGGCAAGCTGCTCTGGAAACTAGGGCCTGTAAATGTGTTTCATCTGAGAGTAATGCTAGAACTTTACTAGCTGCAGATGAGAACCCTTCTGACTTTGAAACGTTCCAAAAACGGTTTCTGCATATGTAGTACCTTGTAAAACTAGGCTTTGGGAGTGATTTAGTATGTCCAATTTTACATGGTTATATGGAAAATATTTGCTTAATTTTGCATCCCCCAGATCGTATCACCATATCCAGATGCAGCAACTTGCTTTCATGTGTGTGATGAGTTCTTTTGAATACTCTTCTCAGATATGTGGTTCAACCTTTCACCTTTCCTTTCGCATCTTGTCTTGATGGTTATGTATTCTATTTCCCAAAAGAGGATTCCTGTGCTGGAAAATGGAGAAGAAATATTTTCGTTTCAGTATGCTGATTGAATACATAGGCAGTGGAGACGAACTGTTCTCATGTTTGGAGACTACAAACTGAAAATCACATGCACTTTATAGTGGAAAATGGATTCTATTACAAGTTTCTGTCTGCCATCCTTATTCCACTTTCTCTGGGACACTAATTCTCTGATGAGACTGAAAACAAACTTTCTAGTCCTTCTTATGGTAGAGGAGAAACACTTACTATCCGTGAAATGGGTAAGAAAGTTATCCAACGTCGCACTTTATTGGTCGGGCATCTGACTAATGAGATGCCTTGGCCGGGCAACTTTCTACCTTTGAGTGTTTCTCATGGTAGAGAGAGACATGCCCAAACTCTCGTGCCCTTAGACAGATCATAGGGCTGCCAATGGATATCCGCTTTCCGACCCGTTTCCGATCTTTCCGTATCCGTTTTTCCGTTTCCGATTATTTTTCATTTTTCCGTTTCCGATTCCAATAATATATAATTTTATTTTATTTACAAAATATATACTCTTAAAATCTTATTTCTTAATATTAAAAAACTTTAGACTAAGTTTTTAACTTCTCCTTAATTTGTAAATAGAATCTAATTAAGTTGTTTCTCTTGTAGCATTTATTATGCCTATTATTATCAAAGATATATTTTTTACCACTACTCTTAATACTACATATATCTACCATTTGATCATACAAGATGTTTCCGATTACTTTCCGTTTCCGACCCGTTTTCTATTTTCTTATAGGAAATGGATGCGGAAAATATCATTTCCGACTTCGACTCCGAGCCGTTGGCAGCCCTAGATCAAAGGAATGTATAGAAGCCACAAAATTTTTTTTTTTTTTTTGGCGCACATGATATGCAGCAAAACAGTGTTCCCAAATGGCTTTGGGTCATGACTTCGTTGGAACTCTTCTTTGACTGCAGTTTAGCGGCAAGCTGCTCTGGAAACTAGGACGTGTAAGTGTGTTTCATCTGAGAGTCATGCTAGAACTTTACTAGCTGCAGATGAGAACCCTTCTGACTTTGACAGGTTCCAAAAATGGTTTCTGCATATGTAGTACCTTGTAAAGCTACGCCTTGGAAGTGATTTAGTATGTCCAATTTTACATGGTTATATGGAAAATATTTGCTTAATTTTGCGTCCCCCAGATCGTATGACCATATCCAGATGCAGCAACTTGCTTTCATATGTGTGTTGAGTTCTTTTGAATACTCTTCTCAGATATGTGATTCAACCTTTCGCCTTTCCTTTTGCATCTTGTCTTGATGGTTATGTATTCTGTTTCCCAAAAGAGGATTCCTGTGTTGGAAAATGGAGAAGAAATATTTTCGTTTCAGTATGCTGATTGAATACATAGGTAGGGGTGTCAATGGGTTGGATTAATTTGAAGTTCAATGGACAGTCCACTCCAGACTCAATTTGGGTTAAAATATGATGGCCCATGGATCTCTTTTGAAGTCTATTTGTCAAACCCATCATTTGATGGGTTGGACTCGGGTTGGCCCATTGGGCTAAGAGACATCAATAACCACCATACCTACACATGCATTAAAAATATGCTTAAATAAAGAAACCGGTCACCACCACACCAACAATTCCTTCAAAAAGAAACATGCTTAAATTAAAATAGTGAATCTATCTATTTTACTTTGATCTATTAAATTTGGGTTGGACTTGGGTTGGGTTATTTTAATGTTGGACTGAACTGAGTTTAGATTGGCCCAGTCTAAGCCCACCCATTGACACCCCTATACATAGACAGTGAAGACGAACTGTTCTCATGTTTAGAGACTACAAACTGAAAATCACATGCACTTTATAGTGGGAAATGGATTCTATTACAAGTTTCTGTCTGCCATCCTTATTCCACTTTCTCTGGGACACTAATTCTCTGATGAGACTGAAAACAAACTTTCTAGTCCTTATTATGGTAGAGGAGAAACACTTACTATCCGTGAAATGGGTAAGAAAGTTATCCAACGTCGCACTTTATTGGTCGGGCATCTGACTAATGAGATGCCTTGGCTGGGCAACTTTCTACCTTTGAGTGTTTCTCATGGTAGAGAGAGACATGCCCAAACTCTCGTGCCCTTAGACAGATCATAGGGCTGCCAATGGATATCCGCTTTCCGACCCGTTTCCGATCTTTCTGTATCCGTTTTTCCGTTTCCGATTATTTTTCGTTTTTTTTCCGTTTCCGATTCCAATAATATATAAATTTTATTTTATTTACAAAATATATATTCTTAAAATCTTATTTCTTAATATTAAAAAACTTTAGACTAAGTTTTTAACTTCTCCTTAATTTGTAAATAGAATCTAATTAAGTTGTTTCTCTTGTAGCATTTATTATGCCTATTATTATCAAAGATATATTTTTTACCACTACTCTTAATACTACATATATCTACCATTTGATCGTACAAGATGTTTCCGATTACTTTCCGTTTCCGACTCGTTTTCTATTTTCTTATAGGAAATGGATGCGGAAAATATCATTTCCGACTTCGACTCCGAGCCGTTGGCAGCCCTAGATCAAAGGAATGTATAGAAGCCACAATTTTTTTTTTTTCTTTTTGGGCGCACATGATATGCAGCAAAACAGTGTTCCCAAATGGCTTTGGGTCATGACTTCGTTGGAACTCTTCTTTGACTGCAGTTTAGCGGCAAGACCGTGGGCATCATCGGTCTGGGCAGGATCGGGATGGCCGTCGCCAAGAGAGCCGAAGCATTCGGCTGCCCCATCAGCTACTACTCCAGATCAGAGAAGCCCGGCGTCAGCTACCAATACTACCCCACCGTCGTCGACCTGGCCGCCAACAGCCAGGTCCTGGTCGTCGCCTGCGTGTTGACGGAGGAGACCCGCCACATCATCAACCGCCAGGTCATCGACGCGCTGGGCCCCAGGGGCGTCCTCATAAACATCGGACGTGGCGGACACGTGGACGAGGCCGAGCTGGTGGCGGCGCTGCTGGAAGGGCGGCTGGGAGGGGCCGGGCTGGACGTGTTCGAGCGGGAGCCGGAGGTGCCCGAGGAGCTGTTCGGGCTGGACAACGTGGTGCTGCTGCCGCACGTGGGAAGCGGCACGTTCGAGACCCGCAAGGCGATGGCCGACCTGGTGCTCGGGAACCTGGAGGCGCATGTGCTCAACAAGCCACTGCTGACCCCCGTGGTGTGACGACGCCAAATAACCTCCCCCCCCACCCCAGCAATTAGGGTTCTGTATTTTTTGAGGGGGTGACAACGCCATGGGCATTTCCGTGAAAGGCGTCGGAACATGGTGAATGGACACATCCTTTGAGACGGTGGTGATGTTTGGCCCCATTGGATTGTTCGGCATGTTGCCCGCCCACTTCCCATTGTTACCAAGCGTGCTGACATTTGGGTATTGATGGTGTGATGCCCACGTCGTGATATGGTATTGGTCCAACGTAAGATAGATGGGTTGATAAAGGTGAGGCCTAATATGAACTTCTAACTGTCGATAGGATGGGTCTTACTCAGGTGTTCATACAGAAAAAAAAAAAAAATAGAACATGTTTGATATTTGGATAGATCAGAAATAGAGTGAGGATGTTTTTAAAAATTTGAAGATATTTTTAAAATTTTGAAGATATCTTCACTCTATCTTCAATCTATTTTGATACCAAACATATCTTTAATATTCGGTTGGCCGAGTAAAAAAATTATCCGGCAGGTTGCGAGATTAGCTTGGGTGCGGGCTCCGTCTCTCGCACGGTCGCATTTTCGGCACGGGTCTGACTGGACTATCGGGTGATGTTTTTTTTTTTATCCAGCTAGTCAAATATGAAGTGTTTTTCTAGAATGAGTTTGCATTTTTTTCCTTTCCTCCAATATGAGCCAAACCAAGTGGCCTGCTCAAATTGAAACAAAGGTTCAGTTGAGTTTCAAAATGAATTTTCATATATTATTATATTTATATACTGAAATATGCAATTAAAATAAGTTGAATATCTAAATTTGTGTATGTATGAATGCCATTAATTTTGTAAAATATTTGTAATATCTAATAGTATGCTCATGTGAAAGACCCTTAATTTATATGTTACATCTTGTTTGGCCGGTCTGACGAATCTAATCCCCGCCAGATGCGTCACCATCCAATTTTCTGTAAGGATTCTGTGGTGGCCGTTTCCTGCCACCTAAGCCCAAAACGTCAAAGCCCATCAAGTGCCTTCTCTACGACGTGACCTTCCCACAAGGTCTCACGTTTTCTGAGAGGATCGGATGGAGAAGGGGCCCACTCGCCAGCTGTCCCTAGCGAAGCGCTACCGAGCTCATCAGCAGGCGCCTTCCGAACAGCTGCAGAAGGCCCTCCGAACAGGAACAGTAAACTTGCTGCGCGGGACGGCCCCCAACATCACCGAACAGCGGGTTCGCTCCCCCATGTGGGTCACCTGCTCGGAGAGCATCCCCAAAAGGGCACCGCACAGGCTCTCTGGCTTCCAGAACGGTTGTAACCGTCCCAGGCCACGTTCTCCACCATCAAGGGGCGTGAACTGCCTGGCAGCCTAACGGGCACCGGAGTCATAACTCCTCCCGTTATGCGCGTGTGTCAAGGCGCCTCTTCAGGCACGATCTGCCTAACGTTACGCACGTTGGCCTCTACGCCAGCGCCTATAAGACACAGGTACAGTACCATGCAAAGGTACGTTCTCTTCTTCACGCGAACACAATTCTCACATTCCGAAACCCCCTGCCTCTCAAGCTCCTGACTGACTTAGGCATCGGAGGGTTTCCCCGGTCTTCACCGGGCCTCCTGATCCTTTTCTGGTTTTGCAGGTCTCCGTCCTCTCCAGCGATCGTCTTCCCTCTCTCATTCTAGTGGAGGCCTGTTTGGCTCAGGCCCAAACAAGATCACACCACCACATTTGGCGCCGTCTGTGGGAATCGACGCTGCCATGGCTCGAGGACGATCCTTATACCAGAACATAGGAAGCAGGGCGACGAGGTCTCGCCAGTCACGAGGGGACTCCCGTCGCCGATCCCCTCCTGGTGACGACGCCGTCGCCACCGCCGGCGTAAATCACGACGTCCCGGCACCGCCGGCTGTGGCGCCTGCAACTGCCCTCGAAGTAGCGGAGCTTCGAGGACAAATGCAGCAGTTGACGGGCGTTTGCCTCGCCCTACAGGCCCAGTTGGCAGGGGCAGCGGCCCCAGCGGTTTCCCTGCCGCGCGAGCGGCAGGCGGAATCGTCACATCGACGCTCCCGCGTCCCCCTGGCGCCGCAGGAGCAGCAGGGATTCTCCGCGCCGGTCCCTCCGGGCCCCATCGGAGGAGCGGGTACCAGAGCGCCGCGGGCGTTCGCCTCGCCGCTCTATGGCCTCCCCCCGTCCGCCTCGGTCGGTCGTAGGAGGCAACTCCCACGCCTCGGGACGAGGGGGCCCCGCCAACTCCGAGCAGGAGCTCGCCAGGCGCCTCAAGCGCGTGGTTGATCTCGAACGCCGCGTGGATGCGATGGTTCAGCGAGCGGAGGGCAAGGCTCCAGCGGAGGACGACCTAGACTTCCGCTCTCCTTTTAGCAGGGAGATCCTGGAGGCCCAGGTCTCCTCCAAGCTCCCTCTGCCCACCATCGCCCCTTACGACGGCACAACTGACCCGGCCGACCACATCCATGGCTTCGAGTCACACATGGTGTTCCACGGAGCATCGGACGCGGCCAAGTGCAGGGCCTTCCCTGCAACGTTAAAAGAGACCGCCAGGGCTTGGTTCGAAACCCTCCCTGCGGGCTCCATTACTTCTTTCCGCCAACTGAAGAAGTCCTTTAGGGACAACTTTCTGGGCGGGAGATCGCAGCCGCGAACGGCGGCTTCCCTTCTGGCTGTGCGCCAGAAGAAAGGTGAGGCGCTCTGGGACTTCGTCAAGAGGTACCGAACAGAGGCGCTTCGCATCTCGCGCCTGGACGTCCCTCTGGCCACCAGTGCCCTCATCCAGGGCACTCGCGATGGTTTTTTGCAGAGGACTCTCGGCGTCCAGCAGCCTGCCACCCTCGCCGAACTACTCTCCATCGCACAGCGCCACGCGGCCTGCGAGGAGAGCCTGGCGGCGAGCAGGGCCGAGCAGGGGGAGCAGTCGGACAAGAAGCGGCCTTCCGACAACGGCTCCGACCGAGATCGGAAGAAAGGACGGCGCAATGGCGATTCTCCGCGCCGTCCACGCCCCTTCACCAACTACACCCCCCTCACAGTGGCTCCTGAACAAATCCTGGCAGAGATCAGGAATGAAGCTTTTGTTCGGTGGCCCCAAAGAATGCGCTCCGACCCCCGAAGCGCGATCAAAATAAGTACTGTCGCTTTCATCGCGACCATGGCCACGACACCTCCGAGTGCCGCCAGCTTAAGGACGAAATCGAAGACCTTATCAAGCGTGGCTACCTTGGGCGGTTCGTGCGCCGAAACGAAGAGCGCCCCCGACGCCGAGACCGCACTCCCGAGCAGCCGATCAACAACGAGCCCAATGGGCAAGAGATCAACGTGATCGCGGGAGGTTTCGGCGCGGGTGGAGAAAGCACTCGAAGCCGACGCGACTACGCAAGGCGAGTGCATGTCGTAGACAGGCCTGCGACTGTTCGGCCGGCCCCATATCTTGCCAGTCCCGCACGCGCACAGCCCGAGGAGGCTATAACCTTCTCGAATGAAGATCTTGTAGGGGTTACGACCCCACACACTGATGCGCTGGTCGTTTCGGCCACCATCAACCACTGTAACGTGCGCCGAATTCTGGTAGATAATGGAAGCGCCCCCGATGTCTTGGCTTACGACTGTTTTGTCCTCATGGGTCTGCGAACCGATCAACTCGCCCCTGTAAACTCGCCACTTTTCGGCTTTTCGGGAGTTTCGGTCCAGCCCATGGGGAGGATTCGTCTTCCCATTACCTTGGGGACGGCTCCGAAAACTGTGACCAAAATTGTTGACTTTTTGGTCATCAACAACATGCCTGGATACAATGCTATCCTGGGCAGAGGCCTGATCGGACGCATCAAAGCAGTACCTTCGTCGCTCCATCAGAAGATGAAGTTTCCTACTCCGAGCGGAGTGGGCGAAGTGCTCGGGTGTCAGCGTGAGTCTCGCCGTTGCTATGTCCTCTCTCTAAGAGACAAGCAACCACTCGCTGATCCAGCTCTTCCGACCTCCGATCAGCCTTCAACCAGCCGAGGGACGCCTGCCGAAGACTTAATCCCCATTCAAGTGGGCGACGACCCCGAACACGTCTTGTACATTGGCGCCCTGTTAGCAGAGGCCGAGCAGCAACGCTACACAGCTTTCCTGCTGGCCAATTTGGATGTGTTCGCTTGGTCTGATGATGAGCTTCCAGGCATTCCCCCAGAAGTCATGGTGCATCGCCTTCGGTTGGATCCACGAATCCCGCCAGTGCAGCAAAGAAGGCGACCCGTGAACCGAGAACGGCAGACCGTAATACGGGATCACGTGGTCAAGAGCCGAGCTGTTGGGCTCCTCCGAGAAGCCCAATATCCTAGATGGATCTCCAACGTGGTCCTCGTGCGCAAGGCCAATGGCAAATGGCGTGTGTGCGTGGATTACAAGGACCTTAATAAGGCGACGCCCAAGGATAACTTCCCGTTGCCGCGCATTGATCAGCTGGTGGACGCTACTTCCGGGCACGAGCTCCTCAGCTTTTTGGATGCCTACTCTGGTTACCACCAGATCAGCATGCATCCCCCGGATCAAGACGCCACTACGTTCGTCACAGACCTAGGCTTATACTGCTTCACCAGGATGCCTTTTGGTCTGAAGAATGCAGGTGCGACTTACCAGCGGCTGGTCAACAAGATGTTCGAGCAGCAGATCGGGCGAAACATGGAGGTTTACGTCGACGACATGTTGGTCAAGACTCTTCCGAGTACCGATCACATTTCCGACCTCCAGGAGACTTTCGCAACTTTGCGAAGGTATAATATGAAGCTCAATCCAGCCAAGTGCGCGTTCGGTGTTCGGTCGGGTAAGTTCCTTGGGTTCCTCGTATCAAACAGGGGAATAGAGGCGAACCCGGAAAAAATCCAAGCCATACTTGAGATGTCCAGTCTGAAGACAGTGCGCGACGTCCAACGTCTGACAGGACGTCTCGCCGCGCTAAACAGGTTCATGTCCCGAGCAGCAGAAAGAAGTTTTAACTTCTTCAAGTTGCTCCGAGGCCCTAAAAACGCCTCGAAGCAAGGGGGGCAAGTACTGTGGACTGACGAATGCGAAGCTGCCTTCACTGAGCTGAAGGCATATTTGGCAGCCCCTCCTGTTCTCTCAAAGCCTGTGCTCGGAGAACCCTTGTTCGTGTACCTCTCGGTCACTGAACACTCCATCAGTGCGGTCTTGATCAGAGAATTAGGAGCGGCACAGTATCCAGTGTACTATATCAGCAGGGTCCTCCAAGAAGCTGAAAGGAGGTACCCCAGAGCAGAAAAGCTTGCCCTTGCTCTTGTCACAGCTGCACGGAAGCTCAGGCCCTACTTTCAGGCCCATTCCGTTACAGTGCTTACCGATCAACCGCTGAAATCCATCTTGCAGCGGCCGGAGGCTTCCGGTAGGTTGGTTAAGTGGGCAATCGAGCTGGGAGAGTTTGACATCAGCTTCCGACCAAGGACGGCAATCAAAGCGCAGGCGTTAGCAGATTTCGTGGCGGAATGCACCCTTCCGGCCGAGCAGGATCCACCGTTGGCAGACGAGCCCCCATGGGAGCTTTATGTGGACGGATCCTCTTGTGTCTCCGGAAGCGGGGCAGGTTTGGTCCTCACCTCCCCAGAGGGGTTAGAGTTCCAATACGCCCTCCGTTTCCGCTTTCCAGCCTCCAACAACGTCGCCGAGTACGAAGCCTTGCTTTCCGGTATCCGCATGGCTAGGCACCTCGGAGCCATTCGGCTTAGAGTCTTTAGTGACTCCCAGTTGGTCGCCAGCCAGGTGAGCGGACAGTTCGGAGCAAGGGAACCTCGTATGGCTCAATACCTCCAACAGGTCAAGAGCCAGACAGAGGGCCTCGTATACTTCGAGGTTATACATGTTCCACGGGAGCAGAACGCGCGAGCTGATGCGCTGGCCAAATTGGCATCTTCAGGTGACATCACCCCTTCTCGCTCTGTCTTCATTGAAGAGCTCGCCTTGCCGAGCACGGAGATTGATGTAGCCGCCATAGAAACGGGCCCACCGACCCCAAGTTGGGTGGACCCTCTCTTGGCGTACCTTCTCCGAGGCGAGCTTCCTTCCGAACAGGATGAAGCTCGGAAAGTCAGGATGCGCTCGCAGCATTTCACCCTCGTAGAAGGCAAGCTGTACCGGCGGTCCCTTGCAAGACCTCTTCTGCGTTGCCTCAACCCTGAGGAGGCCCTCGCAGCCACAGAGGAAGTCCACGAGGGGTTGTGCGGAAGCCATCTGGGGGGCAGAACGCTAGCACGCAGCCTCATCCGAGCAGGGTTCTGGTGGCCTTCTCTTCAGAAGGATTGCATGTCCTTCGTCAAGAAATGCCCAGAATGCCAGAAGTTCGGAGTACTCATCAAGCAGCCAGCCGAACAGCTTCACAGTCTGTTCGAGCCGCGCCCCTTCGCCAGATGGGGCATTGACATCTTGGGCCCCTTTCCAGAGGCCCAAGGGCGCAAGAAGTTCCTGTTTGTCGCCATCGACTACTTTACCAAGTGGATCGAGGCCGAACCCGTTACCACAATCACCGAACAGGCCGCATGGAAGTTCGTTTGGAAGAACCTTCTCTGCAGGTTTGGCGTCCCCAGGGTGATTACTTCTGACAACGGGAAACAGTTTGACAGCACTTTCTTCAAGCAGAAGTGCGCCGAGCTCGGAATCTACAACCACTTCACCTCCGTCGCACATCCCCAAGCTAACGGTCTGGTCGAAAATGCCAACCGAACATTGCTGCACGGGATCCGAACCAGAGTAGAGGCTGCAGGTGGATCGTGGATCGATGAGCTCCCAAACGTCCTTTGGTGTCACCGAACAACTGCTCGGGTAGCTACAGGGGAAACACCTTTCCACCTAGCCTACGGCTCGGAAGCAGTTGTACCTTTGGAAGTAGCCCTTCCAACTATCCGAACTACCCACTTCGACGAAGCCGCCAACAACCGAGCTCTTCGGGAAAACTTGGACATGCTAGGCGAACGACAGAGCGACGCCAGCATTCGTCTCGTTTCCTATCAGCAACGACTCGCACAATATTACAACGCGCGAGTTCGGGAAAGGCGGTTCAGCGTAGGAGATTTGGTTCTGCGCCGCTGCTCGGCTTCGGACCCCCGAAGAGCAGTGGGCAAGCTTGCCATCAAATGGGAAGGACCTTATCAGGTCACCCATGTCCTCGGGAAGGGCTCATATAAGCTAACTACTCCTAGTGGCGAAGCCATTCCCAGGACTTGGCATGTTTCTAACCTTAAGGCTTATTATTCGTAAAAGTCTCTTCTTTCCAGCTTCCTACCTCTCCTCTCCCAACTCCTGACGCCATACGAGCATTTAGCATACATACCTGATCGGAACCCCCTTCACGGTTCCCCACGGTCTGCGTTATACATGCAATGCTTACGGCGCCTAACGGATTTCGATCCGAACAGGAGCAATCATGAAGGGAAGAAGATAGAGAAAGTGAAGCTACCAGAATAATCCCATGAACAGAAGACTTCATTCACAAAAGTTTTCTTTTTATAAGCAGACCTCTTCTTCTGCCACGGTTACAAAAAGGAGGATACAAGGAGGATCAGGGAGCCTGCTGAGAAGGACCAGCACCGTCACCTGAAGGGGCATCCGCCCAGACTGGAATTGTGCGAACCGCACACCATCTAGGCGGGCGTCCTGAGTTCGGCGTCGGCACTCCCGAACAGCGGCCTCAAAGGCTTCTTGGGCGCGTTCGACCCAGGAGACTGCTCTCCGAAGTCCTTCCCAGCCTTGAGACCCACTCGGTAGCACCGGGCCCCATACTGCTCCAAGTCTTCCTTGTACTCCGGTCCGGCCTTATAGCTAGCAACGGCGCGGACCCCCGCGTCCACAATCACCTTGGTCAAGGCCTCCTTCTCGGCCCGTACCAGAGTGGCCTCGAGCTCCGAAGCCTGGAGGGCGGCTTTGAGGTTCTTCACCTCCTCCTCCAGCGCTGCCTCGCGAGCTTTATGCCTCGCCGAAAGCTCCTCTAAGAAAGTTGCATTCGCCTCAAGGAGATATTTCTGTCTCTGGCCCCGAACAGCTAAAGCCTTCAGAGTGCCCAGCGACTTGGACATTTCGTCCGCAAGCGCCTCTACATCGACGTCGCCCAGACCATCTTCTACCTGGCACTCCGGGTGGTAACCTTCCACCGACTTCTCCGGACTCTGTTCGGAAGGAAGGTCCAGGCACCTTGCCAACCGATCAAGTCGAGAGGCAGTGGGGCTCGCCGGCAGCTCTCTGGGCGCCCCCTCCATCCGACGAAGAGTCGCCTCCAATGCTGCCGCCGAAGGAGCTCCAAGAGGTTCTCTCAGAAGCACCTCACTAAGAGGCCTTCGGTCGTCTTCGGACCCTTCATCCTGGGCAGCACCCGCAGCCTCCCCCCCAATGTCTTCGACTCCTTTGGAGGTTGCTTCTGCGTTAGCAACCACCTCGGAGGGGGGCAGGGGGGGCAGGATTCCCCCGGTTGAAGTAGCAACCTCTTCGGACGCCCTCGCCGTTGCGGCCGCCTCCGCAATGGTCCCTGCTGCAGGAACCATTCCTTGCTCTGAAGGCGCTGCTGTCACCGCGCTGCTCGGAACCACCCCAGCAGGGGCGGAAACTCCCGTTGCGCAAGTGTCCTCCTCCTGCCGAGCAGGTGACGCCGTAGCTTCTCTGTCCTCCTAGAGGATACCTCCGCGATGTTGCTGGAAACACCGCGCTCGGCACCTCCAGCATTGGAAGCACCGGAGGGCGCCCTATCTCTCGCGCAGGGGGAGCCCCCGGCTTCTCCACCGGCAGGACTCTCAGACCCTTCGCTCACCAAGATGAGCCCCAGCTCGGTCGCCATCCTCTGGGCGACCTCGGGGCGAGTCGCGGAGGCCACCCGCGGCGCTCCCTCATCAGCCGATTGCACGGCCCTACTGTTCTTGCGCAGCAGCAACTGCGCCCCTTCCTCTTCCGCTGCGGTCCCCTCCTCGTCACTTGGAGGAGTAGCCCGGACCGCCTTCTGCTTTTTCCGAGCACGAAGCTGTTCTGCTTCCTCCGCGCTCTCGTCAACCAGAACGGGCCTCTTCTTCGCAGAAGGTTGGCTCGCTTGGTCATCTTTCTCCCGAGGAGCTCGGGCCCCAGCCATTACCACCTCCTTAGTGGCCTTCTTCTTCAAGCGAATTCTTTCAGGCCCCTTCCCAGGAGCCTGTGCCTTGCTGGGACGCCCTTCGACTTGGGATGGGGCAACAAGTGCCGTTGTTACCACGGTACCAGCCGTCACTGCGGAAGGAACCCGAACAACAGCGTCGACGTTGTCATCTTCATACACCCTGTGCGCTTGCACAGGGATCCGCTCGGCGACCTCATCATTCGCCTCTTTATCTCGACCGGCCTCCAGCTCTGCGGCCGCTGCGCACAAAGAAGACAAGAGGAAGAAAGATTAGTATGAGGCCACCAAACCTAAGAGTAAAACAACCGAAACAGTATACTTACTCCATGGTTTGCTGAGCCCGTACTTGACGAGCATGAATTCGGTCACATACCCTTCTCCGTTCCGAACGCCTGCTCGGAGAAGTGCGTCTGAGGCCCTCGCCTCATCCTGGATAAGCTTCGGAAAGCTATCCTTCTGTGCCGTGCGAATGACCGTGGGGAACCCCCACTCAGCACCACTCCGGTGGCGCACGAAGAACAGCCTGTCCATCCAACCCTTGTTGTTGGAATACTTGTTAGACAGGCCGATGTGCATCCGGTCTGTTCGGTGTTTGGCGTAGTAGATGTCTGCCCCTGATGCCCTCGAGGCAGACAGCTTGAAGTGCGCTCGGAAGACGTCCGCCGAACCCCGGATTCCCTTCAACTTACAGACAACACCAAGATACAGATGTATCTCCAGGTGTTGGGCGTTAGCTGTATCGGCGAAACGCCCCAAATGTTGAGGAGCGCCTTCGCCACCTCTGGCAACGGCAGCCGGAAGCCTGCCTCCAGATGATCCACAGAGAGGAGCAGGCAACCCGGCTTATTCACCAAGATCGTGTCGCTTTCCCTGGCGTCGACGATCTCGTACTCGTCCCCGATCCGGAACCGCTCACGGAGACCACTGAAGTGCCGGTACCGCGGTCCGCTCGTCGCCGCGACGGTCACCTTGCTCGCTCCGGCGACGGCCTTCCCTTTGCTTGCCATTGCTGGAAGGATCGTAGGGGGCGATGACGGCACAGAGGAACGGAGGAGAAGATGGAAACGGGAGAAGGCAAGAAAGCGCGAAAGCTAAAAGCTGGGAGGTCTCTGGGAGGCGTAGCTCCCTCCCTCGTCTCTTCCCCTCCTTATAAGGAAAGAGGAGGGAACGAAATTCGAGGCGGGCTTCAATCGCCGCTCCTTCCCGTTTTTTGAAAGTGCCCCTTTGGGTACAGCGTTGGCGACCGTCCGAACGCGACGGCTGCACCTTAAGCATGGCGCGGTTTTGCACCCATCATGATGGGTTAACCGCCTATCCAGACTCCAGGCGACGACATCCCACAACGGACCATCGCATTAAATGCGGAAATGACGCCCTCGAAATGCTCGCTTCACCAAGCCGTTCGAGAGCGTGGGGGGCAAGTGTGGTGGCCGTTTCCTGCCACCTAAGCCCAAAACGTCAAAGCCCATCAAGTGCCTTCTCTACGACGTGACCTTCCCACAAGGTCTCACGTTTTCTGAGAGGATCGGATGGAGAAGGGGCCCACTCGCCAGCTGTCCCTAGCGAAGCGCTACCGAGCTCATCAGCAGGCGCCTTCCGAACAGCTGCAGAAGGCCCTCCGAACAGGAACAGTAAACTTGCTGCGCGGGACGGCCCCCAACATCACCGAACAGCGGGTTCGCTCCCCCATGTGGGTCACCTGCTCGGAGAGCATCCCCAAAAGGGCACCGCACAGGCTCTCTGGCTTCCAGAACGGTTGTAACCGTCCCAGGCCACGTTCTCCACCATCAAGGGGCGTGAACTGCCTGGCAGCCTAACGGGCACCGGAGTCATAACTCCTCCCGTTATGCGCGTGTGTCAAGGCGCCTCTTCAGGCACGATCTGCCTAACGTTACGCACGTTGGCCTCTACGCCAGCGCCTATAAAGACACAGGTACAGTACCATGCAAAGGTACGTTCTCTTCTTCACGCGAACACAATTCTCACATTCCGAAACCCCCTGCCTCTCAAGCTCCTGACTGACTTAGGCATCGGAGGGTTTCCCCGGTCTTCACCGGGCCTCCTGATCCTTCTCTGGTTTTGCAGGTCTCCGTCCTCTCCAGCGATCGTCTTCCCTCTCTCATTCTAGTGGAGGCCTGTTTGGCTCAGGCCCAAACAGGATCACACCACCACAGATTCTGTGGGGCTTTTTATCCTTCAAACTTCTTGGGGATTGTGTTCCTAAAAAACAGAAAGCCTATCAGATAATATTCTAGAGAAGCTCGTTTGATATCGTCATAATATTATATTTTTTAATATTCTTAACTTTTCAAAAAGATACGGAAACCAGAAGCTACAATTACAATCATAAAAAAATTACAAATCATTCTCCGCTACTGAACACGGGATAGGGACTAGGGAGTGTTCTAGTAGTAATTCTTGCAAATGTGTACCATTTCTTAAAGCACCTGTGTGAAAAGATGATATAAAATTTCATCTCAAGTAAAAGTCTTTTTATGGTTCTTGATATGGGGTCCCCACTGATCGGCTGGAGCCTCGGCTAAGTTGACCTCTCAAAATATTAAAGCTGACGTCCTGACGTGAATTGAACCAAATTTCGTTGTCGACTAGTCCGACGAGTTAGGTCGGCTAGGACGACTTCTTCACACTCTTTGGGCCGACCGTCTTAGCTCAGCCAAAGACGAGGAATATCCGGCTCAATCTCAACTGACACGGAGCACTACGTGTCCGCAGGGTTCTCGAGAACGTGGCTTGCATAATGGCCGGAGCATTAACCAATGATGTAATGGGCGATAATCGTGCGCCCAATAATTGCGGCTATTAAGACAACGATCTGGCATGATGGTTACGACCACGATTCGGCGACAATCACGGAGTTCCGTTGCAGGATTCGTGGAGTCCTCCAACTGAATCCACGGGTGATCAACCCCTATAAAAGAGACAGACACTCTTCAGACACAGGTACGCTATTCCACTCCTTGGGTTAGGACATTCTGCTCGGCTATCTTCTAACTTGAGCGTCGGAGTGTCTCTCTATCGAGACCCCTCGGTGGGCTTTCAGGTCCTCGGGCGACGTCATTGGAGTTTGGAACACGCATCCTAGGTCGGCTAAGCGGATCTCGGCTCGGTCCCTCATCTTAGTCGTCTCGGCTCGGACACCTCGCACTAGTCGTCTCGGCGATCACGTCGGCATGAGCCAACCTCGGTGTTACACATTCTGCAACAGTTCTGTTTTATATAAACCTATTCCCACTAAAATATGAAACTTGTAGAGGTTGAAAAGTGGTCGATAAACTCCTACTATTTGATTTTTGCATACTCTTGAATTTATTTAATAGAAAGAGCACTAACTTGCACATGCAAATGATAGGAATAGTTGGGGGGCTCAGTAGTGATATCAAGGGAGAACTCTCCGATACTTAAGTTAACAAATCAATTAGAAACAGAGGAGGAAAAAGGAGAGAGGTTGGCGCCCTATCTTTCTGTTCTTGAAATCCTTACCCTTATGGTAAACATATATCTTCTTCTTTTCTACCTTTTTTACTCCTCTATGAACTGTAATATATTCTTCTCTATTATGAATACAGTTTCCAGAGCTCTTATTATGGGAGTGTGCCTAAATTATGCCACATGACTCTTAATTAACAGATTCCCCTTTTTCACAAACTTTTTGGTTTGCTCTTCTTTCTCGCTAAATAATTGAGGGAAATATTTCTCCAACTTTGTAAATTTAACTTTATATTCAACCATAGACATACTTCCTTAAACTAATTCATGAACTCTAAAATCTTAGTATCTCGCACATAAGTCGGATAGTATTTTGTTCACAAGCATCCATAAACTCAGCCCAAGGTATTGACCTATCCAAACCAGCAAACAGAGTTCTTAATACCGAACTCCTCCACACATCAACTCTTTCCTCTAACAAAAATGTGTCGTTGATCAGCTAACAGATCAGGAGGGTGAATGGATTACTAAAAATATTAAATTTTACAACTTAAAAAATACACACTTATACGCATAGATGTTAGAGTTAGATAATCACAAAAATAGGTAGAAAAAACAATCTCACAAGAACACAATAGTTAGATAATTGCAAAATATCAATGTTCTTTGCTTCTCTACTTGTCCAAGCAATCTAATTGGAAGGCATTCAGTGGGTTGTGGAGCTTAATTGCTCTTTGAACTAATTACAGTGATGCCCTTAACTATTATCAAAGCCATTGGGATATATACTTCTTTTAAGTGCCTTGGAGGTGCAGCTCTATTATTAAGGCTTGTCAAAGCCTCCTATCTCTACATCGAGGGTGTATTTTGCCCCCAGATTTACTACATTCCCTGCTCATCTCATAGCTAAGTTTATCTTCTCTACACATCTCTCTGTAGGTTGGCTTCCATCATCTCTCTCCTCGGATGGTAAGACTACTTGCACTTAACTTTGTGTATCCTCTTCTCCTTAACGAATGAAGTCTTATCTCCGTGTCATAAAAAAATAAGAATTTTTGTATATATATTTTTGCGATCACATCGTTTTTTGTATACATATTTTTTTATCTGTATCAATTATGTGAAATATCTTAATCTATCATAATAGTTGTAATTATATTCTTACAAGAGCACATATATGTAATTTTATTTTTTTATTTTTTACATATATATCTCTGTAAAAGATATAATTGCAACCGTTACAATAAAATAGAGATATTTCAAATAATTAATATAGATCAGAAATATACGTATTAATAACAATATTTGTAAAGATATATAAATAAAAAAACCTAAAAAAAAATTTCAGCAGCAAGTCGGTGGGCATTGTGGGGCTTGGGCAGGGTGGGGACGGCCGTCGGTAAAAGAGCCCAACAATTCGGCTGTCGTGTCAATTTGCACTCCGGAACGCAGAAGCCTAGTGTCCACAACAAATGCCACCCCAACCTCGTTGACCTCACCATCGCAAGCGAGGGCCTGGTTGTCGGCGGCTCGTTGATCGACAAGACGCTCCACATCATCGACGCATTGGGCCCGGAGGGCATCCTCGTGAGATAAATGATAGGCTTTCTGATAATTAGTATGAGCTGGATCGGCAGCGCGGTCCCGCGTTGCGGCCGACCAATCAAATTAGCCGCACTGTCGATCCAACTCATACAAACTATCCGAGTAGTTAACATTTCTCTTCTCGTGAACGTTCTCGATGTGACTCACATGCTGAGCTGACGACGACGCGACTAGG
Organism: Colocasia esculenta; assembly: GCA_014218235.1. Lineage (NCBI taxonomy): Eukaryota > Viridiplantae > Streptophyta > Magnoliopsida > Alismatales > Araceae > Colocasia > Colocasia esculenta. The sequence goes on along the minus strand of CM024762.1, from coordinate 4,360,341 downwards.
AGGGGCGGGGCTAGACGTGCTGGAGGGGGAGCCGGAGGTGCCCGAGAGAGCTGTTGGGGATGGACGACGTGGTGCTGCTGCCCTACGTGGAAAGCGGGACATGGGAAACCAAGATGTCCAACCTGGTGCTTGCGAACCTAGCGGCTCATGTGCCCGGCTAGCCGCTCTTGACACCCGTTGTAGAGTCCGGTTCCTTTCAGTATATGGGAGGATCAGACTTCATAAGTCACTAATGGGGTGAGGGGGTTTGGGTGGAGTTGTCTGTATTTTACGAAAAAATCTTAACAGAAACGTGATAAAATTTTAGGTTTTGAGTTTTTTTATACAACTCCCCATAATATTTATGGAGTTCGGTCCTCCCATGTACTGAGAGGAACCGGACTCTCCGTTGTATGTTGCTTGCACTGCACCTGACCACGTTGTCGCTCTTCGCGTGCATGCCTTGTTGTAGACTTTACTTTTGAACCACGTGCCAACTTTGTTTCAATCAGGCATTTGGCGGCGACATGGACGGATGTAGTTTATAAATAGTGAGGTCACGTGATTTTATTAAATTTTAAAAAATTTGTTATATATATTAAATTTTTACATAAGTGATCTTATTAGATTAAAAAGACAAGTGTATAAATGCACCATCAATAATCCCATTATATAAAATGTGTGTTTGTCTATCGCTATCATTGACCCACCAGACAGAAAAAAAAAAAACGCCACAAAAATATAAAATAAAATAAAAAATTGTTATATTTGCCGTAGTTCTCATCTTATATCCATCTTAAATATAAAATAGGTGGATTATGTAGTGTAATAAATATTATAAGTCTCTCTCAAGACGGATAATTATGTTGGTGTTTCTTCAATCAAATGGTAATCCTCTTATATATTAGTTGAGAAAAATTTATTATATTTCACAATTATATTTTCTCATTTACTTTGATATCTTTATTAGATGGATATAATATACCTCCAATGTCATGGTCAATAAAATAGAAAGATAAAAGTACGTGAGAATGTACCATTGTGAGGTATAATAAAATTTTGGGCAAATTAATTCAGTATCTATATCTTCATGATTTTTTTCTAGGCTCACCACAGCCTAATGAATAGACTGGTGATTGGAAAGGGTACTGAACTTTGAGTCTTTGACACGCTTCTTTGCCAACAATGGGGACGAGAGAAATATTTCTTTGAATCCACAGTGGCGGCCTCAACTCTCTAGTAGGGTCATTTAGGTGGTATTATTTTTTTATTTGATAATATTTTTAGAGATTTCATTTTTTTAATTTCAAATCTCTTAAAAAAACTCTCTTATATTAATTTTTAAAGCTCAAAATTTAACACATCATTATTATTTTTTCTCTCTGTGTTTATCTCTTCTCTCTTAAAATCTATTTTTACATAATTTAAAATTTATTTTATTTATTTGATAATTAGAGAGAGAAAATAAATTTTTAATCATTAAGTAATTAAAATCTACACTTTAAAAATATTACCAAACAATATCTTAATGAGTTAATGGCATGAATAAGACGAAACGATGCTTAATGTGAGCTCGGCAAAGTGACACAACGAGGAGGTGTCTCTTGAGACATGCAAAGTCACATAACTAAGAGCTACTGTTTGTGGGTGTTTGTGCGCTTAGGAACTTAATTTAGGCTGTTACTTAAACGATAGCGCGGTGTAAAGTCTAATAAACGCATGGTTTGGGGTAGGACTGCAAACGAAATCGAAAATTTGATATTTTGACTTGATTTTGATAAGAACTGACGATTTTAGAATCGAAAAATAATATCAATACTTATCAAAATTGATAACGATCATTCCGATATATATGTCATGGAAATTGGATTCAAAAAATAATCGAAATTGATATCCATTATTTTGATAAATTATTCATAATTTTAAAAGATCAAATCACATTAAGAGTCCGTTTGTTTCAACGTAAAATTTGATGTCAAAAAAAGTTTTCGAAAAAAAACTACATATAATAATCTGTTTGGTACCACTGAAAAATTCACCAATGAAATTTTTTATACTTAAAATTGTAAATTTTGGCATCGTTAATGAGACTACGTAAATTATTTTCCTATATTTTTCTTTCATGTAGGATTTTTATGAATGTGACTACAATCTTCACTCTAATTTTTAGTGTTTGTTATTTGAAACTTAACTGTCGGCGCTCGGCAGTCCACGCCCGACAGTCTAGGCGTCTTACACCTGATGGTCGGCGTTTGACGACCGACAGTCGACGTCTGATGGCGCAGGCATCCGACGCCTGGGTATCGGCACTCGATGCCTAACGTCCGGCGTTCGGTGTCCAGCAACCAGCGCCCGACGCCTGGCGACCAGCGTCTGACGCCCGTAGATCGGCACCCGACGTCCGACGTCCGGAGATCTTTTCCCGACGTCCGATGCACCCAGCGCTCAGCGTCGGACGATCGGGTGGTCGACATATGGAACATATTTTTTTTTTTAAAACTTTTGTTTATTTTTAAAAAATTATTTTTAATAAATATATTATTGAAAAATAAACATAAAAAATCTTATTAGTGAAAATATTTATGTGGACATCAAATGGACATTTGTGTTTTTAAATTTTCCTGTGAAAATTAATCCTTGAAAAAAAGTTCCTATGAATTTACTTTACAAGTAAACAAAAGGACCCTAAATATCTTAATTTATCAAAATTTTGAAATCGGATAGAAATCAGATATAACTATTCTAATTCTCTCAAAATTGAAATAAAAAATATAAAAAAGTCATGTTTCCGATGTCAAATTCAATCGGATTGCAGTCCTAATTTAAGGGTCCTACAATAGATAAGTTTCGACATCTAACTCCATTTTCCTACTTAACAATGTTCAAGTTTTCACAACTTTCCTCTCTTTTATTCCCATCGATGCAACACCCTGTCCTCTCGGTGGTGGGCGCTGGAGAGGCGTCGGGAATCCAACCACGACCAAGGATGAGCAACCTGATACTTATCAACTTTGCTCGCTACCGGAGGATGGGGGCATCGCCAGCAAAATTGGCCAACTTGGGGAGTGCCACAAGAACAAAGATTCCATCTTTGCTTTGGAATTCGCTCGCACAAGATTCCCCAACTACGCCATCCCATCTTTATCTATTTAGAGCCATTTTGATAGAGAGAGATATATAGTTTAAAGTTAAATTAATGTTAACTCAGGAATTAACTGAAAATAAAATTGAGATTAAAAGTAGTTCAAATTTTGGATAAACCTTTACCCACCTGTCATGTCATAAAATAACCTCCTCTTCCCATCTTGCATCTAAGAAAAATGGTTCATCTTTTGACTTAATCAAAGGTAGTTGAGCTCTCTCGCCTACGTCTTGGACATCGGTCTCTACCGACATCATAGCTTCGATTGCATTGACGAGGTACACCTTGGCGAGCCAAGTGACCTCGGCCTCATCCGCTAGTGATGGCTCGCGCAATTGATGAAGGCAACCTTGACCCCAGGCCGAGGTGGGTATCACAGCCTACTCCAACGTGGAACGCATGACATGGTTGTGGGAATTCCAGGTATTGTGGCTCGCGTAACGGCCCACTAACTTGAACATTGGGATATAGGGCACAAAACGTGCGACCGTAACGATAACCATCAAAGCCACGATCTCACTAGCATGGTGTGATGGTTATGGCGACGTGGAACGATACTTGTAGGGTATCCGACGGTTGACAAGTGTACGGCCTATCACTATATAAAGGGGTTCAGTCGAGGCTCACAAGTATGCAATCCATCTGCTCTAGACTCTGCCACACTTCTTAGCCTCTTACTGACTTGAGTGTCAGAGTGTCTCCCCACCAAAGCCCCTCGGTAGTCTTGCAGGTCTTGAACTCAGGACAAGCAGCTCCTCTCGTTGACTATGTGCGGACTTCTCGGTCACTAGTCACCTTGGCTCGAGGCCAACCTCAGGAGCAACTGCATCATTTTTGGTGCCATCTGTGGGAAGCGACAATCTAGCTTCCATGGCTCCTAAAGGAAAGTCCGTCATCAACCATCATGTCGATGAGAATGTTGTCCTCATTGACACCGTGGAGGAGGTCATGACCGAAGGGTCTGGCGCCGATGACCAAAACTCTGCAACCTCTTCGCACCTCAACCGTATGGAACAATCCTTCGAATCCACGCAATAGATGATGACTCAATTGTTGGAGCAAAATCAACAGCTCCACCAGCTCCTGGCAGCCCAAGAAACTACTACGCGGGCCTCGGTTGTGGCTACTACCATAGGCCCGAGCCTCTCAGCACCTCTGGCCTCCATGATAGCAACCCAATTGCGACATCGACGTTTTTCTGCTCTGCCACCTTCATCGATTGGCCTAGTGGCACCTCCTACCACCCAAATGACGGTGGATCCAATGGTGCCGAGGACTCTCAAGGCCGACCACTTCTTGACAAAGTTGATGCGGACTCAGGGACCCGCCACGGTTGGAGAGCCTCAGTGGAAGGAGGACCTCCTCAAGATGAACAAAAAGATCGAGGCCCTCCAGTGCGGCACTCGACTGCCCTCGATCCAAACACTCTTTTCTTCCATGCCGTTCGTCAGGGAAATCACGTCGGCCTCTATCCTGCCGAAGTTCCATCTCCCCAAGTTTCAGTGGTAAAACAGGACAACTAGCCCCGTTCATCATCTCGATAACTTCCAAGGACATATCGAGATGGTGAATATTTCTGATGCAATGAAGTGTCGTGTCACGTCTTGATAGCAGCGGAAAACATCAGGTTACGACAGATAGTAGTAAAAGAGTAACTTACTTATGCGGGTACAGTTGCTCAGTGCACTTCCAGCCACATCACCGTACTTAAAATTTTCCTAAAAAATGTTAGTAAAACAGAATGAACATAAAAATGCCCAGTAGGTTGCCCTCTAAAATAATTTCAAAACACAACTAGCAAGTAACGATTTTAGTTAACGATTAATAACAGTTGTAATAATAAGGTAGGACGAAAGTGATAGGCATAAAATAATACGAGATTTCATGATGCCATAAATTAAACAGAGCAAAATATTTTTCAGATCCATGTAACACACATACATACCAACGTACTGGAAAATGGTTAACACGTATGTAATTACATGAAAGGGGTCATGCATATAATTACATAAAAATGAAGAAGATGACATGACAAGCACGCATGTAATTACATGAAGAGTCACGCAAGTAATTACATGAAAATGAATTGACAAGAATAACCTGCACTCGCACAAAATGAAGTAGCAAGCACCTAGAATGCTTGTGACCAGGCCGCCATCTACTAGTTGTGATCGGTGGGAACACGAACCTTTCCCGGGACTGGATCAGAACCCAATAACCAGCATTAGTCGGTGTAACACGATTTAAGGTGAAATCGGTCGATCGAAATACAGGAATTAGTCGTCCTAATTTCTCAATAAGATCCATATCTCTTAAACGTGACAATCGGTCGACTGAATCCATAATCGATCGACTGATTCTGTTAAAACACCAGAATCATATGGTCGCCAATCGATAGTAGTGGGCTTCGAGCGCAAAAGGAACGACGAGTCTCTCCGAGCCAAGCTGGACTTGATTGAGGAACGATGGACTCAAGTTGTTGCTCGAATGGAGATCCACCAGCAGAGGATGAAGTGGACCTTTGCCACTAAGGTTAGGCCAAGACGCTTTGGCATAGACGACCTCATCTTACGGAAGCTAGCCATCTCGAATCCACGAGCAGAAGTTGGTAAGCTCTCACCAAACTTGGAAGGTCCATACCGTGTCGTCGAGGACCTTGGTCATGGGACCTACTAATTGTTGGATTTGGATGGGTCGGCGATTTCGAGAACTTAGAATGCCGAACATCTTCGATGTTATTATCCTTAATGTGAATAAAACGAGCTTTTATTGCATTTCTCATATCTCTAGTATCACTTTTCGGCAGCACTCAATTGAGCACAGCCTCGACCACTATCCCCCATTCGACAAGTCGCCCTTAAGCATCGTCCTGTGACATTTGACGAGTCGCTCTTAAGCATCGTCCTATGGCATGCGACGAGTCACTGTTAAGCATCATCCTAAGGAATACAACGAGTCGCTATTCAAGATCATTTCTATTAATGTTGTGAAGGTCGAAGTAGTCGGAAAAATGAGGTCGCTACGATACTCTCTGATGGCCCCGACGTCGCAAATTAATGCATAGATCACCATAAGGCACCATCTCATGTAACGCTAGGGAAGTCAGGGTTGTTGGCGAAACAATGTCACTTTGGCACTCTCGGCTGGCCTCGACCTCATCGATTAACGATGAGTCACTGTTTGGCATCATCTTGCGTGACCTCAAGGACATCGGGGTAGACAACGAAGTGAGGTTTCTTTGGGCACTCTCGGTTGAACACCACATTACGAGTTAACGCTCTCAACTCTCAAGGAGGGAGTAGCATGTGGACGAGGTCACTTTATCACTCATGGTTGACTCCGACATGTCGAGTTAGTAATATCAGTTAATGTCGTGGGCGTCAGTTCGTTCTTACATCGTGAATTAATGTCACTACACTTCCTCTCGTCTAAGGTCAGGGGTTCAGGGCAACCTTAGAGTAAACGGTGAACTCATATGCCTAAAGATTAGCCATTCATCCACAAGAAAACATCGAATGAAAGAAATGGGAAGTTTCATTTCAAAAGTTCACGACTCAAAGCCAAGAAAAGCTTACAAAAGTCCTTGGCCTAAGGCCGAGGAAGAGAGGACTACATAAGTCCTCAGCACCAGGCCGAGGAAGAAGAGGCAGAAGAAAAAAGAAAAGTCTACCGACCCGTAAAGGGGGCCTCCTAGTTGCTAGGAGCGGTGATGTCGGCGGTGGAAGGGACATCGGCTGTTGCGGAGGCGGCGGTGGCGGTAGCTGTTGTGTCTTCGGCGGCGCCTAAGAAGCCCCACTGGTGCCAGCCTTGGTGCCCTCAGCTGGGTCATCAGCATCTAAGCTTGACAAGTCGAGGTTGGGCTGGCCTCTGGATTGCCTCACAGCAATCGTTGTAGCCGCCCATGTAGAGCCCATCCACTTGGTCGGTGTGTTCCTTCGAGGTGTGGAACTCCTCCATAGCTTGGGCCCGAGCTTCCACTAGACGCCCCTCGAACTCAGCTTCCACCTTTGCAAAAGCCGCTTCCTTTGTCGGACGCTGCTCCTTTAGAGAAGTAATGGTTTTCTTGGCATTGGCCACAATCTTCTCCACTACAACTACTCGCTTGTCGGCCTTCATCACCCGCTACTCACTGAATTGGCGAGAGTAGTCGGCTCTATGGATGAAAGCAACAAACTGAGCCAAAATTTCTCGGCTGGCCCCGAACACCGACTCTACAAGCTCGTCATCACGCTTCGCCGACACCTCTGCTTTGTCTTTTGGAGGAATGGCACGAAGACCCACTCCCTAGCCGACAAGTCGTCCTCAAATCACACTTGAGGATGGGCTGGCATTGGTGTTGGCATCCACGTTGATGAACGAGTAGCCTGGGTTGACCCTTTAGCAAGCTGCGTTTGTCTTGTTGGGTATCAAGGAGGAGACGCAATCTCGACCTCTTCTTCCTCCCTCGCCCTCTTTCGAGGTTGAGACGCATGTTTATTGGCCCCCTTGGTATGAACGTGGGACTAAGCTTTCTCCAGGAGAGTGTTTTTCCCCTTGTCGGCCATTTCAACTACAAGAAAGGAGGTTGGTCTGTCTAATGCAATACGAAAAGGTACACGGTTATGCTATTAATGAATAGAAGCACACCTTGCCCGGCTCTCCGAACAGCTGAAGAAGCTGCTCGAACGGTTTGTACAGGTCGAGGGCCGTCACCGCATGTAGCAGCTCGAAGTTCAAGAGCTCGGCCTCAGACAATTATGGGGCCCTAAAGGCCTTGCTCTTGACATTGATTGCCGATCAAGAAATGGGGAAGGGCCATCCCTTTGGGCAATGGACAAAGACAAAGTGTCTCTTCCATTTGCGCACGGAGGAAGGAATGCACTTGAGAAGACCTCGGCCAAACCGAGCTGAGAAGGACAACTAGTCGCCAAAGGCCTTCATAGCAAAGGAATAAAAGAAAAGTCGAAGGGAAGGTTTGACGCTGGCCGAGAGTAGAGGATAACGAAGCCAATGACCGATCTCTAGGCATTCTAGGAGAATTGCGAAGGGGCGACCCCAAGGTATTCAAGGAGGGCCAAGGTGAAGGTAGGAAGAGGGAACTGGAAGCCAACTCGTATGGATTCCATATAAAGGTAGAACCCGAGCTCCATTGAGTGTTGTGCTCAGGTGTTGGCAGCAATCGTGAAGGATGTCTTCTCTGGACAAAAAAACCTTGGGACCGATGCAGCCCAGTTCAGGGTGCTAGAGTCCACCTCCAGGACCGCGTCGACCACTGAATTGGCTTGCTTTCGTGAACCAAATGTGTGGGCCGACAATATCCTCACAAGGTAGGATCTCGACATGATGGGAGGCAGGTCGGTCTAGTCATTCTCAGAGGCTTCCAGGTCCATGCTTAGTGCCTGGGCGACAGAAGCATCCACCTCGGATGCTTCTGAGGTGGTGCTCGATGCCTAGGCAATGAGAGTTTCTACCTCAAATAGGGAGTTCTTCGCTGAGGATGAGGACAAGGCTATAGGAGAAGAAGCGGAAGAGGCCAATCCCTCACAGAGTTGATGGTTGGAAGATGAGGAATTGCAAGACTCGGAAGAAGACGACATGACTCACTGCGAACAAAAAGCGAGCCGAGGAGAGAAGATCAAAGCGGGAGGTTGGACACGAGAAAAATTGCGGAGCACCGGAGATCGACTGGAGCTCATTCACACACGAAGGTAGAGTGGTCGATCGAAGCTCAAACTCCACTATTTATATTGCCAGGGGGTTGAGCCGATCCAACAGCCATGGTTTAATTCCTCACTGTGATGGTCTCAGATGCGACCACATGGCATCCTACGATTGGCTCCCGACCAATGCCTCAGATTGTGCTCGTTTGCATCATTTTGACTCATCATGATGTTTTGGGTTTCTAGGCAAGGACGTGATAGTTGGTGTATAGCTCGTCGATCAAGGAGACGTCGTGACGTCATCTGACACCATTAATGTGTGACCATATAGCAAGGCACGTGTTGTCGCGAGATCCATCCATTCTGCAAGTGATGATTTCACCTCACATCAGCGATGATTTGACATGAAATTGGGGGGCCAATGACACATATGGCTCCCTTGTCGACGTCTTGGACGTCGGTCTCGATGGGATAGCGTCGATTGCATTGACGAGGTACACCTCGGTGAGGTGAGTGATCGCCGAGGTGGGTATCTCGACCTACTCCAACGTGGAGCGCAAAGCATGGCCGCATGAACCTCAGACATCGTGGCTCGCATAACGGCCCACTAACACGAACATTGGGATATTAGGTGCGGAACGTGAGACCATAACGGCAACCATCAAAGTCACGATCTGACTGGCGTGACGCGACAATTACGGTGACATGGAGCGATACTTGCAAAGTATCCGACAGTTCACAAGTGCACGGCCTACCACTATATGAAGGGGTTCACTCGACGCTCACATGTCTACAATCTATCTGCTCTAAACTCTATCACCATTCTCGACATCTTATTAACTTGAGCAATAGAATGTCTCCCCATTGAACCCCCTCGATGATCTTATAGGTCTTGAGCTCGGGACAAGCAGCTCCTCTTGTCAGCTACGCTTGGACTTCTCGGTCACCAATCACCTTAGCTCGAGCAACTGCATCAATAGTATATTACTTCACCTACTGAGTAGGATAGATTAACCTTGTAATTATATCCTCGTACCCTCCGCAGTAATCTCCATAATATTCCGCGATTAATCTATCCATTTTATCAACCTCAAATAAATACTAATTATTCCTTTACACCACCAAATCTAGAGATCGGCGGCTTACCGAAGGGGTCAGTCTTTGCGGCCAACCTCACTCCTCACATGGAAGCCAACAAGCTCAGACGAGCGAACCCAACCCTTCCCAGTGAGCGTTGTACTGCTCGGACTGGGGAGATGGGCTGACCACATTTTCCGACCGACGACACCTATCACAGATGATGGCAAGCCGAGGAGCCGCAGTGGGTCAGCAAACCAGAGCAGACAACCGCGTTCTCTGCCCATCCTTATCTCTTCCGTGCAATCACATCATCAGCCCTTGTTCATCCATTATTGTTCGTCCACATTAACATCCTTCTCCAGGAATCCCCACTCATATCCAATCTCCTACCAACAACACCCGTGAAAGGGATGTTGAGCACCGCGCGCCATGTCCACTTCGCAATCTCACCGAAAACAGTAACAGAGATGCAGAAGGAAAAAGGGCAAAAAAGTGGGAAGCAGGAAGATTGGGAATAAAAAAAAAAGAGGGGAGGGAGAGAGAGAGAGAGAGAAGAAAACTATCATATTATATTATTCACAAATGTGCAGTCTACAAGAGGACCAAGCCAAGTAACTACAACAAAGGGGTGTTCTGGAAATCTCATGGACTTGTATCTAGCCTGGGAGTCTCTAAGTCTCAACAGAGGCGCATGATGGGGTGGGAAGAGGGGGCCGGTCGCACGTCCGTCCCCGCTTTTAAGCGGCGACGCCTTTGAAGATGAGGAAGTGGAGGGTCTCCAGACAGAAGTAGATGAAGGTGCCCTTCGTGTGGGTGAAGAAGCAGCCGAAGTTGTAACCCACCACGCACTGCCAGCCGGGCCCGTACACCTCGTCGAACTCCTGCTCCGACGAACGAAGAGAACAAAAAAAAAAACACCCATTAGACGGAGATGTGGGGCGACGACCCTGGAGATCTTTCTCCATTGCAAAGGAGGGAGATGATGGCGAAAGACAGGAGGAGGAGGAGAAGAAGAAAAAAGGAACCTTTTTGATGTGGGCCGCGATGGTCTTGCAGTCGGAAACGTCGAACAGGTCGAGGGCGCGGGACGCCGCCGACATGGCCTGGACTTGCATCTTCACCGGCATGTCCGTGTCCTCCACCAGCGCTTTCCCTTCCAACATCTCTCTCTCTCTCTCTCTCTCTCTCTACACACTCGGAACGAGAAGCCGAAGAGACTGTTCTGGAACCAGACCCCGCAACCCTCACCGCTCTTTTCTCGAGACCCCCCCTGCCCCTCGGAGAAAAATGGCGTGGACAGGTATCTTTATATATATCACCACTCGTCCGTCTCCACTCCAGGGAAAGAAAGAGACAAGTCCGGCCCTCTCTCTGCGTCGGCCTCTTTCTCACTCACCTCTCTCACTAGACTCACGATACAACTGTCGAGGAACCAAAAGACCAGAGCTTTTAGAGGAGAAGCTTTACGACGCCGGACATGGCTCAGACTCCTACCACTCTCCCACCCCGCCGCCCTGCTATAAATTAGAGGGGGCATCCAAATGCTGCCAAAAGCCAAATAGAGAGCAGCAGTGCATGCGCACTACAAACCCCCCCCTCTCACTCCGCGTGTTGGCCACCTCCTTAGGCGGTGACGGGAATCGGCGGAATTAGGCGGCGCTGCAGAAGAACCGGGGGATCCAGAGGGAAGAAAAAACAGGGGGGGTGTGGGTTGGTGTTCGGGGGTGTCTTCGTCGTTGCACGTGGTCTGGCCGTCGTGCCGGCCATCAAAGATGTCGCAGCCGCGGAGGCGCCCGTCCCACGAGTTTTGACGGCTTCTTCGTTGCCGGCGGGATCCTGTGGGGAAGGAAGGTTGTCCTCACGTTGAGCCATGCCGCGAAGGTTCGGCTTCGGAAGAGGCCCGGGAACGATGTTCTTTTTGTCAACGAGGTCGGTGCGGTTTTGTGGACTCACAATTTTAGCTCCAACCTTTTTTTGTATTTTTTTTATAACGAGGAAATTTTGGTGTGATTTTGTGGACTCAAGAATTGGTGTTATTGAACTTCAAGATCAATATTTGACAGTTCTTATTTTTCGTATATCTGTATTGTCTTTATCTTACTTGATCGAAAAAATTCTAAATTTACACATCTCAAGGATTACAAGTAAATCAGATAAGCCCTCTTAAGAATCGAATTCGGGACCTCCTATTTTTAAACAAGAGTTCTAACTGATCGACCCAACAAAGATCCTCTTTTTTACATATTCATATTATCTTTATTTCATATGACCGGAATTTTTTTGATTTTATACACTTCACAAATTGTACTACCTAGATTAAGGCATCGTTTCGAAGTGAAGTACAAAATATTTTAGAATTTGAAATCTCTGACAACTTTATCTTGTTTTCCAAACAAGACTTGTTGTTCTTGGTGTTTGTGCAGAAGTGATTTTTGGCTGAGGAGAGAGGCAAATACAATTCTGTCGTGCCTTCCGTGTTTTCAAAAGCGGTGCAATGTCCGCTTTCAAAAAATTTATAGAACTGTGTTTGTGTGAAAGCACCATTACTTTTTTTTTTCAACTCATTTTTTGTCGCACGGGAGTCGAGGCGCAAAAACGCCTCCGTACTCGCTTCCACGAGGCAATCGATTTTTGTCGATCTCACTTTTTTGTTAGGTGTTTCCAAACGAAATCGAATTCGAAACCTTCTACATCGAGATAATAGTTTTAAGTGATTGACCCAACCGAAGCCTCGAAAATAAAGTTCTTGTGATGGGTGGAAGGTGTGTGTTTAATTAAAGTCCATTGGTACAAGAAATTATCTTAATTGTAATAAATAACTCGGTGTAGATAAATAATTCGCCTAATAAGATGAGAGGGTCACCTCAATAAAGACGAAGTCACACAATCTCACTTGAGATTGTTCAAACTAGGACTCAGAAAACTGCCCCCCCCCCAAATTAATGGCTTGTAAGATGACCTTCAAAAATATGACCACGTCTCTTTGACTGATCCATGTGAAACGTGTCGGAGAATATCCATTGGTGTTTTAGGGTTGATTGGATTGGCAGTGAAAGTCTATCTCGAAGGTCAGCCCATTCCATTCCTCCATTACATAGGGAGGTCGTGTGCCAACCCAGCCAAAGATAAGCAGTAGCCATGTTCAAATGTGTCTTTTTTTTTCTTTCTAGTGAGGAATATGTCAATATTTAAATTTTCATAGAGTATGAGAGATTTGAATTTAATTAACCTTCAGAAGAATTCAATTTTACGTCTTTCTTTTTCTCCAAGCAAAAAAAAAAAAAAAATCAAATCTACTAGAGACATCGCCGTAGATCTATATATAGTCCAATCATATGGATGTGATTAGGGCTCCAAACGGAACATATATGGAACGGGTCAAGTAATTTCTTGTCCATCTATTTGCATTATTCAGATACTTCGTATTCATCCGAATAAAAATCAAATACGGAGCTGATCTTTTTAGCAGATACGAATAGTATCCAGATATAGAGGAAGGGGAGAGAGAGAGAGAGAAAAAAAGGGCAGAAGGTAGGGCGGATGGAAGGCCAGATATAGAGGTGTAAATAGAATCCGATATTTCCGACTCGATTCCGATAAAAATTATCGGTTTCGGAATCGGAAAATGATACCGATAGCTTATCGAAATCGGTATCGGATATTCCGATAAGCTATCGGAATCGGTATCGGAATTGAAAATTTATCGGAATCGAAATCGGTATCAGTTATTCCGATAAATTATCATAAACTCAAAAGGTAAAATTATGGTAAACACTTTAATTTATCGAAATTTCGGTTCCGATAATATTATCGGAATCGGAACGGAATCGAAATTAACCATTCCGATTTTATCGGAATCAGAATCGGAACCATATTTCGGTTATTAGAATCGGAATCGAAATCTGTGTTTCCGATTCCGAACCCGACCCGTTTGCAGCCCTAGCCAGATATATCACAATCTTTTTCCGTTAGCAAAGTGTGGAGATAAAAGGGCAGAAGGTAGGGCGGATGGAAGGCCTCGGAAACAAGTGTGGGGGGGGGGGGGAACGGGAAGGTTAGGATTGTGATGGTCACCCATATGCATATGGGAGAGCTGAGGACTAGGACTATGTCCAAGATAATGGGCCGCCAGAAAAACCTCACAACAGCCCAATAAGGGCCGCCCTGCGACCCATAAGTGGAAGTGTTCACTTGCCTATTCAGATTTTAAAAAAAAAAAATCAGGAGAAATACTCCTGCCCATCTCAGGATATATACACAGCAAGTCCTCCTCAGAAAAAAAATATTTTCCGCACACTGATTATACGACACATATTGAAAAATCTCACATTCAAAAACTTAAGATTACATAAAGCGGCATGAGATAAAGTGAGTTTCTTGTAGCACTTACTTCCCAGACTCAGACTTCATAGTTGAAATTTGCTTTTGTATTTGTTAGATTACTCTCATGGTATCTTTTTTTGCCTGCTTATACCATTTTGAAGTTAAGACTCCAAAGGATAAGTGGTGAGTTCGATTCTTCCCATTTCCGTGGGAGGAGAATAATCTTTTTCTTGGTACGCAGTGTGGTGGTTTAGACCATCATCTGACCAACAGGAGAAGCCCATGTCCGACTCTTAGAAAAATCACCCGAAAAAACACCTCCTACGTCGAAACACAACCTCAAAGACCTGCCGTTTTGGTATGCTTGGGGTGACCAACCACTGAGAGAGAAATTATCTAGTGTCTCTTATAATATATTCATCTCCACTCAGGGTTTATCACATAATGAAAAAAATATAATACGTGTAAAATATCACGGCTATAGCAAGGCTCGAATCTTTGACCTCCATGTTGAGCACTAAATACTAACTCACTGCGTTAAGTTCCTCGTTACAAAAAAAAAATGTTGAAGTTAAGACTACTGACCTCCTATTCTTTATTTTCAGATAAGCAATCGATGCATGCACCTTGTGCAGAGATCCGGGTTTATCTAGTTGATGTGCCCAATTAGCATATCATTCCTTGATCACACATCATAAGATATAATAAAGAAATTTAAGTAACATCATATATATATCGATTAGCGACATTTCTTGCTAGGGTGTTCCATTATCGCAACAGTCTCCAGTAAGCAAAACATAGCAGCTCGGTAGAGGTGAACATGGTCCGGTTCGGTTCGATTCACCCCATTTTTTGGATGAATCAAAACCGAACCAAAATTAGAGTCAAATCGAATCGAACCGAATAAAACACACACACACATTTAAGGCCAGATAGCGGTCTTGAGTATCGAACTCAAGACCGTCCTAAGCCATTGGAAGGCACTAGCCCACTAGGCTATACTTTCCTTTCTAATAAATATTAATTATTAAATATATTTAATATAAATTCGATTCATCCTATTTTCTAACAGGAAATCGAATTGAACTATGAGACTTCTCAACCCAAATAGAACTGGCCGATTCGATTTGATTTTTCGAGTTGAATCATATTATGAACAGCCCTACGGCCCGGTATGTTCTTAAAAGTGGACTTAATTACGTCTTGGACCGATTACATTTACGAAAGAACAGTTGGTCAAAGGTGTACCCTTTTGAACACAACAAAGCCAGATTTTTCTTTCTTTCTTTTTTTTCCCTTTTTGGTTGGAACACAACATAAACCAGGTGTTGGGTGCACGACAGAAGCCTTTGATCTGGATCTGATCCCCTAGAAGACCGTGTGCCTGTATATATACGAGGTTTCTTAGAGGAACTGCCAATCGACTGATGTGATTATAGAGATGCAGCTGCTGCCTGGCCTTCTTTATTGAACAGGGAAGATATCCATGTGTCAATGTACAAATAGGATTAAGTAATAACACATTTTATAGGTGTATGGTGAGTAAGCTTGCCCCTCAGGTGTGATTAGTTCTGCTTGGTATGGTTGAATATGGTTCGGTTCGGTTTCGTTTAGACTCAGTAAATCAAATCAAACCATTATTGGTTTGGTTCTCTTCGGTTCACATTTTGGTTCTTGTGAACTTTTGGGGAGATTATTGATTCTTGTTAATTTTGTGGTTGCATAAGTTTTTAAATTTGTCTTATTATTTTGCCTATGAACTTTTGACTTTTTGACAAGTTGATATTTATGAATTAATCAAATTGACTTTATAGATCTAGAAATCTCAAATTAAAAAAAATGAAGATTGAGTAGTAATGAGCACAACTATTAGTAATTAATTAAATATATATCTATGGATAAAAAAATCACACACCTATAAATCAGAGCAAATTCACATCATACAACCCTATTCAAGTTCAACTTAAGAGCTACAAAATGAAAATCTCAGATTCAAAAAAATAAAAATAAAAATAGAGAGATAGAAACTATGTAAGACAACATCTCATATCACAACATCCAAATTTGTCATGGCTCCTATTTTTAGCAGCAGAATGAATCGGGAGATGCAGTTAACAAGCAAACATTCAGAAGTTATAAACAAATAACTATTACAAATAGGGTCCATAATGGAATAA
Organism: Colocasia esculenta; assembly: GCA_014218235.1. Classification (NCBI taxonomy): domain Eukaryota; kingdom Viridiplantae; phylum Streptophyta; class Magnoliopsida; order Alismatales; family Araceae; genus Colocasia; species Colocasia esculenta. The sequence goes on along the minus strand of CM024762.1, from coordinate 4,344,001 downwards.
TCAATTCTCTTCCTTTATTTATCAAAATGAATATTACAACTTCTAATGTCAAATGAAACACTCCTTGCTCACCACTCTACCTCTCTCTCAAAGAAAGGAGAAAACTACAATAATGACCATTCTCTCATAGACTAATTAGAAATAGAAATGACTCTCTAAGTATACTCCACGCTCGATGCACAAGTCCCATCATTTAGCTTTACCTTTACTACCTGAAATGTTAAAGAGAGCAGGTATGAGCGCACTTGCCCAGTAGAATTTACATCGTCATGGGTAAATATAAGTAATTAACAGTTTCAAGTTGTATGCTATGAATTAAAATATGCAAGTAACAGTCGACAAGAAAAATATAACTAGCAATGTAATCAAAAGAAGTCCAATCAATTTGTGATATCATGTGAGCAAGATGATGAAGTATTAGATACTATCATGCTAGAAAGTAGCATGGCCAATAGAGCAAAAAAGTCAGTAGTACTGGAGAGAGAACAATTGAAATTGTACAAGAAAGTTATTTACATGCAAGAAGGTCAATAAAGTAACTGTCAAGATATCAAAATAGCACTGGAACATATGAACATGTAGGACATTTCACTAGCAAGCACTTTGAGTAACCCACTCCAGGCACTCCATAAGAATATCATGCGGGATGTACTGGTGCACCTCAGGCAAGCACGTGTCTTGACCACTCGGGTTAAGGACCAGCATGCAGTAGCGAGTAACAAGTCAAGTTAAGCAAGTTTATCATATGTAACAAGTACATGTTTTGCCAAGCACCAATTAAGATTCTGCACCATGTCAGGCAACACGACTTTGTTAGGGGATCAGCCTAACAATCAACACTTGGGGTAACGAACATCTTTGGGAAACTAGGCAATCAACACATTGGGGTAACACGACTATATCGAGAGAAAATCCGACAATCACACCCATAGGTAACACGACTTTGCTAGACTCTTCAGGACCAAATATGGACCCATAGTTAGGTTAGGTTTGTATTACGCAACACTATCATATACCCCCAATAAGCCCATCGACTCATGGGTAAAAAGAATGTGTTTTGATTCCATGACTCCAATCTTATTCACGTCACTATAAGGTATTTGAAGAATGTATCACAAGAAGGTGTGTCCACAAGAATGGACTGGTCGAGAAAGTTCAAGACTATCATGTCAATAGTAATGATTATCGAGAGTGTCATGTCAATAATGATATAGAGTTCAAGGAAACTTGAAAAATATCAAGTCAATAGTTCAATCAGGCAACATAACGCCACATTTACATTAATTCTATCTTTAATTAATAACTTGGTTTCATATTTTATACTCGATCACTCCGAGAAAGTCGAGATGAGAGAGAGAGGTGCACACTAACTTCTAAGTATTTCACGGTACAATCTACTCGTCGGCCATGTGAGAATCTATGGTCAGAGGAGACTTTCGGAGGCCTTAGTAGTCCGACAGAAGGAATATCCGACGGAGAATTCGTTTGAGCTAAGAAGGGGTTTCCTATCGTGCAAGAGTGCATGAGCAAGTCGCACGTGAGAATCGCTCATGTGCGTGTGTGAGTACTTCCTTAAATTCGATTTTGGAAACCTTGTATTAGGCAACTAACAAGAGTGCTTAATCAGGAATAAAATCATGCATAACCAATTTTAGCAAGTTGCTATGTGCTTATTTTAACAAGTTTCATAACAAGGCAAGAAAGAGATAGCAATCAACAAGTAGAGAGCATGATCAATCAGTTAAGATCAATTAGAATCATGTCAAAAAAATAAAATTTAATCATGGCTTAAATTAATGCATGACAAGACCTTCTAGAACCTTCCTAGAATAGATCAAACTAACATATGCAAGAAATGACACAAAATGACATAAACTGAGACGTATACTCATTACAAGACAGATGTAGTCCCATACCTTCCACTTCTATGGTCATAACTTACTGATTTCTTATGCAAAATCTCACACATGAATATATAATTTTTAAGCCCTCTGAATAAGGAATCTAACAAAAAAATGGATCATCATGCCTAGGTCTATAGAAAAAGTTATGGCTAGTTAAGCGGAGACTACATAGTATGTCCTCAGGAAAGAATAACGTGACCATCAGTGTGTCACGACCTTGTTGCAACTAGGAGACTGTCGCATTTTGGATTTTGATGCGATAAGGGTCTTGTCGCCTTCTGGTTGCGACATGTTGACACGTCGCGACCTTAACATGACTTCTGGGTTGCCTTCCACCTACTTCCAACTCCAACTTGGATTGAGTTTGACATAGGGATCTTCAAAAAAAACTATATATTGATCCAAATTAGATGAAACCACTTTTTTGGGACTTTCTAACCAACTTACAGTAATGAGAAATTAGAAAAAAGTGGTCTTTCGATAGGGTAATAAGAAATAGTGTGATTATTTATGTAAATCGGACATAGCTAGCTTGTTCGGGCTTATACTCTCTGTATACTCAATCAAAATTGGAAGGAGGTGCCTATCAAAACTAGACTTAGAGGAGAACATTATTCATGTTGAGTGCTTGATTTGAAAATGACTTATGTAAGAGGTAGAAAAATCGTAAGACAGTGGAAGGGTTTAACATGACAAAAATAACACTATGATGATACTAGATTTAATTCGATGAATACACAAGATAAAAATTAGGGAAAATAATACAACCATGATCTAAACATGTGTGTGCAAGCATGTACGAGTTTAATTAAGATTTGGCTCAGAGACTACCTATCTTTAAGCAATAAGAACAAGTCGTCCTCCTAGAAAACCCTGGATCGATAGGTTGGAGAAGAACGTCTAATACTCACGAACTACTATGAAAAAATTGGACAAACTAATGTCATATAAAACTAGACTTGAAGGGTTTTCTAGAGGTATATGGTTTGCTAGGTTTCGTCGAGGTTTTACTAACCTTTGATGGTGAACAAATCAAGCCTTGTTTGCAGGTCCGAGTTGAAGGAGAGCATGAGTTCTTCTTGCACAAGCCTCCACCTCGGGATTCCCAACCTCCAGAGCCTTCAGAGACGCCTCCAGCAATCCTAGGGGTCGTCCCATGGAAGAGAGGAGGTTTATTTATAGAGGGGTGTGTCTTTAGGAGTCCTATTTGGATTAGGAAACTCAAGATATGAGAGTTTAGGCTATTTCTTACATCCCTTGGAAATTTCTCCCCCAATTTGTGATGGAAACACATTAGAAAAGTTTTATGCACAAATTATGCTCAATTTGGAGTCTGATAAGTGTATATTGGGTGAGAACTTAACTCATTATTCTCCTTTAGTTAAGATTTTTGAATTTCACATTATTTTCCTATCTTGAATTTATTCATGGCACAAGAGATATCTCTTGGCCCATTTCTCTCATTGGGACATTAATACCCATTGTTTGAAGTCAACGAATAATTTTTATTTTGATTTCCCTTTATGTATATATGATAATCTGTTTCCGACTTATTCTTTAATTACGATAATAAATCACAATAATTCTTAAACTTAGTCCAAATAATTTTTCTTAACCCAAATTTCTTCATGTGTCATTAGATAATATTATTTAAAGTCTAACTATAAATTTTTTAAAAAAATTAGATATATTTTTACACATGCGATAATGATGTGTGTGTATTTAATTAGTTTTAGATTACTAAATGGTCATATTTTCTATTTATCTCTAATTTTTAATTACTAAAATTTTTGAAATGCTACAAAATTTATTTCTAAAAGATCATCCTCCTAGTAGAATCCACTTTCTAAAATTTATCCACCTATATATTTAAATAAAGTCAAATCTATCCACTTTCTAAAATTTCTAAAATTTTGGGACTTAGTAATTAAGACCAGTTCACTTCAAACTGGTTCGCTTTTAAACAAAAAAATTGAACCAAACATAGTTTTATTTATTTATTTTGGGTCATTTACCCAAATTTTTGGACTTTGAACTAATCCAATTTAGTTCGGTTTGATTTGTGGGGTCGAATCAGAAATTGAACATCCCTACCTAATACAACATAAAAAAATAATAACTCAACTAGAGCTACCTTTTTATATTCAGGAAGTATAATATAAAAATTAGTGATAATAAATAGTAACAATAAAAAATCAGTGAGAAAATAATGAAAATTAAAAATCGTGAGAAAATAGTGGAAATAAAAATCATTGAGGAAAATAGTGAAAATAAAATAAGTGATAAAATAAAAATCAATAAGGAGAATTGTAAAAATAAAAATAAATGAAAAAATAGGAAAAGATAGTTAAACATTGCTATCCATTAGCAGAAAATATAAGTATAAAAATTATTGAAAAAATCCTAGAAAACCAATGAAAATAAAAATTAGAAAAAAAAATAGTGAGGAAAAAACCCACTAAAATGGTTGGTTAATTTGGTTCACACGGTGAACCGAACCGAATCATTTAAAGATAATTTGATTTAATTTGAGTCATTGACTCAAATTCTAAGGGTGTAAACGAACCGAGTCGAGCCGAGTAGTATGCTGCTCAAACTCTGTTCGTTAATTTTTAATCGAGTTCGAGCCGAGCTCGAGTATTGAAAATGTCTGTTCAAACTCGGCTCGTTTAAATATTCTCGAGCTCGAGCTCTTAACAAGTGTCTCAACGAGTTTAATTGAATTTGCGAGTTCGTATATATAAGTAAATCCAATCCAATCTACAAGTAAAAAATTGATCGTTCATAAGACCTAAATTTATCTTATTTCAAGCTCATATCTCAATAGTTTTGATAAATTTCTTAATTTAACTATTTTAATATAATGTTTGAAATATATTCATAATTCATCACAAGTAATATGAAATTAATAGATAGACACTGCAAGAGATGAGGTTGGTGCGCGAAAAGGTAGGAGCGGTGCTGCAACTCCCCTTCGCACACCGCCCAGAGCCCCCTTTCTGCACCGTCGGTGACTGTAGTGCGGTCGCCGAGAGCACCGTCTATCACTGACAGATGGTCCCCAGAGGTCGTCGGAGATGTCAGTGGCCGACAACGCACCCCTCGGCCCCACCGGAGGGATCACTTACTGCGTAAGTTGGTCTTGGTAAGAAGAAGATGCTTTATATGCTGGGGGACTTTGCAACACTAAATTTTGTGTTCATGCCCCTATTTACATAATTTGTGTATATATCCTCATTTACATAATTTGTGTATATACACTGTGGATTTAGTCTATGACATTTAAGCCCTCATAAATATTTTATATTGTAATAATAACTATATAAAAATAACTAAATATTTTTATATCAATATACTTATTATATTTAAAGAAATATTTAAACGAATGTTAGCGAGTACTTAGACAAGCTCTTAACGAGTATTTAATCGAGCTCTTAAACGAGTTGTTCACGAGTATAATCGAGTCGAGCTCATATGTGTTCAGACTCGGCTCGTTTATGAATCGAGCTTTTTTTTTGTTCAAACTTGGTTCGTTAATTAAATAAACGAGTCGGACCGAGCTTTTATCGAGTCGAGTTTAGAACTACTCGTCGAACGTATCGGTTCGTTTACACCCCTATCAAATTCTAACATTTTAAACCAAATCGAATTAAAATTTTCAATTCGATTCGTTCCGAATTTTGAGTTCAAACTGAGAAAATGACACGCCTAGCTACCACTTGCCATCCACCTAGTATGATATGAGAAGGAGGTATTATAATGAGATAAAGAATAATTTAATTTCCTGACATCACTATTTAATATGCTAGATAGTAGTGCCACATGATATGATAACATTACAAATCACATGCCCTTCTAGAGGAAAGAATATTCTCCAATATTTCATGGTTTTTCTATTTTCTAATTCTGTCATGTTTCCCTATCTTACCTACTTCCTTTTTTTTTCTGCAATATTACCATGTGATGTGGCAGTACTATTCCAGCATGTTACATTAGGACGTCCGAAAATAGACGCCAGTACAAGGCTATATCAGGGCGGCACGACAAACCTTGGTACGCTAGTGTATCTATACTAATCTATACTAATATTATAATTCTCAGTCTTGGTGCTGCCACGTGTCAGCACCAGGATCAATTTTTTCCCGCCAAAACAAACACACAGCAAAATCTATATCTATACTAATATTAGATTTCTAAATCTTGGTGTTGCCACGTGGCAACATCAGGACACTCCTATTCTAGCATAAATCTTTTCGATATAAAAATAAAAAAATACCGCCCCATGATTTGTCCATTTTTCCAAAAACTTTCCTCCATTTTTTAAACCTTTCCAAATATGTATGAAAAGAAGATATAAGGAAATAGAGGATATCACACTTAAAAACCTTCCTATGTTTATATACTTTTAAGATTGTATTACGTAAGTTGAAATCACAAAATTACCATGTTTAGATTCGTAAGTTTAAACCCATAAACAACATGAACCTCAAAAGCTGGGTGTAAGATGTGTCCTTCGCAGGTTTGATTTTGTTCTATACGAATAAACTAATGTGCCATGGTATCATATCCAAAAGAAACATTAGTTATGCATGCAATGTAGTAAACTCTACCAGTGTAAACTTTACCTGTGTAAATCTATGAAAATTCTCACATCTTAAGCCCAATTTCATGTAACAAAAGACAAGAAACTTAGTTAATTTATTTCTGCAGAAGGCATATACTTTGTCGTGAAAAGATGTCTTTACATTTATAGCACTACTGGAGTAACATAACTTTGGCACTCAAATCACCTAAAGTGTACTTAAGTTCAACAAATCAACTAACTTATATATTTTGTTGTGCACAGGTCTCTGTCGTTGGTCTCTTTAGCTGAACAAAGAGGGCGCACACTCCTATTCTCTGATTTAGAAGAGTTACTTTCAGATTGTTCACAGGCAAAGGTGAATATAACTGTCTATTTAATTCCTTAAATAGATCTTCTCAGGAGTATGCATTAAACTGTAATGTCTAAAGTCAAAATTGATGATATTATAATTAAACATGATGTGAACAAAAGTTTTTGTAAGTTTGGTAATATAAATTGTTTGTATCTTTTTTGTGGTCTCAACAGTAATAATTATTTAAATAAATTATTACTAAAATATTTTTTAAAATATCATTATATATTTTAAGATATATAAATATATATTAAATATTTATATTTAATAACAAATCGTGCATCGCGCGGGTATAGAACTAGTATATATATATATATAGTCAGAATTTGACAGTCTCTAATTTCCGTATGTCTATATTTTCTTGTCCCATTAAACTGAATCTATACACCTTGAAAATTACATGTACATCAGATAAAGTCCCTCCTCGCCCGAAAATCGATCTCGGACCTCCTAATCCTAATAATATATCTCATAGCATATCTGGCTGAACCTTGCCATACTGATGGAAGCATTAAAGGATTTTGTACTACTGCATGCCAACATATCATCAGTGCAGTTTGAGAGACTCGGATTCAAATTTCACATCTCATTTTCGACATCCTTTTTCCCCTTAGACTATCAAATCTTGAACTTACATGTGAGCCTAATAAACCCTTCCAAAAATCGAACTTAACAGACATTCCTGCCATGCACATAATTCAGCTCCAACTGATCCCTTACACATTGCTTGTAGATGTAATATACATACATATATATATATAGCTTCCATGCAACTTTGATGATCATGGGAAAGGATGGAGCTAAACTAGGGGCGGAGCTAGGCTATTTTCAGTAGGGTCACGTGACTCTACTGAAATTTTATAATTTTATTAAAGAGGATAAAATTTTCTATTAAATTTTTTTTAATTAATTTTTTTTAAAGAGAGTGATCTTACTGGATTATAAAATAAAATCTATAAGTACACCCTAACTTTTAAAGTGACACCACTAAATAAAATTTCTAAATCCGTCACTGAACTTAATCATGGAAAACATTAAAGCAATGTAGTTAATTTCTCCGCACCAATAATCCATAAACTCATTACACACATAATAAAGATAAATTGATGCAAGAGTATTACTCAAGTCTCCCAGTGTTCACTTGATATGCCATTATGTTACATTGCTCGTTGTAAAAAAAGAGAGAAATTAATAAAAAAAGTGCAAAGATTAAAATATTAATCATAAAAAAATTACATAAACTAAGATATTCTAAGTTGTCCAACATGGATATGGGAAAGTAAGTGCAAGGGGAGCACCTGCCAAAAGCACGTATCAGAGAATTAATCGCAAAAATTCTATATATAGAAACCCACCTATACTTCAAGACAGCAGAAATTAGGGTTGTTCATAATACGGTTCAAATCGTAAAATCGAACCGAACCAATTAATTCAGTTGGTTCGGGTTGAGAGGTCAATTTTACATTGGAACCAGTTCAATTTTACATTGGAAAATCGAATGAATCGGATATATATTAAATATATAATATATACCAAAGAGGAGCGCGTAGCCGAGTGGACTAGCGCCTCCTATTTACTTGGGCGGACCCCATCTGGGCCATTAAAATTTGTTTTTTTTTTTTAATTTCAATTCAAAACTAACGGAACCATGTTCATCTCCAGTAGAAACCAACAAGCAACACCAGGCAAGCAGAAAACCGAAAGGAACGGATGTTACAAAATGGGAGAAACAAGAAACTTGTTTCGGACCATTAGTTGTCATGTTGGACACTTGATATTGCTGCTGCCACCTCTTCAGATAGTAAATATTTCTCTTTTCTCATATATTTTTGGGAAAGTATTATATTATATATATATGTTTCGTCTATAAATTATCATATAATTCTCTCTTTATAATGTTGGGAGCAGGTTACATACCAATAAATTTAAGCCTTATAAAAATACACACTATGCGCTCCAGCCTGCACCCGCCAAGACAGCCGGCATTTTGCCGGGCAGGTAATCTCCGCCCACGAGCGTTCTTCTCACATACGGGGCCACGGCGGCCGTTTGCATGTTCCCTAATTTAAAAAAGTTTTTTTTTTCCATCTCTTTAGACTAAGGCACCTTTTGGAAGTGAAGGAGAAAAAATGTTAGAGTTTAAAATATCTGACAATCTCATCTTCTTTCTCGAATAAGACTTGCTCTTCTCGGTGTTTGTGTAGAAGGAATTTTTGGCAGAAGAGAGAGGCAGAGACAACTTTGCCATACCCTCCGCTTTTTCAAAAGCGGTGGAAGGGCCATTTCCAAAAAAATTTCAAAATTGTGTCAGAGTTGTGTCTGTGCCGTTACCTTTTTTTTTTCAACTCAATTTTTTTGTCGCACAGGAGTCGAGGTGTAAAATTGCCTCCGTACGTGTTGCCCATGAGGAAATTGGTTTTTGCCGATTTCACTTTTTGGTTGGATGTTTCCAAACGCTGCCTAAGAGAAATGTTCACCATCCGTCCGCACGGCTGCGCCAGCATTGACAGACGGTCCGTCCATAGAGAGGGCGTGTGGGGCCCACACCTTCGAGAGTTGTTGGCCCCTCCTAACTCTGTATTTGCAGACGGATCAACCGTCTGTATTGACGCAACTGCGCAGACGGGTGACAAGTGAGGCTCTTAGACTAATAGATAATCTTTTGATTTTTTGGATTCTTGAATGGTGAAATGAGAATATAGGTCTCTAATGAGCCATGGATCCTGGATCGCTACAACATCTCTCTCTCTCTCACTCACACACACCTCTTTTTCTCTCTCACACACTTTCGAGCCGAAGGAGGGAAATCCCCCCTCTCCTCTCCTTATGCCCGCATCTTTTCCTCCCTCCCCCCTCTCTCTTTCTTTGAGTGTGTATGGTATTTTGGTTCCTCACTGAATGTACACTTCTTTTTGAAAGATCGATCTTCAAGTTCACTTTCTTCTTTATTCTTCATAGCCTCCATCCTTCTATACATACTATAAAGAAGACTATTGATGAGATCCATTAGAGCTCCTTCTAGTTGTTGCTCTTATTCTTCTTGTTTTTCTTCTTCTGCTACTGCTCTCTTTGTGTCTAACGGATACCTCATGTGAGAATCAAACATCTGCACGTATTTAATGCATGAAAGAAAATGTTAGACAAAAGAGATTAGGTGCCAATCAACAACTATACCTCTGCTGCAAAAGCCCATATCTCCGGTTGACAATCCTACTATAATAGGTGGAAGCTTTTGCTTTCTAGAAGGAAAGAGGGTGTATTTTTAGTCTTCTATTTCTGCTAACACCTTTCTTACCTACCCTGAAAGGATAGATAGCACAAAACATGAATACTATAAAGATTTGAAGAGTATTTGAATTTTCATTGGGTGCCAAAAATATTTGTCATCAGTTGATATGTTTGAAAGCATGTAAACACCAATCGCTATGTAAACACCATCAATCATAATGATCTTAAAGTCATTTGGTCACCAATCGATAGGATATGGTATAAATAGTCACCAATTGGAACATTATATTACCAATCGATATGATACAAGTTATTTGTTCATCAATCGATAGAAAAACAACATCAATCGATATGAGTTAAGATATTTGGTCACCAATCGATACAATTTGTTCATCAATTGATATGATATAACATATATAACACCAATCGGAAGATTATAACATCAATCGGAAGGAAAATAACATCAATCGATATGAAAACAACATCAATCAATAGAATATTCACCAATTGAACAAATCAATCGGAAGGCGAAACACGTCCACTTAACCTGACGTGTATTACCAATCTTTCACTAGTCGAAGTTAGAAGATACATCGATGAGCAAACTTTGATTAGTGACCAAAAAACTCACCAAAGTCTAACTTCGATTGCCAAGATACATCGATGAGCAAAATCTTCACTAGTCGAAGTCTAACTTTGACTAGTGACCAAAAACCTTACTAGTCGAAGTCTAATTTCGACTTGTGACTAGATAAAGATCAAATTTTTATGACAATAAATATTTTCATGATAATTTTGAGAGAAAAAATATTATTAAAATACATTTGTGAGATTATGATAAACATGAGTTTTGTTATCATTAAAATAAATAGATAAAATATAAGAGTGGTTCAACATGATCAGATGGTAAGGGCCTCTAGAGGGTTGACCATTAGAGAGAGGGAGAGAGATAGACGAAGAGAGGTAAATCAATTTTTTATTTCAAGGTAAGATTATCCACAAAAATTAATAGTTATTAAAATGGATCGTAAGAAAATATTCTAAGCATGTTCTATAGGTCTCTCACGGTACGTAAAGGTTTCTAATGTAAATATATTTGTTAATAGGTTTTCTTGTGACAATGTGAATTTTTGTTTAATTTTGTGTTTCACAAAAGTATATATACAAAAATCCTAAAAAAAGTGCCAAAAGTTGTTTTCTTTTTTAAAAGGAATTTTACATATATCCCCCTATTAGAAGATTAATTCCATGATTATCCTCTCTAAATTTATATTTGCACATATACCCTTCTCATGGATATAAAGTACCCTTAGAGCCTATCATAACTTGTCGTGATGGAAGTCAAAAATATGTTTGAGATATTCTTCCACCATTATTTTTAGTAGGGTAATATATACAAAAATTGAAAAGAATATTCTAAACATTTTCTTGACATCTGACATGCTTGGCATGTAAAAGTAAATTCAGGAAGGATTTTGGCGTAACTAATCTTGAAAATTATATGTATACCTTTATAACATCTATGAATTATTAGTATACCACTATCTTTATGGAATTTACTTGTATATCCCTAAAAACCTAAACAACTCTCAATGTTACACCTATCGTCAACGATCTATCACTGTTACTAACTAGGGTGCTAATCAGAGAGTGGAATAGACTAACTTATCCCTAAAAATGTATATTATATCTTAGTATAGGCTGAAGGAGAGGTTTGTGGTCATCGAGGGAGTCAAAGATGGTGTGCTGAGGGAAGCACTAGATTAGATCGCGACAGGCATTGCTAGAGGTGCAATGGGAGAAGGCTAAGTGCACATAGAAGCAGTTGGGCTAGGTGGATGTCGGTATGGAGGCGAACTAATGGTCGAAGATTGAGAACTCATCGACAAGAGCAGAGTAGAGGGGATGCTCTCAGGGGCAGCTCTCGTGGCCTCCCTCCTTCTCCTCCTACTCATCCTATGGCTCTACTTAGGCATCACTGAGGCCTTCTTCATCTTTATCAACATCGAATTCTTTGCCATCTTCTTCTAGGCCTTGCTCTACCACTCTATCCTTGACTACTGCATCTACATGGCCCATTGTATGGCCATGGAGGGTGAGTTAATCCACCTTGAGTATAGCTTCCTTTGCAAGGTCATCGCCTCCCCTCCCATTTCCTCTACAAGTAGCTCAAGGCCACCATTGACAACTTTTGCACAATCCTCGACTATGGTGCTTTCGCCTTTATCTTCAAGGGCATCCTCCATGATGGCACTATCACCGCATTTAAGCGGATCAAGGGGACGAAGGATAATGACCGCGAGTTTTTGTGGTGAGATGATGCAATCGTCACCATGTAGCACATCAGCTTAATGTGTCTCTGTCATACTACCTCATCCCCCCTGGGCCCCTGCTATCTCATTTACGAGTACATCCACAATGGCTACCTTGAAAGCTATATCTTCTCAGATGTTCATGTTGGCAGCCAACAGAGGTGCCTATCGTGGGCACTAAGATATCAGATGGCAGTGGATGTAGCCAAGGTGTTGACCTACCTCCACCACGACTGTCGAGTGTGCATCCTGCACTTGGATGTGAAGCCAGAGAACATTCTGCTAGATGAGGCCTTATGGGCGTGTGTGGTTGACTTCTACTTGTCACAGCTGATCGAGAAGGATGATAGTGGAGTGGTAACTGCAATGAGGGGCACACATGGGTACTTGGTCCAAGAGTGGTTGCTAGATGCCAGGATCATCAAGAAATCTAACATCTAAGCCATCTTCTTTTAAGATCCGTAGCTGCCACACTACTTCTACCAGTTACTGTGTGTGAAGCCAGTGGGAGATTTATGGGGTGGGAGGGAGTAGCTTCGCCTTCAGCATTGACCCCACGGGGGTTTGTGCAGGTCGTAATGTGGGAAGGGTCAGCCTGGCAATGGGGGAAATCAGGGTTGTTGGATGGGCAAAGCTCGTAAGGGAGGTGGAGGTGGCTAGGGCACCTTCAGTGGAGGAGGAGATGTGGATGGTGGGAGGAGAACACACTTTTGGGGGGTAAAATGGTCCAAGCAACTTGGTCGCTGGCTCCGTCAACACGGTGATTAACCTCAGGGGTATGATAATATTACTTAAGAGTTTTTAGGGATATACAAATAGATTCCATAAATGTAGGAGTATACTAGTAATTTGTGAATGCTATAGGGGTATATAGGTAATTTTATCATTATATTCTAACAAGGATATATAGTTATAATTTTCATGAATTGGCAAAAAATTTCTGATATATCCCAATAGTTACACTTACACATTTTTGGTTTTATATCATTATAATACACTAACAAAATTTAAAAGTATGTGTTTGCTACTGAGTCTAATTCGAGGGGGGGGATTCATCATTTGAGAGTGAGATTGGTCGTATTGTTACATCAGACCAAATTGAAATTATGTGAGCAATATGAATTGTACGATATCATACTAGTTTGGTCTGCACAAAATCTAAAGTTTATTAATAAAAAATATTGAAGAATACATAAAATAGTGAATGTACTGACCTATACCAGGGATCGACACTTTTCAAAGAGTAATGCTTTGCTCCTATCCATAAGGGAGTTTTTGTTTTGTTAGAACAAATGTGTGACTCCTGATTGGTTGTTTTTAGGTGGAGCACAAGTCTCTACAAAAAGTAGTATTAAATATTTGTCAGTAGTCAATAAAATATATAAGTGAAATAAATATGTATATAAATAGAACAAATAGATAGTTAAGTGGAACAAACTTATTTTGTTCTACTTATCCAACTAATTGTTACACTTGTTCACCTATTTATTCCACTTATAAGTGGTGAATAAGTGAAACAAATAGATAGTTAAGTGAAACAAATAATTTTGTTCCACTTATCTAACTATTTGTTCGACTTATAAATGGTGAATAAGTGGAACAAATAGATGGTTAAGTGGAATAAATAATTTTGTTCCACTTATCTAATTATTTGTTCCACTTATAAGTAGATCAATAAATAGATAAGTGAAACAAATAGGTACTTAACTATCTATTTGTTCCACTTATATATTTATTGAATATTGACAAATGTTTAATGTTATTTTTTGTGGAGACTTGTGCTCCACCTAAAGACAATTAATCAAGAGTTACTCGACTATTTCAGCAAGACAAAAGCTCTCTCATAGACGGGAGAATAATATTTCTATTTTCCAAATATGATACGTTAGTGGTATGGTACAGTAAACAATGTTGGATAGCACATATACTTTTGACAATTTACGTGAATCAGGGTATACATATAGATGTATTTGTTCTTATAGTGATTTGGATATAAAAAAAACCCTAGAATTCAAGAAAAGGAAAAATCACATATGTTCTTTCAGAATCTTCCATAATTTATTTTAGGACAAATTAATTAGGAGTTTCTATCAGATATTTGACTTATTTTTTAATCTTTGACAGAGTTGTAACTTATTCCAATAAGTATTATCTTCTATTACAGTATATATTAAGTCATGTTATAGCAAAGACCTCATTGTTACAATCAGAGACTCCTAATTAATTTGTCATTGATTTTATACCCTATCTTCGATCATATAATCCCCCATATTAAGTAACACAACTACGTAATGTTTTTATCTAACAAAGTTAAAAAATAGGGTTTGATAAAGGGTACACAAGAGAATTTAGAAGAGTTAAGGGTATACATACATGTTATTATTTTAATCGTATGATTGATAGTCTTTCTATCATAATGTATTTATGAATAAATAAAACATTCACAGTTACAATGTCACTGATTATCAAAATAATTTTAAAATCGTTTTGTAGGAATATTCAAAAAAATACGTAAAAAATATTTCTAATGTAAAAGGCCAAAAATATCCTTAAGACCTACATGATCTTGTCATATAAAATTCAATTATAAAATATAATTGGCCGGATTGGTGAACCAGATTAGATTGGATTCTCCAAATATCGATACTTACTGAAGCGTATCGATTCGATTTGGTCTAATTCATGTTCAAATTTTAGTAATAAAAAATTTAAAAAATGAGTTAAAGAAACTTATCACGTCTAAAACCGCAAGACCCCAACATTAATAATTTAATATAAATAGAGTGTATAAGATCAATTTAGTGGAGAGTATGCCCAACCATGCTCCAAAGAGTAGGTTCATCATTTTAACACCCAAAACACAGTTAAAATTATGCAAAAGCACGTGGAAGACATGTGAGGGCATAACTACAAGTGCTCCAACGTATTTCCAGAGTATTTATATATATAACCATTTCAAATCAAGAGTATCAAAAAAATATAATAAGTTACATAACTAATTCATAAACATTCCAGGGTGGAGGAATAAAATTAATGGGTAGAAGAAGCAAGGTTGGCTGCACCGCATGTATCGCGCATATCTGATCCGTTCCGTATCGATCGATTGATCGAAAATATAAAATCGATCAATCGATTTTTATCTTTCTTTGAAAATTAAATAGATCATGAGATTTAGATATTATTTTAATAAAAATTGATCGATCAATAAAAAAAATTGATTGATTAATTTTAAATTTTTATCTATCAAATGTTTTGACAATGCTCATTAAAAGAATCAGTCGATTGATAAAAAAAAATAGATTGACCGATCTAAAAAAAATCGTATCAATCTAGTCGATACTCACAAATATCGTGACACAGCACGGTTCGCCGCATCGAAGAATCGAGACGAATCGAGTTTTTTCTGATCCGTCAGAATCGGACCGATTTATATGAAAATCGATCCGATTCGATGGGAATCAGGCGAATCGAATTTCTCCTGATTCGTATCGATTCACCCGAATTAGATCGATCCGATGCGTCAAACCATGTGACACAGTAAGATATACCCGTGCACAGCGATAAGGGCCATGCCAACCTTGAGAAGACGTACCAGAGAAGAAACTTCTTCGCCAGTTCCTCGCTGTCGCTGGTGTCCCAGTCTCTCACTTGTCCCCTTGTGAGCCTCTCTCTCTCTCTCTCTCTATCTCTCCGTCGCCTACAAAAAAAAAAACTTCTTTTTTCTATTTTTAAAATTTAAGAAGAAATTAGTCATGCTTCTTCCCCCTTTGATATTTCCAGAGAGAAGACCCCCGTCCGTGTGTGGGGGGTAGAAAAGAAGGGAGAGAGAGGGAGAGCAGCGTGTTATGGGCGACAACAACAAGTCGCCGACTCCAATGGCGGGCAGAGAGAGGGAGAGAGATCGCGAGCTGCTGATCCCAGTCGGGGACGATGCCGCCGACGACTCCGATTCCAAGGCATCCTCCTCCAACGCCGCCTCGTCGCACCATCACCACCACCACCATTCCGGCCGCGAGGTCAGCTCCCGCCCCCCCGCCTCCTGGTCTTGCCCCTTGCTCATTCTGCCGCCTTCGTCCTCTATTTTTTTGGGAGGTTTGATTTGCGCTACTTTCGTGCTGGGGATTTTTGCCGGTGCGCCTTGGAGAAAGGTTCTTACATCCGTTTACTTGGGAGTCTACTCTGGCTTGGTTCATCCGCCCGGTGATGAGGCGTTTTGTCCGGGCGCCCTCTGCTCCGCTGCCTCTCGTGGAATAGGGTTACGGAAAAATCTAACCTGCTGTGCGCGTGATGCAATTGTTTCGGATAATTGCCTGGCGGTATTGCATAATTTGCTGGAGCTGATGGTGGACTTGGAAATCTAGGGCTTCAAGTTTACATCGCCTTTGATTCAACATCTACTTGCTCCACTGGGAACGATTTATCTTTTCCCTCTAGACTCAATTCATAATGTTCGGAATACTCAGCTGTTTTCATTTGTAATTAGGGTCGAGTTTCAGCTCCTGTGCTATATGCGGATTTAGGAGAGCAAGTTTTTGGCGGATGTATTCTCCAGCATTAACCGAGTCTTTGGCATAGTAATAGAGAGTTTGACGATAGAGAAGGGAATAAAGTTGCAGTCTGTGTCTTTATTTTGCTGGACGCCATACATTGACACCCCAATATTCAGATAAGGGATGTGACTCGATCCTTATTCTTTACTGCTGGATGAAACTTGCCGTCACCAGTGTATTGCTGGATGAGATGGAAGGGTGTACTAATGCTCCGTCCTTGTTGACACTTTTATCGGTCATCCTTATGTCATTGCAACTTGACTGATTTCTGCTGGAGTTTCTACCGTTCAATGTCAACATCCTTTGATGATGTCCGATTGACAGCTTGGCATTTGATAATGTATTGGGCATCTCCTATCTAAGTGCATGGAGTATTGGGGTTTATTACACCATGAGTATGTGATTTACCCTCTAACCCTTTTACGTAGTCATCTATCGTGATGAAAATTTTCTCACTAGGGAGCCACGACATCTGACCACAGGAAAACTTCCAGGAGTTTAGTTTATTGCTTATTCTTACTGCTCTCAAAACTGATTCTAATTGATTGAGGAGTTACATGCTTAATTGGATTATATTCTACTCATTACACTCTTGGAAGTGCTATCCCTTTTCCTGGTGGGTTCATACAATTGCAACTGAATTGTGGGCTAGAACTTCTTTTCACACAAAAGCAGTGTCTAATTGAGTGACGGGAGATTCAGAACCAAGGCTTCACAAAGATATTGGATTGAGAAAAAAACGGTATGATCCTTATTTTCTGAAATCAAATATTTCAAAAAAGCTTATGACAAAAAAGAAAAACGTGTATGTGTCTCAAACAAAAGAGAGGTTCCCTGAGTCTTTTGTCCCCTTCATAGACTCCACCATAGGTGCTGGCTTTGCTAGAACATGTAAGGTCAGTGAGAAATGACTGGTTCCTTTAATATCAATATTTATATAGAATGCACCTGATTTGCTACTGTACCTCTTTTGGCTTGCTTTTATGCAAGAATATTGTACTTATAGACAGGGAAATGATTCAGTTTGGATTAAAAAGCAACATGATGTGGTTTTAACAGTTTAGAAGCGTGAAGCTGATGTACCTGCAATGTACATTACATTCTGCAAGTGTGGTTTGACCTTGTTTGGTTAGAATTATATTTGTGTTCATTACATGCTGCATGTGTCGTAGATGTCACTTGGGCTTGCACATCTTCCAAAAGAAAAATGGCATTCGTGTTTATAATATAGATATCGTGAGTCTTTGTGGTGCATCAGATAACTAGATTAGCATATCTGTCATTGAGATGTTGATTTATGTGAACTTTGATAAAATAATCTTTTGGGGCAGTTATAGGCACAGTCATGTTGTGCGACACAATATTGGGAGGTGAAGAAGGCTAATGAGAACAAAATAATGTAATTGTAGCTGAAATGTTGAGATAGATTTGTGGTAAGATTGTAACTGTAAAAGCAAAAAAAAAATGTTAAATGAAAACTTGGTCTTGATCCCTAGCAAGTAGCAATGTCACAAAGAAGAGTGGCTGAGATTGTCATTGTGTCAAACATATATGAGAAGTTCCAATGGCCCAGGGTCTAAGCACACATCACAAAAGATTAGAAGATGTCGGTACAAGTTGTGGAGCTTTGTCTGAAGAAGCTCTCATTTTCAGAGATTTTGACTCTTGTCAGGAGCCTGTGGAGAAATGAGATCAGGCTTATTTAAAGTTCAAGTCCGGTGTGTTTCTGCTGTAATAATTTCATTGCCTTTATCTTTAGTCCCACAAGAGGAAATCAATTTTTGTTAAACAATTTACAATATACATTTACTTGTTCAATCTAGACATGATTTTATGCTTCATTTTCATTTCCTGATTATCTTTTCTGATTTATACCTGCATGTGCATACAGTATTCCATTTCTATGGTATTTTCTCATATTACAATTAATTGGCCTAGTCTGTCCGTGTCGTGTCATGCAGTATTCTCAGTGATCAACTAGCTGCAAGTGAGACTTTGCCACCATAATTGTCAAGGCAACGAGGTGCCCATGCGCCTAAGCACTTGGGCACTTGCCTAGGCCTATACTTCAGTGTGTTTGGAGGAGAGAGTTGCAGGGTGGAGGAGGCCTCACTAGCAAGTGTTGGACCCATCTATGAGGTGACAGAGAAATGCTGCCACTGTTGGTGTCAGAGAGAGAGAGAGAGAGAGACAGAGAGAGAGAGATGGCAATATCAGATGGCAACAGTGGCAGACAATGGCAGTGTTTTCCACGATGAAGGCTGGTGGCGGCAGTCAGGGTATCAAAAATCGTCTGGATCGGTATTGGATCGGCTGATTCGGATCGGTTTTGGGCCGACCGATCCGATCCGGGGTAACCCTGCCAGGGGCTGAGTTCAGGCCGATTTCAGGCCTTATTTACCTGAACATCATTTAAGTAAATGAAACTGAACATCATTTAAGTAAATGTTAGTATTTATAATTTTATTTACTTAAGATATTACATGTAAATAAAGAAGTACTTTCTATTTGAATCCAATAAAAATATCAAAAAAATCACATCTCTTACCAATAAAAATCAACTCTCTCATCCAAGAAGAAAATCGCGACTTTGGTAATTCTATCAAAATAACGTCTTTCTAATTCCTCATAATTTGGTCTATCTAAAAATTTCATAATCTAAATAAACCAATAGAACATTAAAAATTCAAAGTCCGGTGAAATAAGTCAAACGTGCATGTGACTTCTCCGAGTGCTGGTCAGTAGGAGAGTGACTCCCTTGGAGAAGTCACATGCACGTTTGACTTTTTCACCGGACTTTGAATTTTTAATGTTCTATTGGGTTTATTTGAATTATGAAATTTTTAGATAGATCAAATATGAGGGATTAGAAAGACGTTATTTTGATAGAATCATCAAAATCGCGATTTTCTACTTGGATAAGAGAGTTGATTTTTATTGGATTCAAATGGGAGGTACTTTCTTATTTACATGTAATATCTTAAGTAAATGAAATTACAAATACTAACATTTACTTAAATGATATTTAGGTAAATAAGATATTGTACATTAGTATACACTTGTATGATTGATATACATATTGATTATGTTTATACATTAATATGATTGTATCATACACTTTATATTGATGTATTTCAGTTAATAAATGGAATCCTTATGTTTTTTCTAATTTTTTTACAATTTTTATAGGGGGTTGATCCAGCCACCCCTGGCTCAGCCAGGATCAGTCTGGATCGGCCGATCCGATCAGTTTTTGGCTGGCCAATCCGGCCCCGATCCCCTTGTTCTTGAACCTTGGCGGCAGTCAACGAGGGCTTCTCTGGAAGGGGGCTTTTGGGAAAGGGAGGGGTGCCAATGGGGCCTCGATATATTGGGGCATTGGGAGGGTGGGTTATGACCTTCAAGTTAAACAGGATCCAGCAGATCTTGTTTAACTGGGTTGGGCTCAGGTGGGCCCAGAGTCACCCTCCTTGGGCTGCCTGGGTTGCCTAGGTGCACGCACACCACACCTTTCTGGAGTAACAGAAAGGTGCCCTGGTGCCTGGGGAGTCTGGGCCTACCTGGCCCCTAGACGGGCACCTTAATAACAATGTTTCCTCTCTAACTCTTTCTGGCTGGTTCACAGCCAGCTGGAAAACTGAGTAAGATTCCTTTGTATCTTCAAGTGAGGGAGGTAGGTGGGCTATTACTGTGCAAATGTTCAATTTGAGTCACTGAACAGATCACATGCTTACCTGGAAGGCCTGTGTGCATTATCATGCAAATGTTCTGATTTGACCATCTGTATGAGGCTGCACTAATACCCTGGCCATATGGTAGCACCTTTCTTCCTCCATCTCTCTTCCTTGAGGAATTTTAACTGGTCTCTTTGTCTTCCCAGCCTCTAGTGGTTGGAGTCACTTTTGTTCTCAGTTTGAGAGGCGTGCCTACAACTGCCATGGAGATTGTTACCGATTTTTACATTGAGCAACCATTTGTTTCCCAAGTTTTCTGATGATCAGGAGTCTAATTTTGTTTCATAATTTGCTTCAAATATGAATTAGGAGTTCCAGTGTGGGCGAACAGTAAATCCCTCCTCCCATCTAATCATGTAACTGCTGGCTTTACATGATATAATGATACCAAGGATATACCTTTCTTTTAAGATGATTTAATTTGAAAGTGATACTTACGTATGCCATGTTTTTATCTTTTCTTCTCAATGAAGATTCAGTTTTTTAGTGTTTTATATTCTGTTGTTACTGTTACTAATTGCTTATTATTTTGCAGGCATTCTACAAAGTCATCCGTAGTTGGGCGTCAAAAAAGTTCATGACAGGATGGTGAGTCTTTTTAGTATGGTTCATGGATACTTCTTTGACAATTTTGAGAGTTGTGCTGTCTGCCAGCTACAAGCTAATTCTAGTCACCATTCAACATTCACCATACAAAGAATGTCCACCGAACAGTCCCATCCCATGCTTAACTCATATAGCTGAGAGTGCTTCAAGAGATGCTTGATTTCAGCTGTAGCATATCTAATTCTCTGAATTCAGTGAGCAAGTCGTGGACATTAGTGCTTGAAATTGCAATTCTTCTTTTGTGAGTTTTATGGCACATAAGTAGTCACGTGAGCAAATTGTTTGACCAGTAAACCTATCTCTGAAGGTTGTTTCTCTTGGCAATTCCCTTTGCTAAATCATTCTTGCAGAACATGCTAGAAGTATTATAACCACAGAACTGGAGGTATATGTGTATTCATCTGCACACTGATTTCTTGACTCTTGGAAATAAAATTAAATGAATGGTGCTCTGTCAGATTGTAAGGGCATCAAGAAAATGCATGATATATGAATGGATAGTGTTTCAAACCCGCCGTTCAGATGGTTATGAGTTGGTAGTTGAGTTCTTTTATATACTCGGACTATGCTTACTCTCACGAGGGAACAATATACTGACAAAGAACTCTTCAAGTGCAAGTCTAGCAATAGGTTCATGACAGTGAAATTCAGCACATTATGATTGAAACATTCGAGTACTCTGACCCCTTCCCTGATTCAATACCTATTTCACTTCAATTTTTGAGCTTGTAGCTGTATTTTCTATGCTTTTCTTGGTCTAAACCATTTTTATCTTCTTGTTCAATTTTTACTGACTCATGTATTACTTCTGTTAGTGCCATTGTATACTTAATATGTCATGGTTTTCTATCCAGCCTTTTGGTAATTGCATTCATCTGTTTATTTAGTTTCCTGTTGATGATTCCTTTTTCTCTAGCAAGTCATATTTGCTTCAAGGCAATACACTGACGGTTGACTAAGCTAGACGTATCATGTCTTCACACTGAAGTCAGGGGAAAAAGATGTCACACTATCCATTGGCCTATCCATTGGGAGTGCCATCCATCCATAACTTTGTTCTCAAGTTTGGGCACTAAAAAATGCTCATCAAAACAGCTTCAACTACAAACGATTGGGATCACATTATTTAGATCACTGGATTAGCAGTTTATCAATTTAACACATTTTCATGACAAAGGAACATTTTTCTTGGACATGTAAACTAACTAAATCTTTCAAGGTCAGCTTATCAAATAACCAGTCTTAGGGACTACACATCTCGATCAGAATCATCAGAAATATAGATACCTATGAAGAGTAATATCTTGTACTTGTCTGAATAGTTTTTTGGGAAACAAAATTGGATACCATCGAGAGGTTTTTTTTCCTGTTTAACCAAGCTTTATCTCTCTTAAAGTGAGGATCCTTCACAAGCAGCATGGTGTGACATAGAAAGATTCAGTTAGAGATTCCGAATGAGGCTGGATACACAGGTTAGGAAGAAGGGCAATATTCATGACACCATGGAATAAGAACTATGGACTAGATGCTAGTGCTGAATATGAGAAGATGAAAGAACATGATGGCCTACAGAGGAAGAGATGCAGATGGCAAAGGGTGTTGTATTGACTATGCTGGTGAAAAGGGAGGAGAAATAAGGGGCGAGCCAGAAGAAGAAAACATGGTTGTATTTTCATTGGTGTTGTGACTGTCATCATTACTGCCATTTTCCCATACAGCTTTGCCAAGTTTCTGTATCATGGATATTTGCCTTATATATGGAATCATAAATTACTCTAATTTCTTTCTAATAACAAGTGCAGTCAATCAAAGATGGATGACATTGTGCTGGTGATTCCTATGACGGACCCTCCACAAATCAACCGTGCCCCACATTCACCACTTACGCTTTCATTTTTTCTTGCTTTTTTCATGGATAATCAGAAAGGGTCTAGTGCATTTTGATTGTATCAAGAGTCATTGCCTGCATCAAAAAATTGGCTTCGAATAATATCAAGGATATCAATAGTGGCACTCTAACTGGTTTTAAGAGTATATAATTCTCTCTCACTTTTGCCAACTATATTTTGAGTTCAGTAATTTTTATTCCGCACAGCTATTGAATAGCAAACAGCATTGTAAAGCTATATGATTTCATTTAGAATGACCTGTCTCAATGCTGACAATTGTTCCATCCAATGTTGCAGTGTTATATTGTTTCCAATAGCTATAACTTTCTACATCACCTGGTGGTTTATCCATTTTGTTGATGGATTTTTCTCTCCAATCTATGCTCAACTTGGGATCAATATCTTTGGTGAGTTGGCATTTCCTTCCAATCTTTGTTATCTGATTTACATGGCAGAATCTTTGTAGTTTGGAGGGATTGTGTAGAACTGTTTCGATGCCAGATATAGGTTCTTGCATCTGCTTGTTCATGGTCTGCTCATCCATGGAAACAGTCCTTGACCATGCTTGCAATATTGTTACTCATATTAGTGTTATGTTGTCTGATTATTGGTTTTTGTCTGGTTTATATTCCATAATTATTGCAATTTTGATGGGTGGGCATCTGTTGTCAGGACTTGGCTTCATAACTTCCATATCGTTTATATTCTTGGTCGGTGTTTTTATGTCATCATGGCTTGGTGCATCTGTTCTTGGCCTTGGAGAGTGGTTCATCAAACGGATGCCATTTGTACGCCATATTTATAATGCATCCAAGCAGATTAGTGCCGCCATATCACCAGGTATTTGGCCTTCCTCCTTATACAAACTTATAGTTGTGTTATTATCTCTAATATTCATCTTTCCTAACTACAGATCAGAACACGCAAGCCTTCAAAGAAGTGGCCATCATAAGGCACCCTAGAATTGGTGAATATGCGTTGGGATTCATTACTTCGGTTGTTATTCTTCAGGTATGCATGATTATTGTCCTAAGTTCTGCGTAGCATAACTCTACTCAACTGGTGTGGTGATGTTGAATGAAAAAATTTGTTCTCATGCCACAAACACTTGTTTTAAATACATAGAGCAAGTGTATGAGAAGGAAAATATTTGTACGGGGTTCCAGACAAAAGTAATCCCCAAATCCACTTATTCAGAATTTTTCAGAATGAATGAAGGAAAGACAAGAAGGCATCTATTCTGGATTTTCGGAATAAATAAACAGCAGAAAACAGAAATATCTGCTGCACATCTCTGAATTGTGAACAGGGCCATTCCGTATTAAATTGGGGCTGAAACCTTATAACCCCCAGTGTTTTCGGAATAAAATACCCCTGAGAACTTCATTCAAATGTCGGGAACAAGTGCACGAAAAGGAGAATATTTATCCGGCGTCCCGGGTAAAGGATGACCCTTGAAGTTATTTATTCAGAATTTTCAGGATGAATAAATGAAACGAAATCATTTATTCTGGATTTTCGGAATAAATTAATGCAGAAAAAGAAATATTTCTGCACATCCCAGAATGTCGGAGAAAAAAGTCATCGGGGTTGACCCAAAACAGAAATCAGTCAACCCCACGTTTCCGGCGTGTCCGAAATCAGAACCAATGTCGGACGAACGAAATTTAATGGCCCGAGATATCCCGGTGGAAGGCGCCCTACGTGGCGTTCATTTTTTAAATGTGCGGGGGTCCGGTCAAATACCCATGTCAGCAATCAAAGTGACGTGGCCGAAATCCACCTCCTCACACGACGAAGAAAAAAGTCCCACGTGATGAAATGACACGTGGTCAGGAGTTTATAAAGAAATCTCCCGCTGAGATGCCCCGATGGGACTCCCATCGGGTTTTACGGGGTATCGACACCGGTGGAGGCCCCATCGGAGCCGCGCCAGGGCTGCCACACCCGATGGGACCCCCACCGGGGCTGCGCGCCCAGTGGAGACCCCACCAGGGGCCGCGCGCACCCGGTGGGGACACCACCGGTGCTGCGCACCCGGTGGAGGTCCCACCGGGGCCGCGTGCACCCGGTGGGGCCCCCACCGGTGCTGCGCACCCGGTGGGAGACCCATCGGGGCCGCGCGCACCCGGTGGGGCCCCCACCGGTGCCGCGCACCCGGTGGGACTCCCACCGGGGTCGCGCGCACCCGGTGGGGCCCCCACCGGTGCCGCGGGCCCTGTGTGAACCCCACCGGGGTTGTGTGCCCGGTGGGAGTCCCACCGGTGCCCTTGTGGGTCCCGCATCCCCGGTGGGACTCCCACCGGTGCTCTGTCTAGGAAAAATGAAAAAAAAAAAAAAAAAAAAAAACGCATGACAGAAATAAATGCATACCCGATGGGCTCCTCTCCGGTGGGCTCCGTCTCCGGTGGGCTCCGACTCCGGTGGGACAAAACTCCGGTGGGATATCCACCCCTTTGCTCAACCCCTATAAAAGGGGACCCAATGCTCCAAGAAGAGGGGATCTGAAAACCAAGTCCAAGAAGTTCTGGAAGAAAGGTCCAGCAGGGAGAAGAGAGAAGCCAGAGTTCAGAAATCTTTTTTTGAACTGTTCTGTCCTGTGCGCTGCTGCATTACCTTGTATTATACAAGGCTGAAAACTGGAAACTTGCCATTTTCTGTTTAAGGCAAGTACATGTTATGTAAAGGGTGAACCAGTCCTCTCATGTTTAGAAAGAGGATTCTATGGACCATTCTATAAAAGAAACAAATGAATGAAATGATCCACGTAATGTGTATTTGGATATAGTATTATTTTCTGCATGAGGAAATTACAAAAGAACCCTATATCCTTTTTATTTGCATAAATGACCAAAGTAGGGAAACCTTTTGAATCCAACACCCCCTACGTGAAAGAGATCTCAAAGCCATCTCTGAAAATTCTGAAATGATGCCTTGTGGGGTAAGAATATGAGAAAAATTCATAAAGTCACCCCTGTGCTCAAGAAGAATTACGAAAAAAACCCTGAATCCCTTCTATTTATATAAATGACCAAAATACATAGCCATTTCAAATCAATCGAATTTTACACATGTATAAATGTTAGAAAATCTTTGAAAAATCAGAAATGAGGTCCTAAAGGGATAAGGGCCCAGAAATGATATCCTATTCATCAGGAAAATTACAAAATAACCCTCACATGACCAAAGGATTACAAATCAGTCCTCAAATAAAAGATCTTTTTGTGAACCAGTCCCCATTATAAGGAATATTCGACAAACCAATCCTTATTCTGAAGAAAATCAGGAAAATTACAAATCAGTCCTTAAATATGGAGAAAACTGTGAATCAGTCCATGTTTTAAAGGGGGATTTTGCAAACCAGTCCCTATTTTGGGACAAAATTGTTAATCAGTCCCTAGAAACACAGGGAAGGATGATTCAGTCCTCATTTTTGAGATGAAATTATAAATCAGTCCCAAAAAAATGCGGGGAATGACAAACCAGTCCTCATTTTTTCGGGGTGAAGTTGCAAATCAGTCCCTAGAAGATTGGGGAACGAAGAATCAGCCCACATTTTGGATGAAGTCATGAATTAGCCCCTAGAAACAAAGGGAATGACAAATCCGTCCTCAATTCATGAAGAATGAGGCTAATAAGTCCCCGTTTAAATGGGCATCTCTATGAAACATTCCAAAAAAAAAGGGGGGAAACATGATAAACAAATGTTTCTAAAACAGCCCCCAATGTGGATAAATACATCGACGAGATGGCCATAATTCCACGTGGAAAGATGAATCCGATGTGAATGGGGCCTATCTTGTTTATAGTATGTTTTCAATAATCAGGTCTAGCAATGTATCAAAGGTATTCGAGTTCTTCTCGATGTAAATAAAACGTCGAATTGTCGACGGGGAAGGGTCCAGTACACGACACCCAAATCGCCTGATACATGAATGAAATTTGTCTGTTTCAACAGACTGGCACGCCCGCAAAATAGACGAACATCAAAATCTATCTTTTTCCCATAAAAGAAGAAAAAGATTTTGAAAAGAATATTTCGCGTGTTAAAACAAATTGGCACGCCCGGTGGGACTTTTCCTACCTTTCATACATGGGCTAGACCTGATGCTAATGCTTGGCTCCTGATTATTGGGCTTTGCCATTACAGGAAGTCAACGAAAACATCAAACAATGGCGGCTGTGACGTACGGACCGCAAGTGGTGGCGAACCACGCCCGCTTCGGTTACCTCACCACCCCGCTGTGTTTTGGCGACTTCCCGGCGGTGGTCGGCTCGCCATACTTCCTCGGGGTCGTTCCCGCGGTACAGGAGGCGCCAACGGAGGAAACGAAGCTGACTCCAGCTGGGGGCAGCAAGCCCCGATATGAAGGCCGAGTCTTCTCGGTGAACACCGTTTCCACCAGTGCCGTACCCGTGAAAAGGGAACGGCATATGGCCCGCAAAGGCAGAAAGCCTAGGGCCATTGTCTCAAAGTCCGGCAAGACAGTTCTTGTCGGTGATATCAGAGTTAACCTGGACGGGGGCAAGCCAATATTGCCGAAAAGCAACATTGTCCCCACTATCCCCACCTCCAACCGCTTCGCATTGCTCCGGCACATGCGGGAAGAGGATTCTGCTGCACCTAGAAGCACTCGCGCCCGACCTTCGGGTGGCGCGGTCCAGAAGTATCAGCCCAAGATGAAACAAATCTGGGTCACCAAGGAGGAGGCCCGAAGAATCAGAAAGCTCAGGGCAGAGAAAAATGCCCAAGCGGAAGCAGAAAGGACTACCCGGTAATCCAACCTCCTAGATCTCAACACCCTCGCGGGCAAAAGAGAAAAGGGGTATACCGGAAGCCCAACTTTGTCTCCACGCGGGTGGAAATGACCCGTCAGGAGGACAAACGACATGATGTGAAGCAGCCCTCACGCATCTCGGTCTTTGACCGATTGGGGGCAGTGCCCCAGCCAGGGGGCCAGAATATGAAGAGGCGGAGGCTAGTGCAGAAGCCCCAGTACGGGGTAGATTTGAAGATCCACTCCTGTTATGTGTCAGGAAAAGAAATAGTTGAGCCCGTGAATGCACCTACAGAAGCAGCAGGCGCAGGGGCATCCAACCCAGACACAGATGCA
Source organism: Colocasia esculenta (assembly GCA_014218235.1). Lineage (NCBI taxonomy): Eukaryota > Viridiplantae > Streptophyta > Magnoliopsida > Alismatales > Araceae > Colocasia > Colocasia esculenta. Next base: position 4,315,727 of record CM024762.1, on the reverse strand, counting down.
ATATTTCGCAATACGCGAAATGCCAAGCGGAACCTCCAAGCCCAGTTTGGCGGCCCGGGTGGCACTTCTAGCCAGAGCCAGGCACATGATGAGCGCCTTCCTCAAGAACAACACCATACCCTCCATGGCATAGAACAGGACAATGACGGAGATGAGAACGTCAGTGTCCGAGGGGATGTGAATCTCCCTTACGAAGACCCCGATGAACATGTGGTCTTCGTACCGCCCTCCAGGGCAGCATATAATGCAATGTCTGATGACGCCAGATATGAAACCATGCAGCGCTGGCACATCGAGATGACCAATCTCATGCTGGAAATGAAGCGGCAGAAGAATGCTAATGTCCAGCGGCCGTTGAGGTCGGCCCCCAACTTCAATGCCCAAAGAGAACAGCAGGCCGGCAGTGCGCCTATGGCTCTCCGCCAGCCCATCCCGGTGAATGATACAGGTGCTATGCCGGAGTTACAGCCAGTGCAAGGTCCAAGCTCTCAATCCCCACAAACCTCTGCAATTGAAGACGCTGTCGCTCAACGACGCTTGATTGAAAAGATTGTTGAGGACAAGTTCGCGCAACATGGTGAGGGTACCGCCACTGTTGATTTGTACAGGGTGCCGTATCCGATCCATCACCAGTTCAAGAAGTTGCCACCTGATTGCCCCAAGGCACCAAAATTGCAGAAGTTCGGTGGGCAGACATCCCCACACGAACACTTGGCCTATTATTTAACGGCCATGGGTGAACTTGCATTGGAAGAATCATACTTGTTGCGGTATTTCGCAACATCTCTTACGGGTACCGCTTTCCAATGGTACTCAAGATTGAAGCCAAACTCTGTCGTTGACTGGGCCGACATGCAGAAGAAGTTTTTAGATCGGTTCCAGACTGCAGAAAGAAAGGTGTCCTTGGCTGAGCTTTGCTCCCTGAAGCAGAAAAAAGGGGAGACTGCTCTTGATTTCATCAAAAGGTGGCGAGATTTCAGCATGAGGTGTGATAATCCGCCCACCCAAGAAGATGCCATCACCATATGCCGGCGGGGCCTGGCAGCTGAAGTAAGTGAAAAGCTCTTGGGAACCAACATAAAGGGCTTTGATCAGCTCAATGCTGTAGTGGCGGAGATTGAAATGTTCTTCGCCGAAAACCCGACATTTGGGGCCTTTAAAGCCAAGCCCAACAAAGAACGTGCCACGGGAAAGAAGTAAATGCTGTGGACTTCTCGCCTCAGAGCGGCGGTCAAAGTGAAGGAACTTCAGGTGGTTCTGGGGCAAGACAAAAGGAAAAGCACCTCCAACAATCACATTGGCAGACCGTCTGAAGACTCCATATTCTTTTCAGAAAGATCATACGAAGAAACTCTTCGATCTCTGTATGAAGAATGAATTGCTCAAGTTGCCAAACATTAAAAGGCCTCATGAAGCTGACAAGACAGATGAGCCCAATTACTGTCCATATCACAGAATGTTGCGGCATACAATTGAGGATTGTTATGTCTTCAAAAACGAAGTAGAAAAACTGATCCAGAGCAAGCTGATTACTATGAAGACAGGCCTTGTGGACCCCCCCCAACCTCATGATCAAGATCAGCAGAGGCAGTCTGCTAATGTGATACACATCACTGCTACAACCTATGGACCTGATACCCAGGAGAGTGCTACCTCGAACGCCCAACCGTCTTACGGGCGGGCAGCCCCTCGCACTCAGGAGCCTTTGCGCCGGTGGATGCCAAAGGCAATGCAAAGTCTCGAAAGACGGGTCCGATCATTGCAACACGGCCAAAGGGAAATATTGAGCCGTCTAAGAGCCATGGATGAACAGCTACCAGTTCCCAGTCACAGGCCTCATCGCCAAGCAAATGCATCTACTTCCCTGGCCCGTCCATCGGCCAGAGGATGGCTTTCTGAAGGGTCCTCGAGCTCAACAGAGGATGTGATGGTGGAGAGGCTATATTCCTTTCCACGCCGGGAAACTTTGGCGATTTTCCGCGCATGCATACGCGGAGGGCTGCTATACCGGCCAACACCAATATATGCCCGGCCGGGCTATTGCCCATACCACCGGGTCAGTGGTCATGATCTTGAAGACTGTTATACCTTCAAAGACTTGGTAGAAGCCTGGATTGCCGAAGGAACAATTGACATGGGAAGCCTTTTGGTCGACCCACCCCAACCACATAACCAAAGGCGAGCAAATCAAGCCACTGACGTTGTCACCTATTCGGTCAACGTCATCCATAAGTCAACTGATAAAGAAAGGCCAGGGGGAGACTTTATGAATTCCTCTATAATAGTCTCCCCAGGGACAATGATGATGAAGCAGGGTCTTCGAACCCACCACCCGAAGCCCCAGCAATTGTGCCAGTTGAAGCCGAACAGACAGCTGATTTTCATAAGCATCTGTTCCAGTTCCTAGCAGAGGCAGAAGCCGAGGCGCCACCGCCTCAAATGCAACCAGTGGCCGCGAACCGAACTCCCGCTCACCCGCCAGCCAGAGTTGAAGCCTTAAGGGCCATGGGGGTGAGTTGTCAGGCGATGAAAAGACGGGGTCGGATGATGAACCTCCCAAGATGTATACACCAAAGGAGGATGATATGGCCACCTTTCCCTATCAGAAAGATTCATCCCATGGTCCTAGAAAACATGATCCATCGGGGCGTCCGAGTTAGAAATGTTCATGAAGCTCATCCCACTCAGATGTCTACACCAGTCCCCCATGGGCTATCTGTCCATGCGGTACATCAAGACTCGGAGGATGAGATACAAGAAATTCCTCCACCGGTTGAGAACCAGCAGGCAGGGAGGCCGGTGCCCGCTGCCGCACCCAGGGAGCCTTCTCGTGATACAGTGATAGAGATGCTTCAATGGGTTCTCCGTGACCTTGACCAGATCAAGCGCCAGCAAGCTCAGCAAGCGCAAGAAGTGGCGTTCATAAAAGACCACCTCCTCACAGCTGCAGTGGATGCTCTTGTTCAGCGCGAAACCTCCGGAAGCCCGGCGCCAGCTCGTCAGCCAGCCCAAAATGGTATGCTGGGGCAGCCTGCCTTTACGGCCGGGACCATTGATGCTCAAAGGCCGACCTCTGATGGGGTCCCATCAATGTCCCACCCTGAAGACAATTCTGCTCCGAATGCCTCCGGGATGAATTATTCTGTGAATGTGATCAGCCTTAGTATGGGCACCAACAGCCGAGAGGAAGGACAATCACTTGATAACACCACCCCTCCAGTTGAAGTTGCTTCGGAGCGCCCTGCTGAACCAGCTCCCTGGGAATTTTCTTTCCGAAAGGAAAATACCAGCATGATATTTAATAAGCTCCGCAAAGCTGGCAAGATATTGGCCATCGGCTCACGAGCTATCCGCACGGAGGCGGAAAAGAAGCACCCTGCATACTGCGAATATCACTGCATGGTGTCGCACCCTACTAGTGAATGCAAAGATGTACAAGGATCATTAGAGGCCTTTATCAGACATGGTGAGATCGACTCTGATGGGAACTTCACCGAAAGAATGCATGCCAAGCTTCGGATAGAAGGGTACATATGCCGCTTTGGCTTTGTCGAAGATTGTCTTAAGCCTAGATGGCCGCCACTCCATGCCAGGGCTCCCATTGAGATAGAAAGCCTGCTGGACAGTCAAGCCGAACAGGGCCAAGAAGAAACCCTTGAACAGGAGGAAAGGTCAGATCTCAGCCGAGCCATCGACTTTGAAGTCACACAGGGCTCCAAGGTTCGGGAGCAAAACCCGAGGAACAAAACTCAACAGTTGGAAATTGACTGCAATCATGAAGAAGGTTGTGAAGCCAAAAGCCATGAAGAAAATGTTGAATTGAAGACAGGGCAAAGCCAGGGAGATAACCCCCAGGAAAATGAGCCTCAGGCAGGATGTGATCAGGTCCAAACAAGCAGCACTGATGAAAAAGTTGCAAAGCCAATTCCCAAGCTAGGTCGAAAAGGCCGAGCTCGGCAAAGAAGAGAAAAGCTAGCTCTCGCACAAGGTCAACAAAATCAGATCAAGTCTGAGTCGTCTGAACATGGCCCGGAGCAAGCCTTGAAAGGGCAAGACAAAGCTGAGTTGCCCAGTACCAACATACAGCAGGAGGAGGCCGACAAGAAAAGAAACCTGCCCCCAAAGTGAACTTGCAAGCTGAGAATCCTCCCATAGCCGAGTTCCAAGAGTTGCCTCTCCATATCATTGAGCAGGCAATCAAGGCTACCTTTCAATCCCAACAAGATGAAAGTAATTGGGTCACAATGACTCCGAAAAAGCATGAGCAACCCAAGTTAATCAGAAACAAGGCTCCATACTGCCGCCCTTATATGGGGGGCTCCTCTCAGCCACCTACAGAAGCCCATGGTCCTTCCTTGACCAAGCTCGCTCAGGCGAAGAAGCAAGAAAGAAACAGACAGAAAAGCTTGAAAAGAAGACTAAAGAAGCAGGCAGAGCAAGCTGCCTTGATGGAGGCACCCAGAAAATTGAGCCCCCTGCAAAAGCTTCAGAAATTGATCAACGAACTGGAAGAATATGTCCCTTCCAAGCCTTCCAACGGCGTCCCCTTGGACCGATATATCCCTTGGGAGGAGATGGAGCGCAAGACAAGGCTCAAGAACTGGCTTCGTCAGAAACTCCAACAAATGCGGGAAGGTGAAAAGTTCCCTCTCCCAGAAGAACTAGCCATCTTCTATAAAGATGACGAACTCACCATTGAGAAGTTAGAAGAAATGCTGAAAGACTTCTCATGCAATATGGTGTCGATACCGCCACCTGAAAGTTTGTCATCCTCAGGGGGCAAGGCAGCCACTGCGACCTATCAACGTCGCGGACGAGGCCGAGGAAGAGGCCGAGGCAGAGGTCGCGGAACAAACTCCGCCCCACCTACTCGGGGGAATCCCAATCCGCCCAATCTCAACAGGGTGATAGTCTTTCGCGGAGAAGAACCTGAACCTACCCCGGAGGTGGAAATACGGGGCAACACATTTATCTTCGACCCGTCAGATGAGGAGGACGAGGTCGTTGCCCAGGCCCCTCAAGAGAAGCAAGCAGAACAAGCTACTCAGCCGGGTCCCTCTGGCAAAGGCAATGTTGAAACGCCACCCCCGGATGAAGACTCATTGGCCCCGCTGTTCAGAGAAAAGGAAGGCGACAAACCAGAACCTGAGGAGAGTAGTAAACTCATGTATCCTCCCAAATCTCTGGAGCAAATGGTCGCGCCACTGGACCAGATCCGGGCTAGAGCTGATCGAAAAATCATCCAGCAAATGAAGCGGTTTCCCGCCAGTGTGACTGTGTGGGATGCCATTGCCTGGAGCAAAGAATTGAGGGAAGCTCTTGTAAAGATTCTCCAGCAACCTGAAGTTTATGAAACCCATGTGGCCGAAGCCCAGGCCCAAACCTATGAAGCATTAGCTGCAGAGGTCACTTTCTCTGACAAAGACATGCTGCTGTCCACGCCATGCCATAACCGCCCGCTTTATATGCAAGGCAAAGTCAACGGGCACGAACTCAATCGGATCCTGTCGATCCCGGGGCGTCAGTCAATATAATGCCCCTCAAGACCTTCGAGTCTTTATACCTGGTCCCCTATCTACAAAGGGTGAATGATGTGAGAATCTCCGGGTTCAACCAAAATTCAGAAAATGCCCTAGGCAGGGTAGAAGTAGAGCTGGTGTTGGGCGACTTCACCACGAAGGCGGTGTTCTACATCATCAACGCCAATACCTCATACAAGGCCTTGTTGGGGAGACCCTGGCTCCATGAAAATTGGGTCATCCCCTCCACACTCCACCAGTGCATTAAATATGCAAAAGGTGGAGAACAGCACACTGTCTTCGCCGACCGGGCTCCCTTTCGGCCAAATGAATGCAACTTGACCGACGCCCAACTATATTTCGGCGAGCCTTCAGCTGAGTTACCAGGTCAAGTGAAGGACAAAGGCAAGCAGAAAATCAATATTGAAGAAGATGATGATGAGGAGGAAGATGAACTCTTCACGGTAAACAAGCAACTCCTGAAAATTCACCGGCTAAGTCTCCAAAATGATGCTCCAGAGGCAACCCCAAATCAGCCAGAAAGGCGAGAAATCAATTTCGAAGCAAATGTGATTGGCCGGGCCATTGATAGAAGCATTTCTCTGCCACCGGCGTCCATGCAGCTGCCTTTTCGGAGAGAGGAATACAAAGTTGAAAGACTGAAGACATTTGTCGTCACACATCAGACAAAGGAAATGCAGAAAAGGGACGAAGAAATCAAGCCCATTGTCTTCTATAGGGGAAACCTAGTCCCCCATGCCCCCCAGTTGATGATTTCGGGTGGACTAAAACACCACAGGATATCCTCCAACCTGTAGAAGAGATGGATGACATGCCTCAGCGTATCAAGAAGATGTGCCAAAAGCAAAAGATATCACAGGCAGAAGAAGCTTCCCGGCGTGAATACTTCCAACAGATGTGGAACCCAAAGCATGTCCGAGGGCAACCGCCCTTCGCCAAGAAAGATACAAGAGGGCTTGGGTATGACCGAAAGTCAGACTTTGAAGTCTATTATACGGTCAATACCTTAGGGGTTTTACCCCTGTCAAATGAGGAGCAATCGGGAGAGAAGCAACCTGACTCCGCAAATGAAGAACAAAGACAGGGAGAACAACCCACACCCGTAGGAGTGCCTCCGCCTCAAGAAAATTCCGAAGAAGAAAATCAGCAATTCTGGGCAACTGTCGCTGTCAACTTAGAACAATATGAGGTACATGTTGCTGACTCAGATGAGGAGAAAGACTTCATCGATCTGCAGCCAGCCCCGCGTGAACTTGAAGATGGCGGACAGGCTACTGTAGATGAATTAATTGAACTCAATCTCGGGGAGCCGGGCGATCCTCGACCGATATTCATAAGTGCTCTACTCAGTAAGGAAGAAAGACAGTCCTACAAACAACTCCTGACGGAATACAAAGATTGCTTTGCCTGGACTTACAAAGAGATGCCTGGCCTAGATCCTTCGGTGGCTGAACATGAGCTGTCAATATTCCCTGATGCTAGACCAGTGAAACAACCTCAAAGACGCATGCGTCATGAACTGGAGCTCAAAGTCAATGCTGAGGTCGACAAGCTGTTGCAGGTGGATTTCACAGAGCCATGCATGTATCCGATTTGGCTCGCCAACATAGTCCCTGTGAAGAAGAAAAGCGGCCAAGTCCGAATCTGCATCGACTACAGAGATTTGAACAAAGCCTGCCCGAAGGATGACTTCCCAGTCCCGATCACCGAAACCATGGTCGATATGACAACGGGACATGAGGCATTGTCATTCATGGACGGCTCGTCAGGATATAATCAAATCCGCATGGCTGTCGAAGACAAAATGTACACTGCCTTTAGATCCCCCAAAGGGATTTTCAACTACAAGAGAATGCCCTTCGGCTTGAAAAATGCTGGCGCCACCTATCAGAGGGCTATGACCAAAATCTTTGATGAGATGATTCATGATCTGGTCGAATGCTATGTTGATGACCTCGTCGTTAAATCAAAAAGGCGAGAGAACCATCTGGCAGATTTGCGGCGGGTCTTTGAAAGGCTTCGCCAATATCAATTGAAAATGAATCCAATGAAATGCGCCTTCGGCGTGTCAAGTGGCAAATTCCTCGGCTTTATTGTCAGATACCGGGGGATAGAGATTGACCCAGACAAAATCAAAGCAATCCGAGGACTTCCCTCACCAAGAAACATAACTGAGCTGAGGTCACTTCAAGGCAGGCTAGCTTATATCAGGCGATTCATCTCCAATCTCTCAGGGAGATGCGCCCCCTTTGGCAAGTGATGAAGAAAGGAGCACCATTTATATGGGATCAGGAATGTCAGAGTGCTTTTGATCAGATCAAGGACTATCTGCTTACCCCTCCTGTACTAGGGGTACCAATCAAAGGGAAACCACTCATCCTCTACATAGCCGCCATGGATGCTTCGCTGGGAGCTTTACTGGCACAAGTAAATGAAGAAGGCAAAGAACAACCACTATACTACCTCAGCAGGAAATTGGTTGGCCCTGAACGCCGCTATCCACCCATAGAAAAGGTGTGTCTGGCGTTGGTCTTTGCCGTGAAAAAAATGAGGCACTACCTACTGTCCCACCAAGTGGAACTAATATCGAAAATAGATCCGCTCAAGGTTCTTTTCAATCAGCCGGTATTGTCAGGAAGACTAGGCAAATGGGCTTTGCTCCTCATGGAGTTTGATATCAAATTCATTCCACGAAAGGCAATTAAAGGTCAGGGGATGGCAGATTTCTTGGCAGCACATCCGCTCCCAGCAGACTCTCCTCTCAACCTCCAACTCCCTGAAGAAGAAACACTTTCACCTCACCAGGAGGTGGAAGGCCAAGCAGAAAGTTCTCCTCAGAAAGATAGGAGGCCCTCACCATCAATTTACCATGTTGGGAGCTCTATTTTGATGGCGCTTCCCGAACGATCAAACAAGATGATGGTTCTACAGCATTTGCCTCGGGAGCCGGCATCGTCCTGGTCACTCCACAGGGGGGAATCCTCCATAACTCCTGTGCCCTCATGAAACCCATGACCAACAATGAGGCAGAATATGAAGCACTAATTGTGGGGCTCCAATTGGCGCTTGAAATGAACATCAGATGCATTAAAGTCTATGGGGACTCTCAACTGATTGTCCGACAAGTCACGGGGGATTATGATGTCCGGAAACAGGAGCTAATCCCTTATCATACCATGGTGCTGAAACTCAGGGAGAGGTTCTACCTGTTTGAGATAAGCCATGTACCCAGAAGCAAGAACTCTCAGGCGGATGCCCTAGCCAAATTAGCCTCTGCCATAAAGCTACCTCCCGAAGGAGAGCTTGATATAACAGTCAGACACAGGAGGCTCATGCCCAGTATGCTTGAAGAAGAACCTGAACCAGGAACTTTAGAAGCTAACCTGTTGGAAGAAGATAATGCCGCCCAAGAAGAAGATTGGCGTGAGCCCATCATCAAGATAAAGAATGGTTGGCTACCCCCAGACCGGCAGAAAGGGTGCAGTTGCTACGAAGGGCGACATCCTATCAGCTAATTGCTGATCAACTCTATAGACTTGTTCATGAAAAGGACAGGTCTGTTCTTCTAAGGTGTCTCTCCCCGAAGGAAGCAAAAGCCATTATGCATGAAGTCCATTCTGGACTATGCGGCGCGCACCAAGCGGGAGATAAAATGAAGATGAATATCAAGCTGAAAGGGTTTTATTGGCCCACCATGTACGCGGATTGTAATCAATACGCCCGTTCATGTCATGAATGCCAGGCTTTTGGTACTATACCAAGGAGACCCCCCACCTCCCTCCATCCAACGGCACCCACATGGCCGTTCGCAGAATGGGGGATGGATATTGTGGGACCATTCCCGCAATCCTCAAAGGGGCATAAATTCATATTGGCTGCAACTGACTACTTCTCTCGATGGGCCGAAGCAGTCCCCCTTCGGGAAGTGACAGGAGAAACCGTCGCCAGATTTGTCAGGCAACACATCATATACCGGTTTGGCACTCCCAGCAGAATCATCTCAGATAACGGCACGCCATTCAGAAACAAAAGGGTATATGCACTGGCAGCCAAGTTTCATATAGACTGGAGGACATCGACCGTCTACAACCCACAAGCCAATGGCTTAGCTGAAGCCTTCAATAAAACCTTGTGCAAGCTACTGGCCAAGATAGTCGGCAGTCGCAAGCGGGAGTGGGGAGAAAAGTTACATGAAGCTCTCTGGGCATACCGAACAGTCTACAAAACTCCTACCGGATGTTCACCATTCTCCTTGGTATACGGGGCAGAAGCAATGATCCCAATTGAAATTGAAATGTCTTCCTACAGGATAGCTGTTCATACCGGCCTACAACCTCAAGAACAAGATGAGGCAGAAAGAAGGTTGGAAGAATTGTCAAACTTAGAAGGAAAAAGGTTAGAGGCCTACAGGCATCTCCAAGCATATCAAGCACAAATGACGCGAGCATACGACAAGCTAGTCAAGCTCCGCGTATTCAAGAAAGGTGACCTTGTCATGGTCAAAGAAAAAGAAGTCATGGCAGGCCGGTCAGCTGGAAAGCTCAAACCTAATTGGCATGGACCTTATGTTGTCTCAGAAGTCTATGAAGGGGGTGGATATACGCTCGTCGACAGCAAAGGAGAAAAGCCCTTTCCCCCGTTGAATGGCAAACACTTGAAAACATACTATGCGCCAGAACATGAATTTTCTGGGCGATCCTCATGAGATACATTTGCAAAAAAAAAAAAAAAAATGGGGTTTAAAATAGAGGTGCCCCGGCGGACTTAGCCACGACCATCCTAAGTGTGGCTAAGGGTAAAAAGGCCCAGAACCCGGCTGAGGCGAAAACCCGGAAGGGCGCCTCAGGCAAAAATGGGTAACCCCTCGACGTGAAAACCCACATGGGCGCGTTGGAAAAAGCTAAAGGGGGCCGACCACGGCGAAAACCCGAAAGGGCGTCGAGGCCGGTAATAAAAAAAAAAAAAAAAAAAAAAAGAATGAATGAATCACCAACCGATGGGGAATCATCATGTACCCCACTCTGACATACTCATCCTCGTCCCACCATGGTAACCAGTTCCCAGATCTAGAACCACAAAAGCCAGCCAAGAGTTGAATCCTAAATTCCAAACTTTGGCTAATAAACCACGAAGGCGGGTCAAAGGGAAACCCCAAATCTCTAGCCAAGAAATTCATAAACCTCCCTAGATACCCAAACCTTTGGCCATCAAACCTTAGAGGCGGGTCAAACCCAGGAAACTCATACCCTAAATCTATGTGAGCAAGGAGAAAGAAAACCCTTAGAATAGGTTGGGCTGGAACAAACCCTGAATCCTTGGCTATCAAAACCATGAAAGCCACTCTCCGAATTCCCAAGAAACAGACCCGAGAATCACATTCCAAACATGTAGATGCCAGGTCTTTGAAAAAAAAAAAAAATGAAATTTAAAATGGGGCTCAAAATAGAGGTGCCCCGGCAGACTTGGTCACTCCCCAAAAGGAGTGTCTAAGGGTAAAAAGGCCCAGAACCCGGCTGAGGTGAAAACCCGAAAGGGCGCCTCAGGCAAAAATGGGTAACCCCTCAACGTGAAAACCCACATGGGCGCGTTGGAAAAAGCTAGAGGGGGCCAGCTTCGGTGAAAACCCGAAAGGGCGCCGGAGTTGGTAATGTGAAAAAAAAAAAAGAAAGAAAAGGAATCTTGCTCATACCCTTGGCCAATAAGCCTTCATGGCCGGCCAAATCAAAATTTAAGCCAGAAAATCAAACCCTCGCTTTAGCCAGTAAACCACAAAGGTAGGCTAATCCCGAAATCTGAATTACCTTTAGCCAGTAAACCACAAGGTAGGCTAATCCCGAAATCTGAATTACCTTTTAGCCAGCAAACCACAAAGGTAGGCTAATCCCGAAATCTGAATTACCCTTTAGCCAGCAAACCACAAAGGTAGGCTAATCCCGAAATCTGAATTACCCTTTAGCCAGCAAACCACAAAGGTAGGCTAATCCCGAAATCTGAATACTCCTTAGCCAGCAAACCACAAAGGTAGGCTAATCCCGAAATCTGAATTACCCTTTAGCCAGCAAACCACAAAGGTAGGCTAATCCCGAAATCTGAATTACCCTTTAGCCAACAACCACAAAGCTAGGCTGAGCCCAAAAAAAAAAAAAAATCAAAACCCATTTTTTAGCCAGCAAACCACAAAGGTAGGCTAACCCCAAAATCCGAATCACTCCCTAGCCAGCAAACCACAAAGGTAGGCTAATCCCGAAATCTGAATCACCCCTCAGCCAGCAAACCACAAAGGTAGGCTATGCTTGAAATCTGAACTACTCTCTGGCCGACAAACCACCAAGGCAGGCCAAGCCAAAACCCAAAAGGTCAAACCCAGAACCCAAAAACTCCAACTGCTCAAAAAAAGGGGGGAGAGAAAAAAGAAAGAAAATGGGGCTTAAAATAGAGGTGCCCCGGCAGACTTGGTCACCCCCCAATAACGGCCAAGGGCAAAAAAGCCTAAAATCCGGCTGAGGTGAAAACCCGAAAGGCGCCTCAGGCAAAAATGGATAACCCCTCAACGTGAAAACCCGCAAGGGCGCGTTGGAAAAAGTCAGAGGGGGCCAGCTCACGTGAAAACCTGAAAGGGCGCGGGAGTTGGTAAATAAAAAAAAAAAAAAAAAAAAAAAAAAAAAGAAGGATTCATGAAAGGGAGGTCTCTCTCACCTCGGAAGAGGCTGGGATTGAGTTTCCCCACAAATCTTATGATAAAGGAAGATGTAAGAGTTGCCAATGACGAAACCACCCCTGGGTTCACTTTATAAGTGGCCAAAATAGGGGTCATAACTGAGGCAACGATGAATACGTCTTCCCGTCTTCATGAGAAATGTGAGGGAATTTAAACCACCTCGGAAAAGATGAAGAAAGACAATACACCTACACAAAAAAATGACGGGTGGAAGGAAAGATGTATATGCAACTTCTGGCTTCTCAAGTTTCATTTTGTAATCATATGATAGGAGCCCGAGACAAGCCCTCGGGAAGCCCACAAAATACAATAATGAAATGAAAGGTGCTCAAGATGAAGAAGATATCTGCATCTGCAAGTCCTCCATCACCGATTTCTTGGCGGCAAGCTCATGCTCAAGTGCCAACCTCGCCTTAACAGACGCCTCCCTGTCGGCCGCCACCTTCCTTTTATCCTCGGCCATCACTGCCAAAATCGGCCTCAACTCTGTAAGCCTAGCTGATGCGCGCTCGATTGCCTGCTCCAACATTGATCCTTCTTCCATAAAAGCCGTGGAGGATGAATCTAACTCGGCCTGCCGGGTCCCAATCGCCGCCTCTCTCATATGGGCATCGGCAAGCTGATTCTCCAATGCTGCAATATCGCCTCCAAGCTGAAAAATCTGCAGGCCAACGCTCTCCCATGCTGATTTTGCATGAAGATCCTGAACCTCTGCCCACAGGGAATCTATGCTCGCCATCCAGGGATCTCGAGGAAGCCCCATCAAGTGATATGCTTTGGTGCTTGTCGTCATGCGATCACGCACCTCGCCAATAGGGGGAGGAAATTCGGCTTCTATTATTGAGCGGATGGATCGAATGAATGACTCCGCCATAAAATCAAGCCCCCGAGCTGAACCAGTCTGAATGTCATCCGGCCATACTATGCCATGTGGCGGAAGACTGAACCTCTGAATGAAAATAGCCTTCTCTTCTGCCATGATGGGAGCGATATCCTGAGAAACTGAAAAGAAAAGAAAGGAAATGCGCTGATACATCAAATACTGAAAAAGAAAAGAAGGCAATACATCAATACAAGGTGATGTGAATAAGCAATGAAAAAGTTACCAGTATGGGCGGAATGTACACCAGCTTGTGCCAGACCTGAAGGACATGAAGAGTCACGAGTGGGGACCGCCCCAATAATGACCTGGTCATCCACCTGGTCCGCGGCAGAACAGGTCATCCCTGGTAATTAAAAGGTTCAAAGCACAGGGCGATTCAGAAACATTCATTGCTGCCCTATGGTATGAAAGAAGAGAATGTGCATAAGCCATTCACCTGAAATCTCAACATCTACCCCGGCTCCCGGGGCAGGCAACCTTAAGGCCACCTTATCTGCCGGTGGGACATCCTCTGCGACCGTCCCCTCCGATGGTATCGAGGCTGAATTTATGAATTAGCACAAATGAGAAAAGAGAAATCAGCACAATGCGACGGCCTGGGAGATAAATGAAATACCTATGACATCATTATCTCCAGCAATAATGACCCCTTCAACAATTTCTTGCCCTGGGAAGAGGCGCTAATCAATGGTGGATCCTGTGCTGTCGCTTCTGCAAATTGGCGCGACAAGCAATCAAGAAAAGGGGAAAACAAAACAAAGCAGTCAGAAGCCAGAACACCAGAAGAGGAGGTCAGCTATAAGAATATTTGGCAAAGAAAACAACATGTTTACCCGCCAATTCTCCTCCTGGACGATCACATGGGGGAGCCATTCTCCCCTCGGATACAGGCCCTCCCCCAGGATATGTGGGGTCTACACCGGTCAAAGCTGAACCTGAATGGAAAAACGGGGAATTGAAGACATCAAGAAATCAAAGGAAGACTATATGAGAAGAACAAAGGATTTCCTTACCGTTCTCTCCCGACATCACTTCCCTTCGGAGTTCTCCCTCCTCGAGGGTCGGGAACCCCGGAATTTCAGCACCCGAAGTGACGAGCGCTAGCGAAAAATAAAAGGAAAGAGGTCAGCCAAAAAAGGACGAATGACCAGAAGTCAAAATCACTTACTGGCATTCTGAAGAATCTCTGCCCAGTCGGTGTCATGTACGCCAGTGTCGGTCCCCTCCTGGTACTCAGGCAATCCTGGATCTTCCTCCATTTCAAGTAAATTATGAAGTTCTTGAAATGAGGCCGACATGTTCTCGTCATATGAGAGAAAGTCATCCGGGTCATCGCTGCCTATAGGGGTCTCGCCAACACCAATGTCCGTCTCAAAATCACCTATAAAAAAATGGGGAGAGGGAAGAAAAGAAGTTACAACCCTCTGAAGAGAGAAGAATACATATATAGGGTGGATAGCTAGTCATATGAACTAAAAAACCGTCACTCTCTTTACCTCCCCGGGGTCATCTGCAGCTGGAATATCCTCCTCACCTGAGGACGGAGCACCATCACGAACAGGAAGGTAATCGTCTGTCTCCATATCATCGATCCCCTCATCATTCTGCGCGCCGAGCTCAGCATCCTCTACTATGGCGTCAGAAGGGGCTGGATGAGAACAGACATCAAATGTTAAGGCAGATTCAGTTACAAAAAAGATATACATCTAGAAACCAAGCAATCCATACTGAATCGCAAAAAAAAAAAAAAAAAAAAAAAAATGATAAGGAGTTACCAGGCTCCTCAGGTAGAGGATCCTCAATGGCGTCCTCCCGGGTTACTCTTTTAGAAGCGCCACCGTTTTAACAGCTCGCCGCTTCTTCGGGCGGGGAGAAGACGGCTTCTTCTTGATTGGCTCAGAAATATAACTTGCTGAAAAAAAAAAAAAAATCAGGAAATCAAATCAGCATGAAAATAACCACAAACGAGTCAGAATAAAAAAGCAAGGAAAGGAGGGTTGGAGGCAAAGAAAATCAGCCATCTCCCCTTTTGGCAATTTGATACATACAATCCGGAATTGGAGAAAATCCGGGGGGGAGCACCACTCTCTCAAGCCCCAACCGCACGACCTTGCCCGCTGGCGAATAGCATTCCAAAGATCCCCGAGGCAGCGACAGTTCTCTATCTTTGTAATAAATTCAACAGGGCCAACCCGGGTTAGAGAGTGTTTCAAATGTTCTTCCCAATACGGCCAAAGCTCATTATTAACGCCATAAGGAAGAATAGGGCTGGAAAGCTCAGCATTGGCCGGATAACCACAATCGGAGAGAAAGTGCAGCCACCAGAAATATTCCTTATGAGAAGAAGGGGCCTGCGCATTCTTCGACCCCGGAGAAGAAGACCGCACCAAGGGATTCATAGCCCCGATATATACTTGCTTGTCTGCTGAAGGAGGCTTCACGGATCTCTCTCCTTTTCGGCGAGGCCCGTGGAATGATGCATCAACTTGCGGGAATGTCCGTTTAAGAAAAGCTGCCGATATAGCAAGAGGCGGCAAATCAACCCTGCACAACCGCCTCTCTTCAGCCTCTCGGATAAATCGGGAATGCTGCCGGAATACATTACTATGCCGGAACCACCATCTGGCGTAGTAAATGTCAATTTGACCTGATCTTTCTGCACCTGGAATAACGCATGCTGGAGAAGGACCCCGCCGGATATAATAGCACCACCAGCTGGCAGCCACGAGATGCCTATCGCTCCCTCTGTATAGCCTCGCCTGAAGAGGAAAATCTGCATTAGGTGGCACGGCCTGATCATAGCCGAAGTTGCGAGCGAACCGGTGCGGGTAATATGGTTCCAAGATCACGGCGGTGCCCTTACGGAACACAAGGATACTCGGGCGAACACTACATAGCCAACCCTTATAGAAAGATGGGTGTGCCTCCTGCTGAGACGGAAGAAAATAATGTGTGCCATCTGAATTCTCAACTGCAGTAGGGCGAAAACCCCGTGAACAATGATGAAAAGGCAGCCCCGCTTGACCTGCCGAGGGTATAAATGACAAAGCCTGTCTGGCCTCCTTCAACTGATTATAAGACTGCTGATTTGGGCGATTTCGGAACAAGAACAATAAAGGAGCTGAAATATGTTCCAAATGAGTCTGCTGACACAGCCCGGGTAACAACAAACCGGCCCAAGCACTCAAATAGTGTGTCGGTAAAACCACCGCTCGGTCACGAGGCACAAGACTAGCAGTCAAATTTCCCAAACCATGAAAAATATTTGCCAAAGCCGCAGGCGCAAGGGCAAGTCTCCGGCCATCGGCGAGGACGCACGCTGGATAAAGCACCTCGGGCCGAATGTACCCATCCTCCCCATAAGGTACTACAAAAGTACTCAACCAGTAAGCAAGGTAGGCTGCCAAATACGTCCTATCCGGCAAGTTACGGGGATTCCAACCCCGGTCCTTCGATGCAGGCAGAAACCGGTCCTTCTCCTCTTGCTCAACGAGTAACTGATAATAATCACTCCAGGCGGTGGTATCCCCCGCGAAACTATTATGGAAGCAAAAAGGACCATTGTAAAAAAATGAGATCCACGCATTGAAAGATACCCTCACAGTGGACTTGCAAGCCGAAGGAGCCTGTTCTCTCCCCACACAGGCTAGGTCTCGCCAGACCTTAGTAAGATATCTCAAGCTATACGGGGTGAGGTAAGACCCTGTGCCTGTGGAACCATTGCGGTGCAAATCATCCAAGCACACTTCCTCATACAAACCCCCACAAATAGGAAGGCCAGATATCCGATGAAAAGCCCATAAATCGAGAGAAGTCTCTCCCTCCGCTGTCGCAAAGGTATTGAACCTCCTGTTAAATCTCTCTGTCAAAGCTTGCAGGAGACCGGCGTGACAGGGATAGCTATATAATGCTGCAGTCACCGCATGGCGAATCCCCACATGCTCAAGTAAATCACAGTAGTGGTGCAAAATCCCCATAAGCCACTCGGTGGCCCCAAGGCGAAACCGATGAGAAGAAGTCACCGACCATCCATCATACCAGCTTGGGGCCGAATCACTTAGAATCCGGTCAAGAAGACAAAGTTGAGAATAATCCTCTGGGGCGTATTCACGACCAGAAGGCGATAAGCTCAATCCAGAGAAGGAAAAGCCAGACTTGGGCTGCCCATGTATCTCCCAAGTAGCGGGTACAACTGTCGATGTCCGGGCGATAGAATCAGTAATGGAGCTGAAGAAACCTAGCTGTCCGACATCTGGAAACTGAATGGAATCAGGGCAGTTCGGAGGAAAACTGAGATATGAAAATGTGCAAGTCCCCAGCAGGCTATCACGGCCAACCAGAATGGCCCGTTCCAATTGAACTCTCTCTCTAATCAGTGTGGCGTCATCCGCATCCGGATCACTGGAAGTGAAGTGCTGGATAAACGGAAATAAATGCTCATCTAAAGGGAAGTGCTTCGGATAGCCGTCACCCCTCAGATACTGATAGCAGCCATCCAATTTGACAATCAAGCTTGGATCAATTTTGCCATCCCCAAGTGTACGGACATCCAGAGGACCCCTTGCACAGGCTGAAACACCTCGATCCACAGAAAACATGTTCTCTCGGGTGATTGTCCGGGGAGCCAGCTGAGGCATTTGATTTCGGGTCAACATAGAAGCCCCTACCGAGCCACGCCTTCCGTCAACCGCTCCTTGACTGCGAGGCATCTCGCGATCTGCATAAAGAAAAGCAAAGCCAAAGAAAAAGGTGTTGAAATGATCAGAATAATCTCGTGGAAAGAAAAGAAATATCACAAGTGGGGGATCATCATACAACAGCAATAATATGATGGAAAGAAACAATGCCTCCCAAGTGAATGATGAAAGAAAGGCACGGGCCGCTCGCCGTCATGTCCGACAAGCGACCCGTGGGGGGCATTTGTTGAATGAAAAAATTTGTTCTCATGCCACAAACACTTGTTTTAAATACATAGAGCAAGTGTATGAGAAGGAAAATATTTGTACGGGGTTCCAGACAAAAGTAATCCCCAAATCCACTTATTCAGAATTTTTCAGAATGAATGAAGGAAAGACAAGAAGGCATCTATTCTGGATTTTCGGAATAAATAAACAGCAGAAAACAGAAATATCTGCTGCACATCTCTGAATTGTGAACAGGGCCATTCCGTATTAAATTGGGGCTGAAACCTTATAACCCCCAGTGTTTTCGGAATAAAATACCCCTGAGAACTTCATTCAAATGTCGGGAACAAGTGCACGAAAAGGAGAATATTTATCCGGCGTCCCGGGTAAAGGATGACCCTTGAAGTTATTTATTCAGAATTTTCAGGATGAATAAATGAAACGAAATCATTTATTCTGGATTTTCGGAATAAATTAATGCAGAAAAAGAAATATTTCTGCACATCCCAGAATGTCGGAGAAAAAAGTCATCGGGGTTGACCCAAAACAGAAATCAGTCAACCCCACGTTTCCGGCGTGTCCGAAATCAGAACCAATGTCGGGCGAACGAAATTTAATGGCCCGAGATATCCCGGTGGAAGGCGCCCTACGTGGCGTTCATTTTTAAATGTGCGGGGGTCCGGTCAAATACCCATGTCAGCAATCAAAGTGACGTGGCCGAAATCCACCTCCTCACACGACGAAGAAAAAAGTCCCACGTGATGAAATGACACGTGGTCAGGAGTTTATAAAGAAATCTCCCGCTGAGATGCCCCGATGGGACTCCCATCGGGTTTTACGGGGTATCGACACCGGTGGAGGCCCCATCGGAGCCGCGCCAGGGCTGCCACACCCGATGGGACCCCCACCGGGGCTGCGCGCCCAGTGGAGACCCCACTAGGGGGCCGCGCGCACCCGGTGGGGACACCACCGGTGCTGCGCACCCGGTGGAGGTCCCACCGGGGCCGCGTGCACCCGGTGGGGCCCCCACCGGTGCTGCGCACCCGGTGGGAGACCCATCGGGGCCGCGCGCACCCGGTGGGGCCCCCACCGGTGCCGCGCACCCGGTGGGACTCCCACCGGGGTCGCGCGCACCCGGTGGGGCCCCCACCGGTGCCGCGGGCCCTGTGTGAACCCCACCGGGGTTGTGTGCCCGGTGGGAGTCCCACCGGTGCCCTTGTGGGTCCCGCATCCCCGGTGGGACTCCCACCGGTGCTCTGTCTAGGAAAAATGAAAAAAAAAAAAGACAGAAATAAATGCATACCCGATGGGCTCCTCTCCGGTGGGCTCCGTCTCCGGTGGGCTCCGACTCCGGTGGGACAAAACTCCGGTGGGATATCCACCCCTTTGCTCAACCCCTATAAAAGGGGACCCAATGCTCCAAGAAGAGGGGATCTGAAAACCAAGTCCAAGAAGTTCTGGAAGAAAGGTCCAGCAGGGAGAAGAGAGAAGCCAGAGTTCAGAAATCTTTTTTTTGAACTGTTCTGTCCTGTGCGCTGCTGCATTACCTTGTATTATACAAGGCTGAAAACTGGAAACTTGCCATTTTCTGTTTAAGGCAAGTACATGTTATGTAAAGGGTGAACCAGTCCTCTCATGTTTAGAAAGAGGATTCTATGGACCATTCTATAAAAGAAACAAATGAATGAAATGATCCACGTAATGTGTATTTGGACATAGTATTATTTTCTGCATGAGGAAATTACAAAAGAACCCTATATCCTTTTTATTTACATAAATGACCAAAGTAGGGAAACCTTTTGAATCCAACACCCCCTACGTGAAAGAGATCTCAAAGCCATCTCTGAAAATTCTGAAATGATGCCTTGTGGGGTAAGAATATGAGAAAAATTCATAAAGTCACCCCTGTGCTCAAGAAGAATTACGAAAAAAACCCTGAATCCCTTCTATTTATATAAATGACCAAAATACATAGCCATTTCAAATCAATCGAATTTTACACATGTATAAATGTTAGAAAATCCTTGAAAAATCAGAAATGAGGTCCTAAAGGGATAAGGGCCCAGAAATGATATCCTATTCATCAGGAAAATTACAAAATAACCCTCACATGACCAAAGGATTACAAATCAGTCCTCAAATAAAAGATCTTTTTGTGAACCAGTCCCCATTATAAGGAATATTCGACAAACCAATCTTTATTCTGAAGAAAATCAGGAAAATTACAAATCAGTCCTTAAATATGGAGAAAACTGTGAATCAGTCCATGTTTTAAAGGGGGATTTTGCAAACCAGTCCCTATTTTGGGACAAAATTGTTAATCAGTCCCTAGAAACATAGGGAAGGATGATTCAGTCCTCATTTTTGAGATGAAATTATAAATCAGTCCCAAAAAAATGCGGGGAATGACAAACCAGTCCTCATTTTTTCGGGGTGAAGTTGCAAATCAGTCCCTAGAAGATTGGGGAACGAAGAATCAGCCCACATTTTGGATGAAGTCATGAATTAGCCCCTAGAAACAAAGGGAATGACAAATCCGTCCTCAATTCATGAAGAATGAGGCTAATAAGTCCCCGTTTAAATGGGCATCTCTATGAAACATTCCAAAAAAAAAAGGGGGGAAACATGATAAACAAATGTTTCTAAAACAGCCCCCAATGTGGATAAATACATCGACGAGATGGCCATAATTCCACGTGGAAAGATGAATCCGATGTGAATGGGGCCTATCTTGTTTATAGTATGTTTTCAATAATCAGGTCTAGCAATGTATCAAAGGTATTCGAGTTCTTCTCGATGTAAATAAAACGTCGAATTGTCGACGGGGAAGGGTCCAGTACACGACACCCAAATCGCCTGATACATGAATGAAAATTGTCTGTTTCAACAGACTGGCACGCCCGCAAAATAGACGAACATCAAAATCTATCTTTTTCCCATAAAAGAAGAAAAAGATTTTGAAAAGAATATTTCGCGTGTTAAAACAGGTGACCATATGCATTCTAATTTTGAATATGAAAATGATGCATTGATTTTCTGATGTTAATGATACGCATCAGTCATCACTGTCCTACGTGACAATTATTAAGGTAGAGTAGTGATGGGCAAGGTTTGCTGGATCGGCGATTCAGACCGAATCGGGTTCTCCCTAATTCGGTTTGATTCGCATAGAATTATTATATATATTATATTATGTATATATATATATATGTGTGTGTGGGGGGGGGGGTTTCCTCTTCATACTTATTTACCTAAATATCATTAAGTAAATGTTAGTATTTATAGTTTCATTTACTTAAGATATTACATGTAAATAAGGAAGTACCCCCCATTTGAATCCAATAAAAATATCAAAAAAATCATCTCTTACCAATAAAAAGTCAACTCTCCCGTCGAAGAAGAAAATCGCGATTTCGGTGATTTTAGCGAAATGCTAACTTTCTAATCTCTCATTATTTGACATATCTAAAAATTTGATAATTCAAATAAACCATATGGAACACTAAAAATTCAAAATATGGTAAAAAAAATCAAACGTGCACGTGACTTCTCCAAAGGAGCCGCTCTCCTACTGAAACGTGCATCAGTCTTATATATATATATATATATATATATATATATATATATATATATATATTCTTATATATATATATATATATATATATATATATATATATATACATGCGAATCGGACCGAATCAGGCGAATCACGAATCGGGTTTCCCCTGATCCGCTCCGATTCGTCCGAATCGGCCCGATCCGATTCGCCATGACAAACCATGGTGATGGGAAATGAGACGCTAAGCAATCAGTTCCATAATCTCAAATCTTTTCATGCTACTGTATTTTCACTTGTTTGGTTGGAGGGTTGGGGGAGGGGGGACATAGTGATGGGAAATGAGACTTGAGACATCAAACGAGTGGGGAACCGTATTGGCATCATTTTTATTCTTATCATGTATTTTTATTTTATTTGAGTCTTATTTAGGGGTCTTAAGTTAGTAGAAATAAATTTCTATTTTCATAGTTTATTGGGCTCATTTAGAGCTGATATCGAGTCTTTTTTATTTTTCTGTAATTTTTGGTGCGATTTTAGCTATTTATATGGGTATTTTGGTCTTTGGGTATGTGAGGAGGGCCATTAGGGTTCTGTCCTCTTTAATTGACATGTAGTCTCATACTTTCAAGGCAATGAATGAAAGAAAGAGAAGAGAATTTGTCTTGGAAGGGGCACCGCAGTGAGGTTTGGGGGTGTGATCCCGGGTTGTCTTCTTCCCCTTCCCCTTTCTGCTCTTCGTCTGTGCCTCTAACC
The DNA here is from genome assembly GCA_014218235.1 of Colocasia esculenta. Taxonomy (NCBI): domain Eukaryota; kingdom Viridiplantae; phylum Streptophyta; class Magnoliopsida; order Alismatales; family Araceae; genus Colocasia; species Colocasia esculenta. The sequence continues at coordinate 4,293,370 of CM024762.1, read as the reverse complement.
CCATTCGTCCTTTCTCTTCTGACCCTCCCATGTTTGTCTTCTTTCTGTTCTTCCCCTCCCCACCTTCTGCACACGCGGCGCTCTCGCTGTAATCTGCCGCGCCTGCCCCTTCTTCTTCCTGGCTGTTCTCTTCCCCTGCGGCCCTCTCTCTCTCTCCCCTCTCTTCCCCCTCCTTTCTGGCGCAAGCTCCTGCTCCTCCGGATCCTGCCACTTCCGCCATCACTGATGCCCTGCCTTCTACTTCGCTCCTCCTGCGGTGTGGACACTTCTCCCCACCGTCGCACTCCCCTTCTCCCTCACTGTCGCCCGCTGACCACTGGAGCCGCCGCTCCACTCCCTGCTAGTTTGTGCAGAGGCCCCTTCTCCTTGCTGTCACCCACCCCCTTCCACTCCTTCCTCGGATCCTTTCTCTTTCCCTGTCTCTATGCGATCGGCCCGCTCTCTCCCCTCCGGAGCATCGCCCTCCCACCAAAGACCTCTCTCTTCTTCTGCTGGCTCTCCCTCCGCCTCTTCTTTCTCGCCGTTGCCGCTGTGTTTGTCTTCACTGCGCCGCACGGCCCCCACTACTACTGCTGGGCTGCCTGGGTCGCTGCTGCTGCATATACGGGCTGGGAAGTCCACACCCACCCTGCCCAGGACTGCGTCACCTGGCCCAGCACCTGCTGTGCCTCAACCCAACTCGGCCCAGTCACCTTCCAGCAGAGCCATTAGCAGGCCCAGCAATTCGGTTTAGTGGAATCGGCCCACCGAGCAGCTTTGTCACACATCACATAGGAAGGAGGGTTTCAATAAACTAGAAAGTAGATAAGCTAGCACTTGCTGCACATTGATTTGTCAGGATAGAGGAACATTTAAACAATTTCTTTATCATGTTTGAATTATATAAAAAGATGTTTGCTTAGGTATGCCACTTTTGACTTCTGAAATTATAATTTGAGAGACAACAATAACATGAAGTAATTATTGTAACTGTGATTGCTCTCCATGTTTCTGACAGTTGCATCTGGGTGGTTTTATTATTTATTTGTTTATTTTTAAAGCTTTTTTATGGCTGCAAGTGTGTCTTGGATCTTAACATGACTTTATGTGTGCTTTGGCTGTTTGGTGTATATGGTATGGGGAGTATAGTTCGTGAATGAATTGATTATTTATAGGTACTGCCGATATAAAAGATGAATGATGTAAAATCATCTTATTTAATGTTAAGCCTCATGGTCCTTAGCAACCTGGTTGTGGCCGAGTGGTAGTGAGAAGCCTGCACTCTTTCTGATTGGACTTGGCTCTTCCTGGTGATGTTAGTCTTGCATGTTTGCTCAATTTCACTGCATTATCAAGATTATATTAGACTGTGACAGGAACAAAACTGCATGATGGTTGGAGAGAGAAAACTGAGAAGAGAAATAACAGCTCTTCTCGCTAGGTCAATCCAGTATATATTTATGTAAACTTTTTATAGGACAATTCATAAAGACCTCTACTAAAAGGAAAAAACAAAGGACATAAAAGATTAAAGAACCAAATAAAGCACTTTAAAAAATACAGAATTAACAGTTCTGCCCGCTTTCCACACTCCCCCAAGTTGAGCATAAATATCCAACATGTTCAATTTGATAAGGGCAGATACAAACTGATTCTTTGTCGTAGATGTGGTGAAGACATCTGCAACTTGATCTTTTGACTTGACATAAGGCAAACATACTCTCCAAAAGTTGTCTATCTCAATATGTAGTCCTATCATGCTGCACAGGTATTAGCAATGTCGGTGGCAGCTGTATTGTCACATTAGAGTCTTAAGGAAGCTCTATGCAAACACCCAAGTCATTTAAAAGAATCTGTAACTATAGTAACTCAACAAGTCCACAAGTCACTGCTTTATACTCTGCCTCGGTGCTTGACCTGGCACATACTGTTTGTTGCTTGCTCCTCCAAGTGGCTGGGTTGCCAGCAGAAAAGGTGCAATAAGTTGTGGTTGGTTGATCTTCTGTCATCTTGCTAGCCAGCCTGGTTAGCATCAACATAACCCTCCACCACAGACGAAACACTTGGAAACTATAAGAGTACTGACTGCCCCATCTTCTAGAGGATGTGGGTTGAGCAGTTGCTCTAAGAGTTGCGCCCGAAGTAGGCTGCACTTGGTGTCTTGGTCAAAGAGCAAAGTTCCAACCTGATGTGAAGATAAGGAAATATCTCCCTTTCAGCTTGAATGAAAGAGGTCAAAGGGGTGCAGCTGGAGGAGAACCAAGTTCCAGGGACACCCTGCTGTGGATTTCTAGTGCAAAAACTCCAGGGACCAGGGCTGCCCTAAAGTGGACAGAAGGTCAAAGAAGAACAAAACTAATGTGGAGACAGAACGCCCAAGAGGGTGTGTCCAACAGAGAAGAGGCTTCCAGCTACTCCATGAAGCTGCGCTGTAGTAATCAACGATTCTATGATTCCTGCACTATGGTAACTGTGCTGGTACGGTACACCAAAGAGTGGCCTGGGGGTTAGCCCTCTATGTACAGCAGGATGAGATGACATTGTTCAAATCTCTGAAGGAGCAGGTTTATAAGGAATTTCTAAGGACATTGTAATAGACTATTTTTTCCAACTAAAAGAAAACTGCAATGGCAGTAGTAGGTTTGCCGAATCGGTCTGATTTGGATGAATCGTGGCGGATCAGGGAGAATCCGATTCCCTGATATGCTGATTCATATATATATATATATAGAAATGCTGGGGTGCGGCGGTGCGGCCCCGCCGCACCCCAGCTGCAGCCGCTGGATGGCGATCCAGCTGCTGCCCCAAAAAAAAAAAACCCGCTGCGCGCGCTGCCGCTGGATCGCCATCCAGCGACAGCGGCTGGGGTACGGTGGGGCCGCACCGCCGTACCCCAGCATCTCTCATATATATATGTATTATATGTATGTATGACATATCCGATTCTCTATGTGTATGTATAATATCTTATTTATCTGAACATCATTTATAGTTTTGTTTACTTAAAATAGTACATGTAAATAAGAAAGTATTCCCTATGTGAATCTAATAAAAATATCAAAATATTATCTCTTACCAATAAAAAGTCAACTCTCCCATTGAAAAAGAAATTGTAATTTTGATGATTTTATTAAAATGTCAATTTTTTAATCCATCATAATTTGGTCTAATTTAAAATTTAATAATTTAAATAAATCTTATGAAACATTAAAAATTCAAAATCCGATGAAAAAAGTCAAACATGCGTGCGACTTTTTCAAGGGAGTCACTCTCCTACTGACTAGGGCTTAGTTGTTGTCAGTACGAGAGTAGCTTTCTTGGAGAAGTCATATGCACATTTGACTTTTTTCACCGGACTTTCGATTTTTAGTGTTCTATTAGATTTGTTTGAATTATGAAATTTTTAAATATGTCAAATTATGATGAATTAGAAGGATGTTATTTTGATGGAATCACCAAAATTACGATTTTCTTCTTCGATGAGAGAGTTGACTTTTTATTGGTAAGAGATATGATTTTTTTTTATATTTTTATTAGATTCACATAGGAGGTATTTCTTTATTTACATGTAATATCTTAAGTAAATGAACATTTACTTAAATGATATTTAGGTAAATAAGGTGTTTCACATGGGTAATATATATACATATATATAATATCCGCATCCAAGCGAATCGGTTCAAGTCACCTGAATTAGATCAAGTCAGGGAAAATTCGATTCGGATCGAATCGGCGATACGGCAAACTTTGAATTCATGGTACACTAGCAATATCGTGCTACAATAACCAAAAGGGTTTGAGGGGGGGGGGGGGGGGAGAGAGAGAGAGAGAGGTATAAAAGTCTAAGAACTAATAAAACACCCTAATAAACACAGTTTACAATTCTGTCCACACTTTCTGCGGGCTCAGAACTGTTTCTTTTTCCTCTGAAAATCTTTTTTTTGTATGGTTAAAGATGTCATCTAATACTAAACATACGGTGGTCGCATTACTAGCACGATTCATGATAATATTCTCAATATGATAAATTGATTCTTTTTTTCCTTTCTCACTTGCAAACAGAATTACTCGGGGGAAGAGGAGCTTTGTTGTGTTTACGTTCCGACAAATCATCTCTACATTGGTGACATATTTTTGATCAACTCCAAGGATGTTATCAGACCAAATTTGTCTGTCCGTGAAGGGATTGGTAATCCATGTTTCATATTAGCTTCTCTGCCAAACGAGCCTTCTATAAACATATCTTATGAACTTTTTTTATTTCTATGCAGAAATTGTTGTATCTGGCGGCATGTCGATGCCTCAGATCCTGTCAACAGTGGACACCCATTCAATACAACTGGATAGGACACGATCTGCGAGATCCTGATAGCACCGCATGCTTCACTACCTTTTACGGCGTCTGGGATGTGGAATGGCCGGGTTATGTTTTCACTAGTGAGCGAGCTATATATAGGGGCATTCAGGTTGTAATGGTTTGAAAATTTGAACTAGCCAAATGCTGACGGCATGTAAAATCCTCTCACCCTTTTTTTGTGTCATCATCAGTGTCTTGTAAAATTAGTTAGATAATTATTCATAACATCGCTTGGTTTTTAATTGCTTATAGAGTTCCGTATCTGTTTTCTGCACCATTAACATTTATCCTGTAGAAATTCGTTATAATCTGATCCCAGTCGGATTTGAACCTGTGACCTTGTATTCTTGGTGTGTATGTAAGGGTTAGCCACTTGGCCACTCTTTGGTGTACCATGCTCTCTTTTGTTTTAAGTTTTGAAACTGTACAAACACTTTTGGGTTCCGCTTTAGATCTGGAATATGTATAAATATTGAGAAAACTCTTTTTTTAAACCTGTCGAACTTGGGTATTGAACTCTCTACGGAACATTCAAGCAACTGAGCCCCTCTTGATGTACATAGCTCATGCTCTTACTTCACTCAAGAACTAAAGATACATAGGCCATGGAGCCTTTTTTTTTTTTAAATTTTTGTTTGCTTTACACTTTGCATCATCTTATCGGTGCTCGTGTTATGGGAAGTCCGATATGACCCACCCACCTTCCTCTGTCGCACCCAAAAGTGCCTTCTTAATGCCACAAGCAAGGTTGGCTGGCTTGGCAGGCTGGACTGGGTCGGTCTGGCCCAGATATATATGGTAGGAAACGGTCAAAGAGGTCTAATCTGAGTTATTTCATGATCGATCCGGCTTCAAATGTGACATCAGACGGCTGACACCGTCCGAGATGGAACCACAACTACAAGATAGACGTACCACATTCGCCATTGGAGAAGTGGTGGAAGCAGTTGGACTAAAACACTGGACCGACAGCAAGGGGGGGTCGGATTCGGAGTCCACAAAAGACTGTCACTGTAGTCCTATCTACTACTCTCCTATCATCATCATCGTTGCCGTCAGAGAAGTGTTATGGTGCGGTGGAACTTACAGCTCCGTCGTAATATAGTGTAGATCTTTAGATTCAAATTCAAAGATTGTCCTCACAATCAATATTCGAACACTATGACACCGAACATTGGTTGCCAAAATTGTCTTTAAATTTGAATCCAAAAACTGTGCCATCCTACAGAATTGGCTTGGCTTGGCATGGTGCATCGGGTCCAGAACCAATAGAGGATGGAAAACGACCCCTATTATGGGCAGATGCCCTTCCCTTGTAACGAAGAGTTTCAAGTGTCTTTCTTGGGCACTAGGAGAGGGGGCAAAAATCAAACCCTAATCTCTCACATGGAGGGGGCAACTTCCATGGACGTAGACACTTGTAAAAGAAACAATGATGGAGTCATACCAAGAGGAGAAGTGCTAGCTATCCGGGCGCCCGAATAGCTGGCCTACGTGGGGTCCACACGCGGCCGACCAATCAAGTCAGCCGCGCGTACGATCCACGTCGGCTGGATTACTCTACCAAGAGACCTTGCCGGATCATAGTATTTCTCGTTCCCGTCATACAAACACTTTGTTCTATATGACTTGAGAGGATCAGACAGGACTCCTTACCGGGTACCGTCTTGGGAAGGATCCCGGATTTGGTAGTAGTTTCCTCACCCCACCTGCACACTTCATATGAGGGGGGTCGGTCCCTGAGCCGGACAGTGTTTGAGGTCCCTTTCTTGCTGTTTAGGGGTCAATTTCCAGCTCATTTTTTTGAAACAGCCGAAGCCAACTGGCTCGTAGGCCCTTTATTTTTTTTTTCCGTGGACCTGTAGAAAACGTTTAAAGTTGGGCTGTCGTTTTCTCTCCGCATGCTAAAGAGTGTGTTTGTGGGTGGTCTGGATTCGTGCAAGAAAAAAGGTTTTAGGTATTGCCAATTGCCGAAGAAATTGGGATTTGATACAAAACTAATGCCATCATGTCTGGTAAGGTGCATCAATCCTATGACCAACTGGGCGAATAATTAAGATAAAAGAGAACTACTGTTCAAAATTTTGGTTCATCTCGTCAAACTCAAATGGGATTGGTCGATTTGGTTTGATTTGAGATTCACAATTTCGATTAATTAGTTCGGTATTATTATGTCTTGTTATTTTTCACATCTTCTCTTCATAGATATTTACAATAAATATGTGTCTATTGAGAAATCTAATATGTTAATAGAAACTTTAAATATGTTTTGATTTAAATAGAATTAAATCGAATTAAATCGGTTTGATTTGGTTTGTTTTAAAATGAATTGATTCAGTTTGATTTAGTTTGAGAAAAAAATTTCTTCAAATCAGTTGCCCCCTATAAACGCTAAGATTTGATTGTTAATAAGGTTACGTTCATCTTTGAGATGACACGAATTCTATGTACACGGTTAGAGAATATTTGGTACAACTTATAAGAAAAACTACAATTTGTGTTAAAATTTAAATTTGAAACCTCAAAAGGAAAAAAGGATTTGATGCCGATTACTGAGCTATAATTTAAGGTTTTCTTCTCCGAATGATCATGATGCACCTAAAAAGTTCTTCTTTCCTTCCTCTTATATTATAGTTAATTAAATCAATTAAACCGCAGCCATTTATGTCTCTCCCGTTATAATTTGTGTTTGGTCAATTATAAAATATTAATGCCCGATGGCCGATTCGTATGGCATATCATAGTCAGATGCAACACCCAAGAAAACTACAGCTCTCTTCTTTTTTTTCTTTTTTTTGGTGTTAGATATTCCTGAGAACTTCGGACGCCAAGTTTGACACTCCACCTGCCACGGCCGTGTTATCATATAAATTAAGATAAATTATTAGGAGTCTCTAACAGATATTTGTGGCCCTTCTCAACCCAAATTGGTATCTATACTAATATAATATTTCTCAGTCTTTGTGCTGCCACGTGATGAATTTTTTCCCCATATTTATAAATAAAAACTTGTTAATATAATTTCTCTCCTCTCTTTCTTTCCCATTAAAACCTTCTATTAACATCTCACTTTTTCTAAAAACTCACATCTTTTTCAAAACTCTTTCCCATTTTACTCTCTTCATCAAAACACCTTCTCTTTATTTCTAACAAAATAAAAAGGCATTACATGTTTTTGAATAAATTTTTTTATTGAAATTATTATATTAATAATAAATATTTATAAAATTTATTTATTCAAATTTAATAATTTTTCGTGCATCGCACGAGTATAGAGCTAGTATATATTATGTTAGTTTGGAGTTGAAACAGATATATAGACAAATTAATTAGACTCTTTATCAGATGTTTGATTTATTTTTTTAATCTTTGATAAAGTTGTAACTTATTACATGTAGGGGGGGTGGGAAGGGGAGGGGGCCGGGTGGGGGGGGGGGGAGGGGGGCATCGTGCAGGTGGGGGGGGGGGTGGGAAGGGGAGGGGGGCCGGGGAGGGGGGCCGTGTGGGAAGGGGGGGGGGCATCGTGCAGGTGGGGGGGGGGGGGTGGGAAGGGGGGCATCGTGCAGGGGGGGGGGGGGTGGAAGGGGAGGGGGGCCGGGTGGGGGCGGGGGGGGGGCTGGGTGGGAAGGGGAGGGGGGCATCGTGCAGGTGGGGGGGGGTTGGAAGGGGGGGCATCGTGCAGGTGGGCCGGTGGGGGGGGTGGAAGGGGAGGGGGGCCGGAGGAAGGTGGCGGGGTGGGGAGAGAGGGGGAGGTGGAACGCACCGGGAGAGGGCGGCCGGCGGCAAGCGGGCGCGGCGGCGGCGACCGGCGTAGCGGCGACCGGCGGCGAGAGAGAGAGAGAGAGAGGAGAGAGAAGAGAGAGAGAGAGAGAGAGAGAGAGAGAGAGAGAGAGGTTTCGCGGGAGGAGGTAAAGTAGTTTTACCGACGGAATTTTCGACGAAAATATTTCGTCGGACGTTCCGACGTATTTTCTGACGAATTTTTGTAGTCGGAGTATCCGTCAGAATTATTGACGGAAAATAATCCGTCGGTAACCCGCAAATTCTTGTGATGATATGCTACATTTTTTTATCACTAAAGAAACAATGTTTATTTGCATATATCTCTTTATTAAAAGAATAATTCGCAAAATTTTGTCTTAAATTCATATTGTTATCAGAAATTTTTTACGAGAATAAATTTACATCATATACCTACTGTATCTACCATCACAGTCCACTTAAAAATAGACAAAAGATGTCAAGAGGTGAACTCACTCACCCCAAATGACCGTAATACCCCCCCCCCCCCAAAAAAAAAATATTCTTAAGATTTATGTGCAAATTAAATTTATTCTCATAATGAATTTTTTTTGTGACAATGCGGATTTTTTTTTCCCCAATTTACAATTTTAACAGGTATATATATATATATATATATATATATGAAACAAACATAAAAAGTAATTGCAATCTCTATTATAGAAAAACTAATCTCCTCTAGAAGAAGACTTTCAAATCTTGAGAAAGATTTAGTGCATTTTACATTGCACTTACAATATGATTAGGCAACAAACTCATGTGGCATCTAATAATTAAATTATCATTTTATCACTCCTCATATGAGGAGTGTCACATAAACTATTACCTATCATATTACACTTAAAGTACAATATAAAAATACACTAAATCTTTCTCTCAAATCTTTGAAGAGAAACACGAGTTAGGTCGTTTAATATTAAGATAGATGGGAAATAAATTGATGATATTTTTAAATTTTAAAAATATTTTCACTCTATTCAAGTTTATTTCGATACCACATATTAGTGCCTCAAAGATGAAATTCTCAATTGCTTATCCGTAGTACAAGTGGGTGAATTCTATTACCATATTAGCAATCAACTCACACACGTTTATGTTTACGAACACAAACGACACAAGTAGTGAGACATTTCGCTCTATTATTATCGTTTGTTTGGTTGTAAACAATTTATGGGAAAAAAGGTTTATAAAAAAATAAAAAATATATATTTAGTCGTTAAATGAATTTTTTGTAAAGATTTTTTTGTTTGTCTTCTAGTAAAATAATTTTCAAAAATAATTTTTAAAAATATTTAAAAAAGCAAAAAGTATGCGGACGATCGCAAGACTCTAGTGTCGACCTATCGGGGAGTCGATCGTCGGTCGTCGGTTATCTGTCGCCGGACGTCGGTTGCCAATAGTCGGAGGTCGGGTGTTGGCAGTTGGGCATCAAATGCCGACCGACGATTGTTGATCATCGACCGCAAAGCATCGGGCATCAACTGTTGGCAGTCGATCGTCAGACGTCGATCGCTATTCGTTGGGCTTCGGGCGCCGATCGTCAATCATCGATCGCTATCATTGTTTATCGAGCGCTGGCCGTCGAACGCCATGCACTAGTTATCGATCCCCAATCATTGTTAATGTCGCCAACTATCGAGCGTCGTCTTCGAATGCTAATAGATATTTAGTCTCAGCTCATGAAATTTTTATAAGAAAAAGAAATTAAGAAAATTAATTTACAGTGTTTCATTAAAAATGTAAAATACATAAATTTTGAGTAAAAAAATTTCATAGATTAACTTTGTAGTAGTACTAAATAAGTCTATACAATTTTTAGTAAATATTGTTTCTTACGTGAACTTTTATATGGACTTTAAGAACATGTTCGATATTAAAATAGGTCGGACATATAATAAAAATATCTTCAAATTTTTAAAATTATTTTTAAAATTATATTCACTCTTTTCTCAATCTATCTGAGTACCAAACATCTTCTAATATTTCTCAAAATATTATATGCTCGGAAGAGGACAAGATGGCATATATTCCTGACATGCTAATGATCGTCGCATTAATCCCCTTCTTAATACCCTCGATTAAACTAAGCAGACAAAGGCCGTACTCTGCCAACGTCATCAGCCTCCTCTCGTGCAACCACTCTCCCTCTGCCGACACTTCGACACCGAGCCTCTGCGGCACCGCCCAGGCTCGGGTGGGCCCCCTCGCGCGCACGACCGGTTCGGACCCGAGCCTGCCGCCGGAGCAGCCCACGCGCTTCTTTAATACCTCTCACTCTGGACGATGCCTCGTGTTCCTCACCCCCCGCGACCACCACAACCGTTTCGCTCCACCTCTGCGAGCGAGCAACGCGCAGTGGCAGCAGCGTCGTTCGATTCTTCCGGCTTTCGGCGTTCCCCTCCCTTCGAAAATGGGAGGGTCGGGAGCTGGGAATCGGATCTGAGACGGGGGGCGAGCGAGCTCGAATTGTGCGTGTTCTTCGGGGTCCTCCGTGGCGGGTTTGCTGCTGTGTCGGCGGCGCCTCTCTCGTTTCCGTTCGGCGTCCAGAGTTCTGTCACTCTGGTGGAAGGTACGTAGTACGCCGCAGCATTCGTCAAATCTTTTGACGCCTTTTCTTCTTAATGGCGTTCTTGCTTTACCGTGGGGGCGGGCCTGGAAGATCCTGCAACGCCTGTGGTTTTGAGTGCTCTTCCCCTTGGAATTGGACGTCCGATTGAAAGAAAAAGAGCGGCTTTCCCTTTTGTAGTTGATGGTGGGGGTTCGGGCAAACTTGAGTTGGGAATGTCGGAGAAGTTTTAATGATTCCGTCGCTGCTGGGACGCCGGGGGTTTTGCCGGCGCCTCTGGCGGTCTCAGTTTTTCGAGTGGTTGCTGAAAGTTTCCACTGTTATTCTTGTTCATCTCTGGATTCTTATCGCTCTGCCTTGGTTTGCTTGAAGCCCACTTTTTCTTTCTTCGAGTATGATCATCTCTTTCCATGTCTGTAACGATCTCGATTGGCGGAAATTTTCTTCAACTATATGTGCAGATTGGGAAGCCGCCGCGGCCGATTCCTGTTACCGGCCACACTCTGCCACTGTGAGCGAGCTTTTACAAAGTACACTAATCTGGCGCTTGCCTGAGTAAATCCTCTGCTGTTCGCTTTCCATACCACCAGCATCCCTGAGGTCGGACAGCTTTCCCAACATTCTGCCGATCCACTGGCAGGCGTTGCTCAGTCCAAAGCATCGATCTTTTTGGCCAAAAAAAGTTGGGCAATAATGGTGCACACAAAGTCCGACTCGGACGTCACCAGCTTAGCTCCATCCTCCCCTCCTCGCTCCCCCAAGAGGCCCGTCTACTATGTGCAGAGCCCCTCCAGGGACTCCCACGATGGGGACAAATCGTCCTCCATGCAGGCCACCCCTGTCTACAACAGCCCCATGGAGTCCCCTTCCCACCCTTCGTTTGGGCGGCACTCCCGGGCTTCCTCCGCCAGCCGCTTCTCCGGAGCCTTTCGGTCCTCCTCGGGGAGGAAGGCGAACAGGAAGAGGAACGACAAGGGGTGGCCCGAGTGCAACGTTATTCAGGAGGAGGGATCCTACGATGACCTCGACGAGGACGGCGGGCTCTCCCGCCGCTGCCAGGTTGTGCTCGCCTTCGTGTGCTTTGTGCTGCTCTTCACCGTCTTCTGCCTTATCATTTGGGGAGCCAGCCGGCCGTACAAGCCCGATGTAGTTGTGAAGGTAATCACGTTTGAGTTGCTATTTGGCAAATATTACTGCTCGGGTGCCTCATTTTGGCATCGGAATTCTGTTGTTGCAGTGTAGATGTGTGCTTCTGCTACTGAGTTTTATGCTCACTTGTGTATGCATACTTGAAGTGGAGGCCTGGATGGTTCATGTCATTTTCCTGAATTACACAAGCACAGTAGTCAAAGAAGAATGTTGGATTCCATTGTCTGGTTTTAGCTTTGTAGTATACCATCTTTTAAATTTGATTTCATGCTTCAGGTGTTACTCTTAATCTAGCCCTTGACCCCACACAAGGAAGAAGAAATGCCAAAAGGGATAACGGCATGGTGAATGCACAACATAGTAAAAGTTGATTAAAATATCAATTTGCAATTGAATAGGTAGATTCAATTCCATGCTTTAGTCTTATTCTTGTTTTTGCATTCAGTCCTTCCCCACACCCCAATTATATATCATTGTAGAATGAGATGAAATGTTTTATTGGTGAAATATGGTTAAATGAGTAAGTCTCAATTCACTTGGTTCCTACAAGAACTATTAGTAATAATTCATGTATTATGTTGCTTGAGGAAGTAGATCGATGGTGAACTCCGTTACATAATTTCTAGTTGAACCAGGCAGTTCTTTAGCCTTTCAATTGGCCTCTATAAGGAGCTTTACTTGAGAGCATTGAGGCGACACTGTCTGACATCAGATAGCTGTTTGTGGTTTTTTATTTATACTTGGTCCTTGTAATCACTTGGTTTTACTGAATAGCCTCTATAAGTACCTAAAATTTTGCATTTCTACCCACTTTGCTTCCAGGAACCTGCCTGTAAATAAACAAAAGGAAATGACCTTCATAGATACCAGTTAGTCCATATGACATTGTGTATCTTAGGCCTTAAAAAATAGGGATTTTCACATGTTAAAATGCAGAGTTGGACGACTAGATGATTGTGAATGAAATCTTATGGCATATTTCAGTAGGTAACAGAACCGGAACTGTTGGTGGTATTAAGCAACTCATACCATAAAACACCTGTTATTTAACTTTTGTTCTCCTTTTCATTCTTTTGTTGCACTCAAATTACGGACAATTCACCTGAAATTGCTCATCATTTTGCAGAGTCTAGTTGTCGATGATTTTTATTATGGAGAGGGTTCTGATAATACTGGGGTGCCTACCAAGATGATCACAGTAAATTGTTCTCTGAAGATTAGTGTATATAATCCTGCTCCAACATTTGGCATTCATGTGAGTTCATCTGCAGTCAATCTGGTCTACTCACAGATTACAGTTGCCACTGGGGAGGCAAGTTACATCTTCTCTATCTATTCCTTTGATAGCATTGCTGAGTTAGTTCTTTTTTCAATCAGCTGTGATGCGGAACCACGTTCCTTTAGTGGTTGAGGAAGATATTTCTCTTAATGTAGACATCCATCCCGGGCTCCTGGCTATTCTTTTCCATGGCTAAGATGAATGCCAGTATGGACTATGCAATATGCTAGTCATCCAGTGTTTCATATATGATTACATAATTGCACTCTTTTCCGATGTCTCCTTGCTTTCCTGATTTCTTTCCATCTAAAGTTGGTGTTACATATTCCACACAAAAGATAATTAAAGTCATCCAAGACTAAACCAGCGAATCTGTTTTTCTTCCGATTTCGACAAGGGCTATTCATTAATCGTCTACAGCCCTTAACAATTTGTTTTCCCTATGATCAATATGAACTGCTTTATGACCATGAACAATTAAGGTGATCTTGGTCTCTCCGGATGTGGTTGCAGGTGAACAAGTACTACCAGCCCCGAAAAAGTCATAGAACTATCTCTTTGCTTCTACAAGGAGAAAAGATTCCTCTCTATGGGGCAGGTGCTGGCCTGACCTCATCAAGCACTGGCGTTGCAGTCCCATTAACCCTGGAATTTGAGATCAGATCCCGAGGATACGTAGTGGGAAAGCTGGTGAGAGTGACCCACAAGAAGCATATCTCATGCCCACTCACTGCCGACTCCAGCAAGTCAAAGCCCATCAGGTTCTTCCAGAGCACATGCACCTACAGTTGATTTCCTCTTCAACAATGAGGGCAGTTTTCACCTTCTCTTCTTTTAAAGGACACAGTTTGTTCATATTTTTGTCTGGGAGATCATACTTGTTACTCTGGAAAATAAACTGTAATGTTTATTATTCTTTACCTGGTCATGGCAAGCTCCAGTTTGACAAGTTTGTTGTGGTTCTCGGAATGGTCAGTTTCGTGTCTTCCAACATTACCTTCCAGGAGATGTTTTCTTTCTTGAATCAGAGCAGTGGAAGGTATCCTTCCACAATCCACACACCCCTTCCCCTTTCCCCCTTTTCTTCTATTGTCATGCACTGGAGCCACCCAATCCAAAGGAGAAGGTGCTTATCATGTGCAAACCAATCAATAGTTTCTACTCTCTCTCTTTTTTTCTCCACTATAAAATGAAACTTCGTTTGGACCTTCGGTGAAACCCTTTTCTATTAAAACAAATTTAGATGATTAATTGATTCCAAGAGATGATGAACAACATACCTGCGTCTTCCTTGGATAGCTGAAACTGTGGATAGACACACCTAGACCATTCTGACGCTGGGTTTACTTTTTCAAATGGGCATACTGTTCTGAAGTAATTCTCTTTTCCTGGCACTTGTGATGGTTTAGAGTAGACTCACAGCGGCAGGTGGGATCAAAGGAAATTGTTTCATCAGCTGAACAAAATCCGTGCCACTAGGCTTTTTGATTTCTAACTTTGACACTGCCACTACCAGCAATCAACAAGCAGCAAGTGTTTATTTGCTCCATCTATTTGGTGGTCACCATGTAGAGAAATCTTGGTTGAATTCTAATTGATTCAATGTAGGTACACACCTGTATTAGAAATGTTATCAAATCAGATTCCAAGGACCAAGTCTAAACTTTTCTTTCTTCTCCTTTTCCCCATATCTAACTCTCCTTTTTGTTTTTCCCATTCAATTGCTGTCCTCCAACACGTGGATAGTTCAACATCTAAAGATAGGAGTATCACCAATCAAGCTGGGCGTTATGATTTCAGACGTCCATGTCTCGTCAAATGATAATTCCCAAGTAGCCTCTTCCTGGAAACATTGTCGAACTGTTCAACAAGCAACCTTTCTTAGGGATCTGATACATGCCATCAGGTGAAACATTGAAAAGTTCCGTTCATCCCTCACAATATATCTTTTAAGCCTGATTTTTTAGTGGAGTTTAAATCTTGATCACTTTGATATTTCTTTTATTTTCTTTGCAATCTCCTTTCAACTTGAGGGACCCAAAATCCTTGGGAGTCTAACATCCTCAAGTTCTTGTCTTTTGCCCAACCACTGACGTTCCATGTAAAACATCTGTTCTATGTGTAAAGACAGAGGAACTGGTCTCTTTGTTGCTTTCTGCAAGATTGTCTCTAAGAACTACCATGTATCGGAAATGTCTCCTTAGTGTGGAGAGGGAGGGGGGTCAAGTAATCTGCTAATGTGGACAAGTGGTTAAGTCATTGTCCACATGAAAAGATCATGGTTGGCGGTATCAGCCGAAAACTATATGTTTCGGCTGAAACATATCGGTTTTTGACCTAGCCGGTACCAAAACTATGATATGAAACCGGCCGAAACCAGACGAACTCCCCTCTCAAGGGGAGTTCAAATCTGCTTGATATGTCCGAAACTGAAATCGATCCGTTTTGGTTTCGGACCCGGTTGAAACCGCAACCAACATTACCATCCTTGGAAAAGATTTCTCAAGGAAGCTGTACCTCGTCCCTCTCAACCGCTGCCTACATAACATGTCTCCCCTTCGTATGGTTCTTCCAGCAACTCACTAAACCAGGTTTTCCCATCCATGGCACTTCACAGGGACAAAAGCCCTTACGACATGGGGAGGTGGTGGGTCACCAGAATCTGACTGGAGGCAAGTAGGTGCCTTCTCTATGGGTTTTTCACTCGCGTCGTAGGTCCATAGACAGCTCATATTTGTCCTCGTCCCCAAGATGGAGCTAGGGGTGAACACGGTCTAGTTTGGTCGGATTCACCCCTATGTTTTTTTTGAAACCGAATCGATCCGAAATTTTTGATAAATCATCGGTTCGGTTCGATTTAAATTGAAATTTAAAAAATATATATATATATTCAAGAGAGTGTGAGAGTCAAAGGAGAAGTAATGCACTAACCACTATGTTGTGTTTTTTTGTGAAATTATATATTCATATATATATTATATATATATATATTCGGTGTTCATCTCGGCTCCACAATATAGAACCGAACCAAAAAGATGTCCAATCCGAACTGAATCAAACCGAACTGAATCAAATCGAACCGATCGATTTGATTCGCTTTTTTTTTTAGTTGGACCAAAATTTGAACACTCTTAGATGGAGCCACCCATTTCTTCCCTTTGTGGATGATAGTGCTCCGTATGTAGTTGTGAGTTGGGGAGTTTGGAAGGAGCTGGAAGCGGCTTCAGTACTTGGAAGGAAGACACTGAATGTTGGGCACTTCACTAGCAACAATCGGAGGGTCTATGTTATAACTTATTGGTGGATGTGTTATTGGTACATTGTGTCCGTCCAGTTAAAAAGTTAAAAGTTCAATAGAAAAATATAATAAAATTTTCTTGTTTTGCTTGAAGAGGATTACCAATTGGGAGCTGAAATCTAGCATCTATCTCTCAGAGTCCTCTAGCCTTTGAATTTATAAGTTAAAAATCACTCTCGTTTTGGGATATTTTTGATAAATATATATACACCCCTATTAGAAATTAATTAAGCAAAAATTCTTCTTGAATTTGTATTTGCACATATATATATTTTTATAGATACAAAATATCTTCGAAGGCCCTATGATAGCTTCCCAAAATTCAAGAGCATATTTGAAATATTTCTTCACTATTATTTTTAGCAAGGGTAAACACAAATGAAAGAATATTCCAATTTGACATCCATCACGACAGTATACGACAAGGTATAGTTATAATCAATCTACAAGAGGGGTTAACATATAATACAAATTTAATAAGGATTCTCGCATAATTAATCTTCTAAGAGGATATATATGCAAAAAACTTTTTTTTTACAAATGTGAAAAGATGTAGATCAAAAATCCCTCACATCAACAAGATTGGTCGTGCCGCGTAGATCGATTCTGCAACATTTTTTGTGGCACGAAATAGTACGTACTGTACTGATTAATCGAAAATCTCAAGTCAGTTGATCAATTTTCGTCTTTCTTCGAAGACCAAATAGATCTCATAATCTAAATGTCACCTTGACAAAAATCGGTCGACCGATAAAAGAGAAATTGGTCGACTAATTTTGAACTTTGATCTGTTGCACGTTTGAGATGCTCACTAGAAGAATCGGTCAACCAATGAGAAAAAAAATCAGTCAACCGATTTTGTCGTATCGTACCAATCGTGTCGGAGCTCGCAATAGCTCTAGCATGGTAAGATATTGTCGTGCCACTGTGTTTCTGCTTACACAATGGCACGACAAATCTTGCTCATCAGATGGACTTTTTTATGACTTTTGAAGTATGGACCACATGGCCCTATTGGAAAGTTAAGTTTGGTGGACACAAGCTAGACGTTTATTTGGTATGAGATTAAAAAAAATGGGGATAAGAGTAAGTTAATTTGGGGATACATTATCCTCATTCCTAATCCCCCTCTTGTTTGACATTTTTAGAGTTAGATTTTTGAAGATAACTTCATTCTTTGTTTGGTAGGAAATAGTGTTAGTGTGTGATAGAACTTTTATTTTTCCTTTTAGTCGTATATTGGTCTCTCGTCGCACTATCGATGTCCAGAGCCGATGACCAAAGAGTTCAGCGTGCCGCCAATGATCTTTGCCTCGCACGATGGGCACCCCGGATTGCCAGACCAATGCGAGACCACTGCCAAGTCTCTAACTTTCCAGGCGCCGAAGCCTGTGGGTAACGACATCGATACCGACATCCCCTTCATGTCCTTCGAAATCGAGTCAACTACCACGTCATCCTCCTCTGCCTCTGTCTTCGCCACAAATGTCTATTCCAACGGGGGCACTGCCTCATTCAGGGACTAGCCACTGTTGCTCAAAAACCTGGAGATCAACATCCGACAAACCTGGCGAAAGACGAAATCGATCATGAACCATGTTCGAGTGAACACCCATCTCCACAAGAACGCCGACCTCTAGAGTCTTGCGCGAGAGTGGATAAGGTGATTTAGCAGAAAAAATGAGTGTAAAAAATGAGATGGGATTAACTTAACTCAATTTATCCCTATTTTTTTAAGATATCTCCAAAAAAGTAAGATAAACTATCCTCAATTATCCCTATATTCTAAGATATCTCCAAAATACTTCAACCATATTTATCCCCACTTTTTTTGTGACACCAAACTTGAGATGGGATTAACTTAACTCTGATCTCCTATTTAATCTCATACCAAACAGACATTTAAAGACTAGAACTACAGTAACATGCAGCACAATGAAAGTTAACAAAGACCCATTCGGTTAGTGGTAATGGACCAACGTCTCGTTCTACCCATGGCCGCCAAGGCCCATTAAGCACCGAAACCCAAGCCCATGTGCAAAGCTGTGAGCATTATATGGGAGCCCAATAAAGGGAACGAAGGTGGAAACAAAATTCGTTAGGGACTTTTTATTATATTTTTTTTCTTTGACCCTAGCAATTGAAGCTTTGTTACATAAGCATCAGAAGGCTGAGACCTGACGTCCAAATAACAAAAATAACCATGGAGGAATAAAAAACAAAAATTAAATAAAAAATATCTTCTCTCTTCTTCTTCCCCTTTTTAAATTTGGCCGCCTTTGGAATACTACTAAACTTCGTATTTGCAAAGGTTCTCAAAACCCATGTACTCATGGTCCTGGATCTTCTTCACCATGTTCGAAATACCTACTCCACCTGTTAAAATCACAAGGAAAGATAGAATTGAACGGTGAGATATGTTTGTGCCATCGTGTGTGTGTGTGTGTGTGTGTGTGTGTGAGAGAGAGAGAGAGAGAGAGAGAGAGAGAGAGAGAGAGTCCAAGGACAGTCTAATTCCCAAGCTTTTATAGGACTGAAGGGCAGACTTACCAAAGATATTGCACTCACAAATATTGTGAATGCAAGGATGAAGATAATGAGCGATGCTCTTCCCAAGATTATGATCAGCTTTCTGACAACGTGTTGACCAATAAAGGCAGCCACTGTTGCCACAGCAGTGAAGTAGAGAGCTGGCAAACAGATAACAGTGGAGAAAAAATGTCTCAGCAATCTCTGCAAGAAATCTATGTGGGAGATCTAAATGCAGATTCTGCCCCCAATGGGCTGTAAAATATTCTCTTCACATGGGTAAGGTTATGACATGACCAAACTCTCCGTGGTCATCTCATAACTTTCTAACTTTCTCCAAGTTTGTATGCCAAAAAAATCTACTCCAAACAGGAAAACAATGGATTGGAATTCCATGGGGACCGACAGGTTGATATAGAGATCTTACCATACGGAATAGGGAAACGCCTGAGGAGGTAGTATTCCACTACTGACATGGACGAGGAGAACGTCATGGCAAAGGTAGCTGTGGCACTTGATACCTGTGCAAAGTGCATAGTTAATTATGATGCTGAAAAACTTTCCAAGAGAGCTGTGTCTTTAAACAAACAAATCCATTACCAACAAAAAGAATGCTACAGTAACACACCGCACATAGAGATATGTAGAGCACATTGTATGGTTAGATCAGACACTAAAAGCAGCTGTATCTTGACATGTTCGGTTAATTTTTCTTTCACCATTAAGATAAGAGTAACTTTTGCTCATTTGAAGTAGTTAAATTTATCCCACATTTTGCAAACCCCCATAAGGTCTGATAAACACTTTTATATATATCCAGTCAATCACCATCACCATAAGTCATATTCCATATCGAGCTGATGTGTTCTGATCCAAAGATTTGATTTGGTAGAGTTTTTCTAAACGGTTGCCTATCTGATGCTTAACTCATGATTTCAAGAACCCCACCAACATATTACGAACAGTACAAGATCAGTGTTAGAAGTTCCAAGTAGGAAATTACCAGTTACTCAACTTGAGCTCATGCAACCAGGGGGCATCACTTTATTAAACAAAAGAAAACTAGTGAGAGGAAGACCATGGTCGAGATACAAAAGTGAATTTTTCGTTCAAGTGACATTTGTTTGTTCATGGGATTGTGATTTTAAGAAGTAAAGTTTGTCAAGATTATTCATCTGACACTTTTTTGAAAAAAGATGTAAAGGATAGAGAAAAAAGATCAACTCTTTTTTTTTTTGGTAAGGACGAAATTTGGAGGAGGAAGAACAGTGATCCAAAAGAGAGAGAACTTCTCCCAAACCATAAGTAAAATAACCACACACCTGAGGAGGTATACCCAGTTCCAAAAACAGAGGACCCAGAATAAAGCCTCCACCAAGGCCAAGCAGACCACCAACTACGCCGGCCAGAACACCACAGAAGCAGTAGAAGGCCAATTGCCGGATCTTCCAGGTAGCCCCTTCATCTCCCTTTGATGCAATCACCCGCTTTCCAGTGTATAGGCTGAAGGCCTGGTGCAATGTCACCCCCAGAGACACAGGGAGCTGTGGCACATCAAAGAGAGCATTTGTTCATATGTCAGTAGCCACAACAAACAGATGGCTTCTCGTAGCGTTGGTCAGCGCATACCGAAGAAGGGTAAAAGCATACCTGGAGCAAGTTCAAGATCCAGTACCATGTCGAACAGGTTGTAGTGTAGTTCTGCAGTTAACATGCAACTGTTGTTAGCTGAAGACTTACACACCACGATAACGATTCCACATGAACAAATAAAAACTCAGATATCGGTATTCTGTAAAGTCACCGGCTTCATTACCTTAGCGACCTGTAGACCAAGGAATGAGAACCAAACAAAGACCAGAAGACCGAGCTCCTTCCAACAGACGTTCTCGATAATTGAGATCTGCGAAGAAATGCTTGGTGGGTTAAGTTCAAATGGCAGATTAGAAGGTGAAAATGGAGTCCAGACCCCAGAGGTGTGGGACTTTTATTAACCTCTGGTTCTCCCACTGCTTTTATTTCCTGAGTACCATTAGCTGGACCACTTGGAATAGGTTTGTACTCCACTTCATCGCGCCCTGCGCCCAAGTAAAATGGTAGGAATCAAATAAACAATTAAGTTCATCGAAAGCATAGAAGACGCTGACTCTTCCCCAGCTTTGGAAATGTCATGGGCAGGAGGTCTGTGGCTTTAGTTACCATTCAGTTCGGCACGTTTCGCAGCTTCCTGAAGTCCATATATCAAGAGATTATTAGAGAAGAAAACTTCCAGTTGGACTTAGAAGTAGAAACATTTTAATGTTAAGCATGAAAGAACAGAAACTGCCATTACCTTCTTGGCTAGCGTTTCCTTCTTCCAAGTCTCAACACCTTTGAGGAAGGCCTTGCTAGATGTGCCTACATGAAAGCAACCGAAGCCTGTTAATGACAACACCCTTCCAGCAACATGTCGTCAAGAGGAGAGAGGGGGGGTTAACAGCTTGCTTACCTATGAACAGGACGATTAGGAGGACTGTGACCATCCAATCTGCAAAGATCACGTTAAACGCTACACCAATACTGATGCCGAGCATGAGCATGGGTTGGAAGAGCAAGGCTAAGTCGTAGTCTATAATGGGCATGTCGAGGGTGGGATGCCTAAGCTTGAGGTTATAATATACGGTGGAGCCTGCTGCGCCCATGATCATACCTGCCCAAAATAATGGAAGGTCTCAGCATCCAATGCAGAAATATCTATCTCTAAAGCTGCTGCTGCTGCTGCTGTGTGTGTGTGAGAGAGAGAGGCAGGCGAAGAAGAAGATGGAGAGGTTCTCACACTTGGAAATGGCTGTTGAAGACTTGGCATCGAACCCGATGATGAGCGTGAGCATGGGTACGTAAATTCCGCCTCCTCCGACGCCTCCGACGCTCCCGAACGCCGCCCCGAAGAAGCCGATGGTCGACCCCAGCACGATTTGCCAACCGAGCGCCATGTCCTGCGCAATCCCACCCCCCCCCCATCAACGTTAGAACCAATGTTGGAGAAGACAAAAACCAGAAACCTGGGATGTGTGCAAAGCGTACCGGCCAGACGTGCCGGTAGGAGGAGTCATCGGGTTGCCAGAGGAAATGTACAACTTTGAGGAGAAGGTGGTCTGGCTCCGGCTCCGGGACGTCCTCTGCTCCGAAACCCCCTCGCTTCAGACTGCGGTCCGCCGACACCATGACGGCCGCCATGAGGAAGCTCAGTGCGACCGGAGCCGCCGCTTTCAGGCCCCCAAGCCACTTCCCTCCGATCCCCGCCATTGTCAGAGTCTCCCAGATTCTCTCCGGCGACCGTATCAGAAAGGGGTCGCTTCCGTCCTTGGCGTATTAGCAGAGGGCGTCAAAAAGGTCCTGTTTTTAGACACGAACGGCGACCCTCCTCCCCACGGTTGGCAGGCAGACGACCCGTTCCCGTCGAAGACGCGGATATCTCGGGGTGACCTCCCCGCCTCTCCCGCTGTTAAGGATATCCAGACGGGTGCAGTCTTGGACCAAAGCGTGGCCCCCTCCGCCAAGGACCCCCTCAAGACACCGCCCGCACCCCGCAACTTGCGACAAACGGACTCCACGGCCGGCAACGCTGCGCCGGGAACAAAAACGAGTCGCAGGAAGCGGGAGCGGAGAGGATCCGGGGATCCGCGGAGTAACACCGGGAGGCGGGGAGGGAATGAGCAGTGGTGGGATGGGAAGCGGAGAGAGACCCCAAAACACCTCCTTTCCGGCTTTCCTAAATGCCGGAACGGAAGAGGTGAAGAGGGAAGGCGATCCGCCTTAAAGATTTGAATTTTTTAATCGGGGGCGGACGTTGAACAGGGGTGGAGCCGTGGAGGAGGTGGGTATTTGGCAGCGGTGATGGGGCAGTAGAATATTCTAAAGCAAGCTTTCGCGATGGCGACGGGGAGGAGGGGGGTTGAGGCGCCCCGGCGATGGATGAGGGAATGGACCAGATGAAGGACGGGGATTACGGCCGCTGCTTTATGAGACGACAGCGACGGCACCGGATCCGGCGCCTTCGCGCGTGGGGCACTGCGGAAGTTTCACCAGGGCACCATGGCGGGACTCGGCAAGGTCGGACGCGCCCGTACTCGGGGATGCAATTATGGGGCGAAGGGTGGGAATGTGGGTGGGATTGGCGTAGAGGACGATCGCAGACGCACAGAAATCGGACGCAACATCTACGCCACTCGCCCCCGTTCCTCCTTTGCTGTTGCTCTGTTTTTCATAACTCTAATATTATTTGCCACTTTGATAATGGGTTGGAGTTAAGATAACTCTATTTTATGAACAAAATTATACATGACTAGTTCACATTTTACTTTGATAATAATAGAGTTAATTTTAAGACTATAGTGAGTTAACTTATTTTTCTCAAAAGGTAAAAAAAAATGAGTAAACTAACCTTGGGAAAAAGAAAAGTAATATTTAATACTTGTGATGTAAGAGAAAAAAAGTGGTTAACTCAATTGAGTTAACTCTAGTCCACCTCTAGAGGTGGGTTAGAAAATGGTGAGTTAACTCACTTTTAATCCATTTTTACTCCAACCCACTTCAGTTAACTTTGTAACCTTTTCAATGTACTTTTTGAGTTAACTCTAAATTAAGTAGAGTTAACTCTGAGTTAACCCATTACCAAAGTGGTGCGAAAAGAGGCAATCTACAATGCTCACCGGTTCTTGTTTTCTTCTCTACCTTGTTAATAAGTGGGGCAAGGTCTCAAATCTGTGTTGTTTTATAAGAAAAATGTGAGTCAGAAAACTTGCTTACTCCCAATGTTTTAGTTGAGGAATGTTGTACTGTTTTTAAATTTTGATTTTTTTTTAAACCATAGTGCACAACATTAATAAGCATATTGTAAAAACAAAACAAAATGGGATTATCCTTAAGATAACTAACAAATTAGATAAATACTTAGTGCTCTCCAAAAAATATAATAATGATGGTGTGAATTGTCCTACAAATAATGTATTAGTTAAAAAAAGAGAGAGAGAAATATTATCGAACTTTCAACTAATAGAACTATTTGTACATTAATTCACATCATCTTTATAATTATCCTCTTTAAAAGATATTAAGTATTTCTCAATAAAATAACGACATCCTCGAGGTGGTAAAAGGAATTAAAAGCCATGTCCAGGTTATCAACATTTAGGAGTCATTTGAAGATTAGGGTGTAGTGCTTCAAATAATTAGTTAGATAAAACCATTATTTTCATGATATTAATGCGCAGCATTTGATAATGTTTGGTGTCGAAATTAAATAAATTTCTTGGATGGATGGAACGTGCTCTCTTCGGAACTGAGGCACTGTACGTTAATGGTGGATCCACTGTTCTACTGCTGGCAATAACTATACGCTTTTACTACCCATCTCCCTTCCCTGCAGGGGCATCCGAGATCCACCAACCCACCAAGGAATTAATAATTTTTTTCTTTTCTGTTCTTTTTTAGTGTCAAAAGATATATACGACTTGGTTATCTATATATACATGATCACATTGTGATGCTTAATTTTAAATATATGTATAATTCAAAGACTTTTGTACTGTGATCTAGCTACTAAGATCTGTTGCGGTATATATGGTCGTCGAGAATTAAACCCTGCTGCAATACGACAACCCAATAGGACATCTGATGAGGTGCCCAACTTAATCCTGCCTGCGCTCATGACTCAAATTACACTGAAAAGTTTCCTTGCCAACAACCAAAAGAGAAAAACAAAAAGATTAGCATGATTAATTAATATATATATATAGAGAGAGAGAGAGAGAGACATGGACGGACCTAGAGTTTAGTCAGTTGAGTCACGTGATCTCACTGAATTATAAAAAAATTATTAAAAAAATAAAATTTTACTATTAGTGACTCTATTGAATTATGAACATAAATCTATAGGTGCATCATTAGTGACCCCACTAAATGAATTTTTTTGATCCGTCTATATAGAGAGAGAGAGATGTTGGAATGCGGCAGCGAGGCTTCGTCGCACCCCAACTACTGCCGCTGCATGCATTGCGCGTTTGCACATGTATTTTTTTTTTGCTGCCGTTGGATCTCCATCCAACGGCAATAACTAGGATACGACGGGGCTGCACCGTTATACCCTGGATTTCCACCACGATCCACACCACTTCGACGGTGTGTTTCAAATATTTTTCATATATAAATGGTAGTTACTGAGTCACACACATAATTGAGATGCCAAACTATTCAAATGAAAACTTATAGTTACATGCAAGTGGAACAGCCAAAATGATGCTGACCCAATCACCCAAACGCTATGGAATAATGCCCATGTTACATAAGTTGATCAAAATGAGTGTTAAAGGATCCTTATCCTGTATCCAGATCCGAGACATGGCTCACTTTGCTAATAAGAAATACTTATTGTTAGTCATTATTTGCATTACTTGACAAGCCACTCACCTAAATGTTCTCTTTACTTATATACGACCATATTACTAGAACTTTGGATAACTCAGTGTTAAGGCTGCCAACAAATCTCCATTTTCTATTTAGTTGATCCGTTTTCACAGTTTTTATAGGATGGAGAACCTCAAAAATAACTTTCTGATAGTCTAGTGGAAATAGAAATAGATTTTTGAATTCTTATATGATGCGGAAGTAGAAACATCTAATTCTACATCCGTTTTTTTTTCTTTTATTTTTGATAATTTTTAATATATATTATATAATATTTGTACAGTAAAAGCTCCTCAAATTTGAAGTTTAATTAGCTCTTAAATTTTTAACTCATTATCTCTCACCTCCAATCTATACGCAAGTGTCATCTATCCTTATTCCAATTGGTGATTAATAGTCATTCTCTCATTCCATCGTATATGGTAGTTTTTTCTCTGATAGATTATTTATTACTCAACCATTATATATAATTGTATGATGTTACTATATTAATTTGATGTTGTCATATTTTATTTATTAAGGGTCATTATAATGTACGTGATGGAGAAGATATATATGGTAGAAGATATATTTTTATTTATTATTGTTAGTTATCTATACTAATAAATTATTAAATTTATATTTAAAACTATTCATCATGCACTTGTAAACTTATAAATATTATTACACTAGTTGAAAACCCGTGCGATGCACGGTAGTTGTTTATAAAATATTAAGATAAATAAAAAATATTATTTATAAAAATATATAATTTTTATTATAAAAATTTTGTTAAACTAAACCGGGAAAATTGTTCTTAAAACAAAGGAATGTGGATTGTACGAAGGTAGGCTTAAAATTGAATTTTTCTACAAAGTTATAGTCCGCTCGATTTAGCAAGATTTTTTAGATGGTGAGTATCTTACCTTGTTTAGAAAGATTTCTTCGTTGATTTAGGTGACAATTAATGTTTGAGACTTGTCTTACGGGAGGTGTGTTAAAGTTGATAGATTTATTATTTTATGTTAGCTGCTATATGTTAGGATTTGTTTACCCAAATTTTACTTAACCATATTTAGCTGCGATATAGATAGATTTAGTTGGGAGGTTTAGGCGGAAAAATTCTGCTTCTGGTGCTGCCACGTGACTGCTCCAGAACTGAGTTTTATTAGAATAGTATAGATTCGAAGTTTCTATTTTATTTTCCTTTCCATTTTTTCGATCTAAAGTGAAAATAGATGCGGATGTAGATACGTCTTTCTCTATTTCTATTTTCAACTCCGAAATTTCTATATAAAAAGTCAAAATGGAAATATTTATTTTCAATTCCTAATCCGACCCGCCGACAGCCATGCTCGATATACATGACTCTTCCTTAAGTACTTTTCGCTGCTTTTAATTGTGGGTCATCCTACAAACTTACCGCATCATGATCACAAGAGGTAATTGGATTACTTGATCTTTTGCGTTTTTTAATGAGAGAGAGGTACATATGTCGATTAGTTGCCAGTTTAAACTCGACTTAGCATTGAGTCCCAACATGCCAATGAAAAGGCAGAGGACATCTCTAAAGCTAGCTATTCGAGTACGCGTATGGTTCAGCAGGAACACAGAGAAAAGAGAAAACGTGCATCCAACATTATGTCAAAGTCACTTTATATATATTGAGATGAAAGTTTAAGAATGTATATATATATATATATATATATATAATATATATATATATAATATATATATATATATAATGGCTAGCTAGGCGATCTCAGTTGAGAATTCTATCGAGGCTTTTAAAACTCAGGGCACGTTGAGATCGATGATCCAAGGCATGATCAGTTTGAAACCTCATGCCACCAAGAAAGAAGGATATGGCATTAATTTTTTTAATTTGTAGAACATGTATATACCAAAACATGTCACCATTAAAAATCCATGATGAATCAAATCTCTTCTCGAGCACAGTTTCATAGGGGTCATGAGGTTAATTTGGACGACATATGGCAGTAGTATATATATACTGCTGGCCCCTTGCTTGTTGGCAATTTAATTGCATGTACTAAGTTACTAAAACCACCAACACATTTTTAGAAAAAGAAATCCACAAGTATAATTTGTTTCTTTTCTCGATCAAATGACTCTGTACGCTGACTGTAACACTTCTCCAATGGAAAGAGTCCGTTTACAAGAAATAATATGCAATGCTTTTAATAATTTTTTTCCATGTGATTTGTTGCAATTATTAATCCACCTTTTTCCGCGAACAATTATTGTAGGGCAGGAGTTGGATCCATCATAAGGAATAATAATAATTTTTCCATGGACCATGCCTGCAGTTATGCGTGATACACTGAGAAATTAAAGAAAAAAAGGGTTCATGCTTCCAAATTAGAAGGACCCAAATGATCAAAAAAGTTGCACGTCGTCGGTGTGGAGATCGATGCATGTTAATTTGGTCGATCGAGCGTCTTCCTCGTTAAATGACATGTTAATTAGTATTACTTCCGATAATGTCACTAAGAAACGTATTTTATCGTCCAGTACTTGGATAAATTATTATGTGAGACAGAAATCTAAGTCTTAAGCCAATCCCTATTGGCTTTCTCTTCTTGTACTCCAATATTGGTCATGCAGCACTAGAGCAAATTATTAATAAATAAACGGCATGGGGCATGGCCAGCCACGTACAAGAGTAATAAGTATAGATCCAAAACCTTTGCCGGCCAGAACATATATATATATATATATATATATATATATATATATCACTTTCTAGGTTGGCAATTAAAGTTGCTGATCACCATCCAAGAAGAAGTTAATTACACATTAATCTCCAACCCACATGCAGGCGTATATATATATATAATATGCATGTGCAAACGGTGTCATGCATGGACAGCGTAGTACGTACGTACCACCTCCTGCATGCTGAGTCGATACATTAATCAGGGTGATGAGGAAGATGGTGCGAAGGAGCACGGGCTCTCTCCATTATATATACGCTGGTGGGGATGATCATGGTGTCTCCCCTCACGCTCTCCCACTGATTAGGACTCACCATAGGCACGTGTAGTTCGCACGATCGAGAGCGCTAGCTAGCGAGAGAGAGAGAGGATACAGAAATTATTTGGAGAAACGAAACTTCCTATTGACAGAAACCATATTGCATTATTATAAAATGGTGGCAACGAAGAAGGTTCACGTCGTCTATATTCATAGATTCCCAAGTCTTCCACTAGGGGTATATATATATATATATATTATATATATATAGCACCTATGTTCATCCGGTAGACGATAGTTATCACTTTTTTATTTGTTGGTTGGACCAAATCATTCCTAAACGGGCTTCTTCTTTGTCATGATGCCACAGTCCACTGGAATACTTATCTCTATGAGAGAGAGAGAGAGTGTGTGTTTTTTAAGTGTTAGGACAAAGATGGAGGAGAAAAATTTATTGTACTTTTCATATTGCACCAATATGATTAGACAGTAAGTCTATGTGACATCTAATAATTAGATTGTCACTTTATTATTTCTCATATGAAGAGTGCCACATGAATTATTGTCTAGTCATATTACACTTAAAATATAATATGTAAGTACAATAAATCTTTCTCAAGATGAAGATGGAGGTTATTTGAGAACCAAAAATGCCCCGGGATGGTAATGTAATCCTGGGTGTGAGAGAGAGATTTAAAATATTTGAGTATTGAATTGTAGCCGGTCTTGGAAGCATTTATAAAGTATTGGACAAGGATGGAGGTCACTGGTAGAGATATGGACAGATCTAATTTAGGTTCAGTGGAGTCACATGATTTTTTTAAAAATTTTAAAATTTTATTAAATAGTTTAAATTTTTATTAAATTAATTTTAGTTGAGATTTTTTTTAAAAGAAAATAACTTTATTAAATTACAAATAAAATCTATAAAATATTTTCTAATTTTTAAAATGACTCTACTAAATAAAACTTTTGAATTGGATAGATAGAGAGGCAGGTAATAATACCCATGGGTGGCAATCGAGTCCGAGCCAACTGCCATCTGCAACTTTTATTAATGAGTTAGAGAGTCCAAAAATTCTTCATGCGAGGCCGACAAGAACAGCTCGCTCCACTTGCCCTTGTCACTGTGGGGAAGCTGTCGCCTGTCCTGTTCTCGGACAGGTACGAGTGATGTGATTGTGTCCAAGAACCAAAACACCGCTCTTCTTCCATCATTCAGCGTTAACGGGGATCAAAAAGTGGTGTGAGCTTTTAAACAGACACACGTCCTATTACCCCGTACTGTGGTGAGGAGTACTCATGTTTATAACTTTTTTTAAAACAAAGTACCAATGTTTGCTATTTAATGTGACGACTCAAATAATAGTAAGTAGATTTTTTAAAAAAATCACATATTTTGATACTTCTTTTAATTGAGTATGATTAATTTTGAAATTTTTTTCTTGTTCAAATTCTAAAAATAATTAGTTCGAGTTATTAACAATTTATTGATTTAGTCTATTTAATATATTTTATAGGATAAATTAATTAAGAATCTCTATCAGATGTTTATCTTATTTTTTAGTTTCTGACAGAGCTGTAATTTATTACTGTAAATATTATATTTTATTACAGTATATGTTAAACCATGTTACAACAATGACCTTCCTGTTACAGTCAGAGACTCCTAATTAATTTGTCTATCCTTATATGTGATGTTATAATTTACACATCTTATATAAACGACGATGTCATCGACTAGTGAAAATGAAGAGTAAAAACAAATATCTAATCTACTCTCCTCTATTTTCTTGACACGTGAGATAGTCAATCTCGAAGATGCCAATTTTGAAGCTTGCGACAATCAAATTAACAAAAGAAAAGACTTCATCTAAGAAGAGAGTTAACATGTGAGATACCTCTTTTGTTAGACTATGTTTAGTGTTGACACTTATCCTCCCACTTACTTGAGATTGTTGATATCTTTTTAAAGGTGGCTTTAGGTAGGAGAAGTTTGTGAATTCCAATATAAGATTAAGTTCCTCTTTGGGGGTCCCTTGTCTCTCCTCTTCCCATGTGCTAAGTGGACTTGTTTGGATCGGGCCCAATAAGACTGCTTTAGGCCAGTCCACCGGTCTAGGGGCACTATCAAATTTGAGTTCTAGACTTCAAATAAAATTAAAACACAATGTATTTATGACGGATTATATATGATTGGACTTAACAACAATTATCAATTCAGAACATCATTAAAATGAAGAAAAAATTTGGTCCAACTTAAAAGGTAAAATGGGTGTAGCACATGCAGTATCATGTTTTAGGCCCCTTTTAACCTTGTGCATTATGTGCGATATTATTCTGAATTATATATGGTGACACTTCATGCACACACCCTATTGTACTGGATTTTGTTGCTTATTCTGATAGTTAAGATTAGTGGGTAGAATATTGACTTCACTGGACACAGCCAACCTATTTGTGCCAAGCAAAGAATCTAAAACAAATTATGTTGCTTTTATTCAATGGACTTACCAAATTGATATATTGTCTACTTAAATGGATATGTGAAGATCCACAACCAATTAGGGTATCATCCTAGGTGTTGATATTGTGCTTGTTACTGTATTTGTGGTTGGATAAATACTTTCAAGAGGAAGCCTGCTGGATAGATTCTGAAACCTCACACAGTTGTATCCTCAATATGAAACTGTATATATCAGCATAATCAGCGAATGATCATGCTTTATCATATTTTTTATGTTATGTATATATTTTGCTGTTCTTAAGGGAAGAACTTGTTATGTATATATACACATCCAAGTTTTTTAAGGTGGATGTGTTTATGGACTATGTATATGTTTTTTTTTCTTTTAAGTTAACCAGTTGGTCACATCTCATTATGAGCCCTCTATGATAGCATGTTTGGTTGTTCTCTTTTTTCTCTCTCTTTTCTTTCAAACTAAAAAATAAAAATATGTAACTCATTGTATCATGTTTGGTAGTTTGGGTAGATTTGATAACCAGATTAGATTGTTTATCCCCCACTTAGCAGGGAGGTTTAACTTTTAGATAGGTTTGATACCCGAGATAGGCTAAATCCATGTGTTAAATTTTATACGCAGGTAAAAGATGTAAAAGGGGGTGATATATATCCCACCCATGGAGGGGGGATAAAAATTATCCTTAAAGATAACTTATTAAATAGTGTACTATTTTTCTAAAAAATTGTGTAGCTTTTATTTATACATAGATACATGATGCCAAATTAGGGATAAAAAAGTGATAGTTCTATACACCCTATCACATCACATTAAAAGTTATCACATTTCATAATTATCCCTCGTTAAACCATCTCAAATCAAATAGTCACTAACATTGATAGTCTATACATGTTTAGCCTATCCTCACTTCCCTTATCTAGTTATCAAAGAGCCCGGGTTTGCCACCTAACCCCTTAGAGTTAGGTGATCAAGACATGGGGTATTAATATAATACCCCATGTCATGATGTGGCAAACCCTCATTGAATTTGTAAATCAATGATTTGCACCAAGTTATTCTCAAGAGATAATTGGTCTTCCATCCTCCAAGCTTGTGTTTTCAAATCTCTTGATAAGATGGTTCCAATCCTCAGCGGTCAGTGATCATAGGCAATATTAAATCTAGTGGGGTCATAATATTTCATTGAATTTTTGAAATTTTATTAAAGAGATTAAAATTTTCTATTATATCAATTTTGCTTAGAACTTTTTTTAAAGAGAGTGATTTTATTGAATTTTCAAAATAAATCTATAAATATATCTTAATTGTTGGAGTGACCCCACTAAATAAAATTTTTTCATCCGCCACCAATGATCAGACAGTTACAAGCAAACCAAAAGAGTCAAATTTATATATATATATATATATATAGAGAGAGAGAGAGAGAGAGTAGGATCGCAGCACCATTAGATCTCAATTCGATGGTACGTTTAAAAAAAAAGCGACCCTATCGTATACAAGTGGACCCGCCATATCACGATATAACGGAGAGAAAAATTTGCACCCCATTGCATGCGTAGCACACTGTGGCCTGTTGGATGGCAATCCAAGGGACCGTTACTAGGGTGCGGCATATATATATATATATATATATATATATATATATATATATATATATATATATATATATATATATACTCCGCCGTACCGTAGCCCACACCGTCAGATCTTAATCCGACAGCGCATTAATAAAAAAAAACGGGACATGCTAATGCAGGTCCCGTTTGGGGACCCGACGGTCCCTGCTGCAGTGCGGCGGGCGTGTACAAAACCCCCGCCGCATTGCAGCATTTACCTATATATATATATATAAAGTTAAGGCTAAGTTAGATTGATCTCTTAGCCAATGAGTCAGGCCAGTGGCCTTTAAACTAAGGTCAACTCGCGTTGCAGGCCTTAGGTCGATAGAGCAAGGATGTCAATGGATACTCAAATAACAATTTATTTCTCTTGAGAATGTAAAGGAAGGACGAGGTGCAAATTTTTGAAGTCTAAAGTGGTATGAAGAACAGAGGAAGTGAAGATGGAGAACAAGAGAAAACACAGGAAGTGGAGATGAAGAGTAACAGACTAACAGAGATCCCTTTTATGTGTACTCATTTCTTTTGTTTACATGTATATACCCCATTACCCCTTCATGGTTCGCCAAAAGTATCCATGATGTATCCAAATGGTTGTAGTAATCCTCATACTATCCAAAGATTATCCATAACTAGATAATTTTATATGAGAATAAAAGTACACTAATGCCCCTAAGCATTAATACTTACTGATGTCTTCTCTACAGCTCTTACTGATGGCTCACTGGTACATGGGATTCCCTTTTTTTTTCATATATTAGGAGTTGGGTAAGTGAAGAAAAGGTGCCGCTATCAATTCTACCATTATGTGACACTACAAGAAATTTCGGCAACAATGACAATAGCAATTTGTCGTTAATGAAGTTAAATTTGTCACAAACGTTTGTTAGTGACAGATTTGTGACGAATGCAAGATAACCACCAAAAATCTCATCACTAATTGTGACGAAAAGGGTGCTGTCACAAATCATTGACGGAAAGTCTGTCACAAATATGTCGTCACGCGCGTTGGTCACTTGATGAAAATGTGACCAATTTAGTGACTAATTTGTGACGAACACCGTCCTGTCACTAAATGATACCTGTCATTAGTGATAATTATGGTTGGCACTCTTCCGTCATAAAAATATTGATATATGTCATTCTTGACAATCTTTTCTATCACTAATCCGTCATAAATTTATTGATATTTGTCATTAGTGATGAATCTATGTGTCAATAGTTCTTCACAAAAATATTGATACATATCATTAGTGACAAATCTGTCTATCACTAATCCGTCACAAAATTGTTGCTACATGTCGTTAGTGAGAAATCCAATTGTCACTATTCTGTCAAAAAATTATTGATACCTATCATTAGTGACAATCTATCTGTCACAAAAAAGCAGAACCAAAAGAATATAATCCGTCACTAGTCCATCACAAGAATTAGTGGCAAGTTGTCACTAATTCGTCACTAGTTATTGATATCTGTCACTAATCTGTGACAAATATGTGACTAATCTTATTTCACTAATTTGTCACAAAAAATATGTCATCGAAAGACACAATCTATCACTAATCTGTCATAAAGTCATCGTATACATTTAATACAATCTGTCACAAAAGTTATTGTAGATGTCACATAAAAGTCACCATACACATTGGATACAACTTATTTTAAACAATCAAAATGTCACATTTAGACATCATGTTGAAATATGACATAAATAAAAAATGAAGACTAGAGTACAACTCTACAAATC
This sequence comes from Colocasia esculenta, assembly GCA_014218235.1. Lineage (NCBI taxonomy): Eukaryota > Viridiplantae > Streptophyta > Magnoliopsida > Alismatales > Araceae > Colocasia > Colocasia esculenta. The sequence continues at coordinate 4,259,143 of CM024762.1, read as the reverse complement.
CATGACTTGAACTTTTCACATCCTTCAATGTCTCAACTATCATGTCACGACGGAGCTCTGCACAAACCTCCTCCTTTAATGCTCTCTCATTTATTGTCGGCTCTCTTCTAACTTGATTTGCAACCTCTTCTCCACAATCTCATCAATATTTTAACTTTAGTTTGTTGAGATACACCTCTCCAATGCGGAAATGTACACGGTATCAAGTTTTTATTTCCCCTGACAAAGAAAATCATGATCAGCAGTAAAAAAATTAAGTGTTCTCTAAAAAATTCTTGCATTAAAACAATGAAAGAAGACATAAAATTACTACCAACAAACAAAGGAAAATGGTTGTAAACCAGATGACTTACAACAACATTCTTAGATTTTTCATCCACAAATTCACCAATAGTAGCATGCTTATGTGTGCAATCAAATAGCTCAAGATAATTTATAGGCCTACTCAAACTCTTACTCTGCAACAATAGATCAAATAGACAAATTATATAATGATTTAGAAAAGAGTAATATGATAAGATAAATGGAACATACCATTTTTTTTCTTATGGGTAACAAATGATATGGAACCATCTATATGTTTTGCAACGGATCCTTCTTTTTCTGTAAGTCTAATTTCGTGGCCAACCTTTGATATATATATTTTCCCAAGTTTCTGTGCTCCAATTTGTGAACAAGGGCATCCTAGATTGGAGCAGCCATCCATCTTGGCCCATGCCCTTTGTCTCCACCAAATCTTCGGTATTGCTTTTCTTTTTTGCTTCTCTTCTTGCTTATTCTTGAGTTAAATCCAGACATTTAACACAATAGCAGGGTTGGTCTTACCCATTAGACGCCCAACTTATTCATAATGCCAATTATACTGTAACCATTCGAGTTGGGATGTCTAAGGCACCGTTTGTTATCACTTGTTAAAAAGTAAGAATCAGAAAAAATCCGATTTTGTAAAAAAGGCAGCGTGTAGCGCTTCAAACGCCTCGTCGCCCGCGCCTTTTGCGGCGTGGGCGACGAGACCTCGACTCCGTGTGCGGGGTGAATGGGCGACGAAAATATTAAAAAAAAAAAAATTCCTGTCGCCATTTCCTTCTCTCCGTCGTCTTTCGCCAAAATCCTTTCAAAAGCGGTCGAAGACCCGCTTTTCGCCACCGGGATGAGAAGAGGCGGCTTCTCTCCATCTCTCTCCTCAGCCCAAAATCCCGTCCGCGCAAAAGTCGAAACGGCGGGAGTTCATTTGGAAACATACGCGCGGTTGTCAGAGATTTTGACATGAAAATCTGGGCCGCCGGTGTTGCCAAACGATGCCTAAGAAATGTTAAATTCTAGGCCTCTTTCAAACAATCTACATGGCTTTTTCCCCTCTTTATTATAGAAGATTAACTCAATTCAATGTCTATATTTTAGGTTAGAGTTCGAGGCTTTTGGACAGCCCAATTAATTAAGAGAGGCTTCTATTTGAAGTCTTGACATAGACTGATCACAAGTCATAAGACCATCGTCAAATGGCAATCCAAAGGCATGTTAGGATAGTGACAAGCCGACAGAACAACGCCAAATGGCAACTCGTATCCTCGAGCTGACATTACAAGGTTCCAAAAGTTTGCTGCAAATTATGCCCAATTCACAAAAGCCACTATTTAAAGTTTACAAGATAAGGCTATAAATAAATGAAAAAAAGAACATTTCGAGTTGTGAAGAAGAGAAAGGCTTTCTGCACTTGTGAAAGTGCAGAAATGCCTAGTCATCCTGCATTTCTCTCCTTCCATTGGTGGAAAAGAGGAGAGAGATCTATGTGGCAGCTTGATTCCCATTAATGAGAGAGGAGAAGTGCAAGATGACTAGGCATTTCTGTACTTTTCACAAGTGCAGAAAATCTTTCTCTGTGAAGAAAGAGTGTTGGGAAGCAACGCCCCGACGCTCCGCTAATGGCGGGGCGTCTGCGCCACGTCACGTCACGTCAGCACGGCAGATGTGGAGTCTTGGCCGGATAGTCATCTTTTTCCCTGAAGAAATTCTGCTGTTACATCCTTTTTACAGGAGAATGTATCTCCCTTTGAGTTCTCTGACTGTTAAGCGTGTCACATCATGATACAGAAAGGTAGAACAAGACAACTCGGCAGAATGCCTTGATAAAGTCTGCAACCATGATCTGCAGGAATTGGTAACATTCAAAAAATTGATCATATATTCAAGTCTGCAACTAAGAATGTGGTGCATTATACATATGAATCGTTTTGATTTCATCTGATAAGGGAGGAACAAAAGTTGCATGCATGCATGCATGCTGATGTGGACCATCTTGAACGTGGAAGAGAAAATATGTCAGGGGCTGTAAGGCTGCACACGGGAAATCCCCTTGCCTGATCAGTTAAGGAACACCGGCCTGCAAGAATTTACAATCTGCACAGAGGCTCCCAGCTGCGCATGGGACAGTTTCCGACAAATTGTGGCAGATCTGACATGGTATTTGCAGGTGTGACTAAGAAATATTGACTTTGTAGCAGTCCACAAGCTCTCTGAGGCATGTTCCCCTAACACCATACGACCTTTCTTCGTCCCTTCAGTCCATGCAAGCTGATCAGCACCTGGTAGCTGCACTAAATTGGAATAAGATGAACTTACGTTCAGTCTCTGGTGAATTGCATTCAAGCCCTCAACAGGCGTGTTTTCTCTCGAATCCGGTTGATGGATCACTTCTTCGAGGTTCTCCAGAGTGCTCAAAACCCTACCAGCCTCATTCAGTAACCCGATAGATCTCCAGGCTTCTGCCACAAGTTGAATGCTGCTCTTCTTAGGCGACACACCAGCTTCTCTCATTGTTTGGAGCAGCTCTTCTGCTTTCCATGGCTGTTTGGCTTCTCCATACCCCCATATCAACGTTTCAAAGGTCCTTATGTTGGGTTTGACTCCAGATTCACCCATTTTCCTAAAAACCCTCATGGCATTTTCCATGTTGATTGCACTGCACCACCCACTGATAATAGTGGTAAAGATTATAACATTTGGGCGCATACCATATTCCTCCATGGTTATAAGAAGGGCCTCAGCTTTATCAGGTTCCCCTGCACGAACATAACCCTTGGCAAGAATGCTGTAGGATTGTGCATCAGGTTCTATACCTGCTTCCACCATATCATCAAAGATCTCCCTACACTTATCCATCTGTCCAGCTGCACTCCATGCATTCATCAGGGTGCTAAATGTCACTACATCAGGTTTGACCCCAAACCTTTCCATCAATGTCAATACCTAATGAAGCATAACATATTGTAAGACATTGTTCAGTTACATATGGCTGGTTTCTGTCAGCGATAAATCGATTCAAAAATACACAGAACAGACAATTATTTGCTGAGAAAACTATTGCTTATAAATTCAACAAGTTTTCTTTGTCTAGCTTAAAGAGAAAACATAAAGCCATCGCTTTTCAGCATTTAAACAAAAAGGAAATAAAGGTAATATTTTCCAAAATCAGCCTAGGGAGGAATGGGTAAAATGTTAACATATTGGGTCCCATACACAGGCAGTCAAGAATCAGAAGAAATCCAAAGAAATTCTCTCTCCAATTCTTGATATAGCATACAACATTCCACAAATGTGGCCAGCAATGTGACATGCCAACATCTATGGAAGAACTACCTGAGTCTTTCCAAATCCCAGGAAATCGTATCCACAATGCAAAGAACATATGCAGTTAACAAAAACAGGTGCTATCTCCTCTTGCCCACATCCATCGTAAGACAAAGACATGAATTCGTAATTCCCTCTCTTCTGACTAAAACAAAGTCCTACCCATTTACCATATTCCATAACTAGCCTAAATATATTTAACAAGTTAGCCCCCAAAATAAATGGAAAAAGGCCACCTGAACTCTGAGGTCACTGCCTAGGCACCCAGGAGTCCAGTTATGTGACCCTGTTGTACCTCAATGCATTTCAATAATGCAAAGAATTGAAGTCCTCCTTGTCATGGTAATTGATGTCGCTTGGTTTATCTATGCATTATATACCTGAAGTATTAAACTAGAAAATGTTGGTAGTCAGGAAAGAAAATGAATGTATCACAAAACAGCAAATATTGTTGCTTTCTTAGAATAGTTGTGACAAAAGCTGACTTGCAGATTCACTTTAAGTATGTTGCTCATAAGATATATTTGCATGGTAAGAGTAAGGAAACCAATATTCAATCACCTCATCTACTCCAGCAGCATCCTCAGCATCAAGGAATCCTTTAATCAGAGAGTTAAAGACAACCAAATTTGGCTTTACTCCAAAGCTCCTCATCCGATGCACAAATTTCAATGCATCTCTCATATTGCCTTCGCTGCAGTAACCACTAATTACAATGCCACATGTGCGTTCATTTGGCTGCAGTTTCATAGATTGCATCTCCAATATCAAATCTTCAGCCCTGCTGGTTTCTCCCTTTTGAGAATAAGCTCTTGCTATAGTATTGTATGTGACTACATCTGGTTTCACACCAGAAGCGACCATCTTGTATACAACATTCCATGCTTCTGTAATGTTGTGCTGATTGCACCAGGCTCGGATGAGCATATTGTATGTTCGCAGGTTCGGTCTTGCATTCCCTTCATGAGACATCATATCCAAGAGTTTTAGTGACTCTTCAGGCTTCCCTGCAATTCCATATCCTTTGATCAAAGTATTGTAAGTGCTAGTTGTTGGTCGACAGCCACTGTCCTTCATCTTCCAAAAGGTAGCCATAGCTTCATCGGCATTCCCAGACTCAGAAAATGCATTGATAATGGCATTGAAGAATATTGGGTCAGGCTTCAACCCATAGCTTTCAACCTGTGAAATGATTTTAGGTATGGAATCAAAGCTCTTTTGGCTTGTCAAGGCAGCTAAAAGAGTTGTATATGTTATCAGAGAAGGCCTGTGCCCCTCTTCTACCAAGCTGTCAAATATTGACTTAACTTCATAGGGTTTCCCTCGTTCAATTAGGATATTCATCAGTTTTGTTTTTGTACGGACTGTCCTGCAATTCTCTCCACTTGAACAAATGATACAACCATCTGGAGCAGAAGAATCTGGCGATTTCAAATTCTGCAGTCTTGTATCTTCCTCGTGTACAAACTCCTGCAAGGTGTAGTGGAAAAAAATAATACATCAAAAAGTGTTCGTCAAAAGAGATGCTGGAACAGGGGAGGGGAGATAGAGAGAGAGAGAGTAGTGCTGCACGCTATTGTACTCATACATGACCAAACAATGGTGCATTCTAGCAACAACAACAGGTAAAATATGCTTATTGATGGTCATGATGCATGCAGTTAATGCTTTTATGGTTCACTTAATGTTAGATTCAAGGAAACAAGAGCAATTTAACATGCCAGCTTAAGTAAGTAAACCACTAAACGAACCATCTACATGACATTTTTCCCAAAATGAAAATGGAATACATGAATTTTGAAATCTCCTCCAGGTACATCTCACGAACTTTCCATAACCTGAAAACCCAGCATACGGTCAACATCTCTACGGAAGGTACACAAGGAACGCAAAAGTTATGGATGATTAATTTAATTTGCTATGTTTTCTGTTTAATGGATCTCATGATTTGCAGGATCACCTGAATCAGCTAGGAACAACTCAGTCAACCACAACCAAAGGAACTGGCTGAAAATAGGCCACAATTGGATAGGATCAAAATCCAAGTGCCGATTCTGGCTTCTTTATTAAATCCCCATGCCCCCCTCCCCCCCAATTTGTCCCATTTGCGCCAACCCAGATTAGGATAGATCGGTATAAGGAAACTCCTGAACCTGTTTTTGCATCCCTTGGTGGACTTATGAGCCACTATTTCTCATGTCATGTGAAGATCCTTAGTTGCTAAAAAAACTAAAAGAAGAAATATTTGGTTGTGTTTAGAACTTGAATGATGCTAGAAAGCCATACATCAAACTATGGAAGGATGAACATTCAGAACCCTAAATATATAAATGAAGGAAAAACCCTCCTTGATATCTGACAACATGATGCTGCAATATCAGCTCAACAGTTAAAAATAGCAAAAAATGTTGTAATACCAGTCATTATCAAACCAAACTTATCGCTTTTCACACCATAAGAACAGATTTGCTATAAAAGATTAAATAAAATGCAATCTGCCTTGAAAATGGAAACATGTTTTTGAAACATAATATAGCCGAGGCACAATTGATTGTAAGCCATTGGTCTAATCATTGAATTTTATGGAACATACAGAGAGTATCAATGCTGATAACTTGAGGAGTATTTAGTAGGTCAGTTGCTAAATTTTAACTTCCTGAAAATAAGTCTAAAGTAAAGGTCCACGGGCTTCTGGATGTGCTTGATACAACCATTAAAAGAGTGCATTCATATCAAGTTTCATAATAGACTATTATCTCAGAATTCTGTCCTCAGGTAGCGCATAGCCTAAAATGAACCTCACTCACTGCAGATTCACAATACTTACAGTCTCAGTCACCTTAAGATAATTGCAAACAATGATTCGATGGATACCTGAGAGGCTGATTCGCCATTTACTTTTTTCTTGGACGAATTTGTCTTTCCTTGACCATCCAACATATTGTCTGAGCTGATCAATTTTTTGTTACTTTCCACCATTTCTTCTCAATTAAGTCAAATCTGCCTTAGTCAACTTTGACACCTCAAATGAGATACAGAAGAATCAGCTTGACTCTGACAATGCATCACAGCCACAACCAAGACCTCTTTTATAGAATAACCTGCAAGTCAGAAATTATGAATGTACCAGGATACATAAAGTGTAAACTGTAAAGTTTTCATAGGATGATGGATAAGACAATTATTCGAAGCAAAGAATAACAAGGCAAAGCAACTCATACGAATTCTGGTGTCTGACCATAAAAAATCGAACTAACTGCACTTTTTGTCAGCTAATGCAGATGCAAAAACACTATATAATGGATTAGTGGCAACAGTTAGACGCAGGAAAGAAGATGGTAGGGTCAAGACTAACAATACTGAAATGATATTTAATAAATGAATGAAAATTTAATTTCACATATTTGAATCCATCAAGAGGTCTTCAAAGCTAAAAGGTTGGCAAGACAAGGAACAGATTCTTACTCATATATATGAGTTCATTACGCATATACACCATGCAAATAGGAAGTGCATAAACACATGATAGATCTCATGTAAAGAGAAACTTCTGATAAGATGGAAGATCCGGCAACACAATAGGCCCACATGGTATCCAGCATTTTATATCCTATATTAGTAGCAAAAGTGAAAGCTTCTTACAACAAATGAAGAAAAGCTAGTTCAGGAAGGAATATGGGCTTCATGCCTATTTTTATATAGTTATGTGTGTTAAAACTGAGGGAACAAAAAATGAAGCGCAGACCAAGGTTTGACGGATCGGCGATTTGGACCGAATCGGATTCTGTCTGATTCGATCCGATTCGCATGGAATCGGACCCGAATCGGTCCGATTCGCCTGATACCTGTTGGTCCTGTTCAGGCAAGGTTCACTGGACTGAAGATCCTGTTCAGGCAGGGTTGTCAGGATCCCCTTATTTACCTGAATATCATTTAAGTAAATGTTATAATAATTTGTTATTTCATTTACTTAAGATATTACATGTAAATAAGGAAGTACCCCCCATTTAAATCTAATAAAATATCAAAAAAATCATATCTCTTACCAATAAAAAGTCAACTCTCCCATCGAAGAACAAAATCACGATTTTGGTGATTTTAGCGAAATGCTAATTTTTTAATCTCTCATAATTTGGTCTATCTAAAAATTTGATAATTCAAATAAACTATATGGAACACTAAAAATCTAAAGTCCGGTAAAAAAAGTCAAACGTGCATGTGACTTCTCCAAGGGAGCCGCTCTCCCACTGACAGCACTTAATCTGCTCGAGGCATCTTAGGATTTGTTCAAACTTAAGTTATCATCACCTAAACTCATGAAAATTTTCATTTTCTAATTGAAAAAAAACTAGAAAGTGACAATTCTTATGAGTTTGAATGGTGATAACTTAAGTTTGACCAAATCCTGAGATGCCTCGAGCAGACTAAGTGTTGTCAGTAGGAGAGCGGCTCCCTTGGAGAAGTCACATGCACGTTTGACTTTTTTTACCGGACTTTAGATTTTTAGTGTTCTATATGATTTATTTGAATTATCAAATTTTTAGATAGACCAAATTATGAGAGATTAAAAAGTTAGCATTTCGCTAAAATCACCAAAATCGTGATTTTATTCTTCGATGGGAGAGTTTACTTTTTATGGTAAAAGATATGATTTTTTTATATTTTATTGGATTCAAATGGGAGGTACTTCCTTATTTACATGTAATATCTTAAGTAAATGAAACAACAAATTATAACATTTACTTAAATGATATTCAGGTAAATAAGGGGATCCTGACAACCCTGCCTGAACAGGATCCTGAGTTTAGAGAACCCTACCTGAACAGGACCAGGCGAATCGGACCGAATCAAGCGAATCGCGAATCAGGTTTCCCCTGATCCGCACCGATTCGCCCGAATTGGCCCGATCCGATCCGGCACGCCAAACCCTGGCGCAGACTATCAGGCTGCTACGGAGTAATGAAAAAGTCACATGTACACCCAAATCATTGCGTAGTTCAGAAAGAATGAAAACACAATAAGTACTTGAAAACACTAAAAGATTGTAGGTTTTGTAGGTATTCCTTTGAGGTCTTTAATACTCTAAACAAGAAAACTAATACGAAGAGACCTTCACCAAAATCATCACACGAGTTGAATTTAACGTATTAAATCAGGCAATAATGTAAAATGATAGGAAACAAGATATCTGTCAGCCAAGCTGACCGAGTGTCAACTATTAGAAAAAAGGGAACAAAATGAGGAAAGAAAAAAGAAGCAAACATTTTGCCAGGTTGAGTCAAGAACCTGGTGGACAAAATAGGATTGACAAAAGGAAGTGCAACTTTGCCGATCAGTGGAAGCAGCAGCGGCTCAGATTAGTTGATCGACAAAGATTGTAATGGCAGTAAAGCAAATAATTCATGCAGGTATCTGGCATTGCCATTTCGTTATGAAGAAGCAAAAGACTCAAGAATTCAATCAAACAGGGGATCCGGACCTCAACCAAAGAACAAGCCAGCAATCATCATTTGGAAATAGTCCAAGCACATTTCCGGCTAAAACAAAAGGTCAGAGCCCTTCCAGTAAAAACAAATGGAAACCCGTTACCGAAATTTGCTTGCTTCACATCCAGAGAACATCTCAATAAAGTGAAGAAGCTTGACGTGGTGGTGCACAATCATTCTATCCAGGAGAAAAAGTAAAAAAAAAAGAAGATAAACAATGAGAAAGCATCAGTAGAAGAGCAAATTGGCGGCGACAGTAATGTCTACCACATGCAACCGAAATTGTATACGATCTTAATCGTTATCGCTGAGTCTAGAGCCCAATAATACGCAGCAAACACGACTAAAAAAGCTGCGAAACAGCACAGGGAATGTGAACCAAGATCACTGTCGAGCGAAGCAAGTAACAATCTCTGATGACAGAAGGAAAAGGTGGAAGTTTATTGCTTGGGCGCGCTAAAGCAAACAGGAAGCTGACGAGCTTGACGGTGTGGTGGCAACAGAGACAACAGGCCCAAACATCTTCCCCGGTGTATACAAAGCTACCACCTTTCCACGCTTCCTGAGGCCGTTTTTTGTTTAGAAAACCGGAACGACGCACCACACGAAAAAGGTAAAATAACAACAGCAACAACCAGAGCAGAGGCAAGCTACCTCCTTGCTACATGCCCAATCTCCGTTCAAGTTCTCTGCTTCATTCGTCGCCTGCTGCATACCAACATCATCTTAGAAGCATAGAGAGAGAGAGAGAGAGAGGTGGAGCTCGGACCTCTCCACTCCCCAGGTGCTGTGGTGGTGAGGGGCGCCAAGTGATGGAGGGCATGAGGCGCTCCACGCCCCTCCGTATCGTGCCACTCTTTCTACGGATTCCCCATCGACAAATCTTATCCACAGCATCCTCCGATCACTCCCCCCTCTTCTTCTGTTCTCACTTCCCCCCACCTCCGCCGCTGGCCCTACACAGAGCAAAATTTCGTGGCTCAAGTAAAAGGATGAACAAAAAGTGGTGGCCAGCGCCGAGCGAACACTACAAGACAGACAAGTCCGAACCCAGAAAAATTCACCTCCTATTGCAATGCCGGAGAAATGCTAGTTATCCGGCACGCCATTGGTCGGCTGGGGATGTGGGACCCGCAAGGAGTCCAAGCCGGGCAGCTACTAATGACACTACTGGTGATTTGCCCCGCCTTATGGGGCGACTAGAGATATTTTTTACCGAACACCAAGTTTGCACCAAGTGGTGTAAACTACACGCCCATTGATATTGGGGGGTTGTGCTCACCTCCAATAGGGATGTAGTGACATCACCCCACCCAATGGGGTGGGGAGCTTGTTGCAAACCGCCACATGGCGGTTTGCAACAAGTGTTTTCCTTTTTTACCTTACCTTTGGGATGTGGGTCCCCGCACGGGAGACCAATCTCGTGTTTGGTCGGGCTACCTAATAAAATGTGTTTCTCCGTATATTTTATATAGATATTTTTAGTAGTGAATGTCTAATGAATTTACTATAAATTTATTTAATGTTATCATAAATTTATTTTTTTATAAACCTGTTCTGAGTTTAATATCAAAAAATTTTCCTAGAATTTAGCATACATTTACTTATATTTATTTTGTATTCTTTTGAACTTACGTGGCTTGAACCAAAGATCTTGGTATCGTCTAGGCCGACAACTCAGATCGATTAGATCGACCTCTTTACATTCTTTGGGCCGACAACCACAGCTCGGTCAAGGATGAAGCTTAGCTAGCTCGATTGTAGTTGACGAGGAGCTCGACGTGTTCGCGGGATTTCCGAAAGCGTGGCTCGCGTAACAGTCGGAGCATTAACCGACGTGATAATGGCCGAGGATCGTGCGCCTGATAATCACGGCCATTAAGACCATGATCTGGATGATTTGGCATGGCGGTTACAACCACGATCCGGCGACAATCACGGAGATCCGTCGCGGGATTCGTAGGGTCATCCAACTGTTCCACAAGTAACCTAACCCTATAAAAGAGGCAGACACTCTACTAGGCCATTCTGCTCGGTTAGCTACTGACTTAAGCATCGGAGTGTTTTCCCGCCGAGATCTTTCGGTGAGCTTTGCAAGTTCTCGGACATCGGGACATGAAGCACTCGTCGCTAGATCTCTCACCTCAGCTTTCCACTCCTCAGGGAGAACCTCGGAGCAAGCGACTCCGATAGGCTTGGCCTCCTCAGTGAGAAGCTCGGAGAAAAGTGTCTCATGTCGGCTGAGTGGGACTCTTCTGGTCACCTCAGCTTGAGGCGACCTCGGAGTTGCATACCGTAACATTTTGATGCCGTCTGTGGGAAACACTACTAAAAGTTAGTATGACTTTCCGTACTCTTTTTTTTTTTATGGATATCAAACCTCATGAAAGCAAGTATGGGGGGCCAACTCTCGGAAGTCATCCATGGCCTACATGGAGGCTCGTCATGGACGTGGATGTTATCGAGCTCGGGAAAATCAGCGCAAGGTGGTCGCTTCGGCGCTCTCGACTGCCTTGACCCCATGTGCGGACGAAGAATGGCTCTTCTTGTCCCACAGTGGGAAGTGTAGGTAGACACAGCGCAAGGTGGTCACTTCGGCGCTCTCGGCTGCCCCGACCCCGTGAGCGAACAGAGAACGGATCTTCTCGTCCCACAGTGGGAAGTGTCGGTGGAAACAGTGCAAGGTAGTCGTTTCGGCGCTCTTGGCTGCCCTGACCCCGTGAGCAGACGAAGAATGGCTCTTCTCGTCCCACGGTCTGAAGTGTCAGTGGACATAGCGCGAGGTGGTCGCTTCGGCGCTCTCGGCTGCCCCGACCCCGTAAGCGGATGGAGATCGGATCTTCTCCTCCCACGGTGGGAAGTGTCGGTGGAGACAGCGGGAGGAGGTTGCTCTAGCGCTCTTGACTGTCCCGACCCCATGAGCGGTTGGAGGGTCCCAACTGATCGTGCACGTACGAGGTCACTTCGGCACTCATAACGAACGTGGATGTCGGAGTAGTCCACTGGACAAGGTCGCTTCGTCACTCGTTAAGGACGTGGATACCGACGTCTGATGCCAACAGATGTGGATGTTGGAGGAGTCTGCTGGACGATGTCACTTCGGCACTCGTCAAGGACGTGAATACCGACGTCCGACGTATAGAAAGCGCGAAGAAGACGAGGTCGCCTCGGCACTCGTGAAGACGAGGTCACTTCGACACTCGTGAAGACGAGGTCGCTTCGACATCATGACAACGTGGTATTCTATAGCCGACGTAGGGCCCAGGGGCGGACACATGATGAAACATAAGGGGGCCGAAGTAAGAAAATATTAAAGAAAAGTAAAATATAAGGGGGGCCAATTGAAATCTTTTTAAGAAACTTAATACAAAAAATATAAAAATAAAGAGAGCCAAAATAGTGGGGGGGGGGGGGCATGGCCACCCCACCATTAACGTGGGTCCGCCCCTGGTAGGGCCTGATGGCCGACGTATGAAGATGACGAGTCACTTTATAGCATCGTCTCCTATAGAATGGTGAGTCGCGTAGGGATCACCCCCAACACGGTTAACGTCGTAGAGGTGTCGGTGAAGTCAGCACCAAGGCTCGACTGATTCCGGCAATACGAGTTAACATGCGAGTGGTTAGGTCATGTCTTGTACGACGTCTAAGGTGTCGATGGAGACAGTTTGATGAGGTCGCTTTGGCGCTCTCGGCTGATACTGACCTCGTCAGACGATGAAGAATAACCAAGTTTACCTTCTCGGGAAACTTCAGTCGCCGAGGTCGGAAGAGGTCGCTGCGACACTTGACTTATGGAGTTCACGTGTTACGCATCGGCTAATAGTCGTGGACGTTGGGTCAGCCAACGTATGGGCAGGACCACGTCAAAACTAAATTTAGTGACAACGTAAGTTATGCTAAGGGCTCAGACAGAATTGGAATTAAACTTCTCAAGGATGAGTTCTCAGAAGATGCCGATGACCCAAACGCGAATTGTTGCAATTGGCAAGAAAGTTTGCGATTGACGAGAAAGAGATTTTGTACTGATAAACATGAATAAAAGAAAGAAAGGTCTACATTCATGGGGATTGCTCACTCGGGCTTCTAAGCTGCGACGACCTCATCTGTGATGACCTAGGTCTCCTCAATGTCGGACGCGGCATCCTCGTCGGCAATGATGGCTTCGGCGGTGGCCTCAAGGCCCTCTTTGAGGGCGGTAGCTAGTGCGTCGTTGACCGCCACTTTGATGTCTTCATCCTTGGAGTCGTTCACCAATCCCAACAGGTCGAGGCTGGGATGGAGTTATCGGAGGCGCCCGAGGCAAAAATCGTACCCCGCTTGGAAAAGTTTGTCTACTTCTTCCTTGAGCCCCTCGGACTCACGGTACTCGACGATTGCCTTGGCGTGCTCTTCTTCGGCCAACTTTGCGAGGTGGGCCTTCGTCCCCTCGTGCGCTTCCTTCTTGGCTCAAAAGGACTTACTGAGTTTTTGGCCGCCAGCATGAGCCAGGAGGCATTGTCCTCGGCCTTCGATGCCCATTGTCGCTCATCAGCGAGGAGCTTGTTGGTCTCTTCGACCATCTTCTCGGCCTCCTCGGCCTTCTTCTTGGTTACCTCGGCCTTCTTCTCGACCTCAGCTACTCGTGCAGCGGCGCTGGTTTGGCTGTCTCGACCTTGTGGAGTAGACGCCAGCTGGTCCGACATCGTCCAGTAGAGGTCTTTGACGACCTCATGCGCCTTCAGGCCCGAGGCACAGACCTTGGCTATGGGGGCAATTGATTGCCGACCCACTCTATATCTTTTCTCAATGAAAAGTATTTATTGTACTTTTCATTTATATTTTGAGTATATTTTTAACTCCTCTGTTTAGTATATAATTAAAAATGTAATAAATATTTCTCTTTCCCATCAAATGGGAGTGATGGAAAAGTATTTGCAATTTTTTTATCACTTAATGAGAAGAATTTAAAACCTTTGGACAAGAGGAACGAATCACCCTATTGACAACAATGTGCGCCAAAATGCATGAAAATTTTTTTTTTCTCTTATTTAAAACTTATAAATATCCTGATAGAGAGAAGAAAACCTTCCCTTCCTTATCATGGATTCTTGATTCATATGTCTGGAAAAAGAGAGGATAGGTTATGGGTATCGAATATCTTGTTATCGGATTCGGATCCCCCGATCGCCCTGCGACCCAAATCCGTCCGTCCACCCCATCCAAAAAGGATTGGTGACGTGGCGTGACGTCTGTCGCATTAGAGAGTCATAGGGGGGCAACGCGGTCGGAGGCCGGCGCGGGTGGGTAGGTGGTCCTCTGCGGTGACGAGTCGGACAGCTCGTCTTCTTCTCTACTTTTCGTCGTGGACCGGGGACGCAGCTCCGCTTCCAGCCTTCCACCGTCGCCGTCTCCTCCTCCTTCCTCCCCCCTTGCTTGGCCCCACCGAGAGCTCCCGCAGGGCCGGCGGCGGGCAATGTCGAGGCTGTGGAAGTGGTACCAGCGATGCCTGACGACGCATCCCGTGAAGACCCAGATCGTCAGCTCCGGCATCCTATGGGGGATGGGCGACGTCGCTGCCCAGGCCGTCAACCATTCCACAGTGCCGAGGCTCGCCGATAAGGCGGTAAGCGCGGCCGTGCCCTGTAGTCACCATCACCATCGCGTGTGGTCCTCCCATGTTTATTTGCGTTTGGAAATTCCTCCTTTCTGGTTCTGGTTACAGTCTGGATCTCTAGGATGCTGTTCTTGTGTGCCTTCTTTAGCCCTAGGTTGTGTAGTTTATTTCCGTTTTGTTCCTCACTCTGGGATTGGCGGCTTGGCATCTTCAGGTGGTCTTGATGTCTCCTCGTGTCCATGACTTTATACCTGTATCGCCTGCTTGTTCTTCTAGTTATTATTTTTATTGGATTGTCCCTATCATGATGTGGATTTTCACACGTTTGAGCTTCCTTGAAGAGGGAAATTGGGAAGATGTTTCAGTGACATCGCTGAGCGATACTTGTAATAGATGAACGACAATGTCTAATCTGTGGCTGTCGCCGATCGCCATCGGTTAGTTGATGGCGATGCGAGCTTTTCTTTCTTAGATACATGGCTTTTAGAGTATACTTGCGGGAACTTTCACTGTTTCTGTGTCAATGATGTGGATCTTACCTCGGAAAGAACCGTCGAACTGGGGAAGCTAGGTTTATATAAGGCTAGGCTCCGTGGTAGAGATTTATGGGCATCCAGTAGCTAGAGAATGGAGGAAATGGTGGTGAAGAACCTAAGTAGAAGTGGTTATACGGGTGTTAGATGCTTCTTGGATGTTTTGGCTCAGTTTTTTTTTATAGCTGTGGTGGGAAACGATTACCATGGCGAGACGTCGTGAGAGCTCATAATTTTGTGCTTGGAGAAGAAGCTTGTAATCGGTGTATCTCCAGATGGATCATCTTCCTCTCCCATTTTTCATAATTTTTCTGTTTGTCACTGTATCCTTATGGCTGTAGCCTCTTTTTTACTGGTATTGCATCTGATCGTTCCCTAAGTTGTGTGTGTCTTCTTGATAGCCTGGTCGCTCTTTACTTTAGTGACTCCATATGCTGCATTGTCTTGCTGTTCAACTGTGCTTAGATTATTCTATTGATTAATATTTTTTTCTCGTAAAACTCATTTTTTGTTCCAGGATCATAATTGAATTTCCATTATATTCAATAACCTGCATTGCCATCTAGTACAGGTTATTTTGTCTTATTCTTTGATGTAAATATTTTTTTCCATTTATGTGTTTCTCCAATAAATATTCAACCATGTCCTTACACTATGTCTATGCTCTGAGATTGGAGAATTGTTGGACATATCTTTGGATTTACAGATGCAAGTAAAATAAAGTGCAAGCATGACAGTCTTTCTGACATTCCTTTTTGTCACAACTCAAACAAAAGTTAGAAAAGAGTTTAGGCGCAGATCAGTTATGAGTTATTATAAAATGATTGAACTTGTGTCTCAAATTGGGAAGTTTCCTACACACCCAGGGAGAAAAGAAGAAAATTGAGAATCAATCAGGAATATTGCCATCCCTCCTGAAACTGGACTTTGATGGCATTGGTTCAGTCAGAAATGTTACTGAATCAGGTTCCAATTGAAGCCTTGCAGGTTCTTTGATGAGGTCAATGCTATTCTAGTATATATTGCCACCTGCTTCCACACATTTTTCATGCAATTGTGACATTGACTAAGATTGCTTACAAAAGCATGCCTCTCCATAATATTAACCGTGTTCCCAACTATCATTGAGTTGCTCATTTGTAGTTTCCTATCACTATCTGATCAGATGAGATCACTGTTTAAACCTAGATTCATGTGCTCTGCCGGTTAGACATCCAATGATAATTGACAACCCCTGTGAACAAGTTACAGTATGAAATCCAATGTCCTATAATTATGCTGTTTTTTTCATTTTTATGATAAGTAAGTGTGGGGGTGAGGATTTGAACTTGGGTACTAAGGTATATGTTGTAGGGTCCTAACCACTGAACCATTCCTTGCGTACAATATGTTATTCATTTGAACCGGTGCCGACAGTGAACATCCCCCTCATCGGCTCGGTGGTAGAGATTGCAGATAATGCCTCAGATCAGTGTGCAACACTGTCCATCTGGTGTTGCCTAGGCTGTGACCCCTTGTCCCCCCCCCCCCCCCAACTGATCTAACCAACCCGACAGCAACCACCCACTCACCCAGCAGCAGCCTCATTGCGACGGCGAGCCGACAATGCACCACTAGTGCAGGCCTCCAGGCCCTCTACCAAGGCATATCTCCCTGTAAGGCCCTTTCTCTGAAGCACGAGCCTACCGTCGTCCTTGCGTGCACCTCCTCATGAACCTATTGTTGTTCTCTGCCGAGCACCCACCAGCCAGCTGAAGAACCCTAAGCTCCAAATGGAGATCTCCTACAGGATGTCTCCAATCCTCTCTAGCGGCACACGTAAACCAGGGGAAACTAGGACATTTTGCTAGTAGGTTAAGAGTAACCTCAGTTAAGGAGAAGCAGTCTAATAGCAACACACAGAGGAGGTTATTTTTAATAAATATTGAGATTCCAGGGGTTATTTGGAATATTGATATGCTGTGCTGAGTTATATATAAAAAAGCCCAAAGAATGTTTACTTGCAACTCTTGGCATGATGCTGCTTCACCACCTATTTTTTTGCATAACATGCCAGGGTTTGAGTGGACTGATCCTTCTTAGTTGTTTTTACAGGATGCAAGCAGGCTATCTTACACTTCATACTTAGTTGTTAAAGATAGCTTTCTATTTTTGTTAGTGGTGTAACTAAATTTCAGTCAATGTACTTAGTTTAATTTATTCACATGTCGACATGTTACATCATGTTCCAACAAATAGCTCCATGCCTTTGTTACCTTCTGTTGTTTTGTCTATCATAGGATACAATTCTGATTCTACTTAATGAACTCTCAAGCAACATAATATATGTATAGGTTTGTCCCTGAAGAAAAAGGTATTGTCAAAAAAAAAAAAAATAAAGGTTTCAAGTTTTGGAGCACAATTAGACATATGCTTAAGCGAGCAAAGTAGAGAGAGAGATTCATTCTATCACCTGACCAGTTTGAGTCTTTAGCAAGAAGACTACAAGGTCTCTCACAAGAAGCAGCATTGTTTGTGTGATTAGGCAGAGGTCAAGGGGTAGATGCTTATTGTCACACAGTCTGCCTGTATCTTCTTTTTGGCCTTTTTCACTGTTTCTCTGAAACCTTATTTTGATGCTATCTTTATAAGATATTGTTAGTCATTAGCCTGTCTGGTTCCCTTGTCTGAGGTTATGTGTCTGGGATCAGTTCATTTCCCAGATTCTTTGACCGTGCCATGTGATTGTTAATCGGAGACAGTTGCAAATGTCTTCTTGAACAGGGATGCAATTGCGCAAAATTGAACTTGCCATGAATTTCTTCTCTGAAGTGGTCAGATAAGGCTTCTTTCTCAAGTCAATCTTTCCCCATACCTGCACTGATCTCTCTATCCTGCACAATAGAAAGAAGCAGATGGGTAGAACCACGCTGGCATGCACTTGTTAGTAGTAAAGCTTTCCAGCCTGTCTTTCTTAAGCACAGAGCCAGGGTGTGACGCTTAGGGTGGTGGGGATGGTCTGTTGTGAAGTTTCTAACCTCCATGTTCTGTAAAATTTTCTATGTTTGACTTCCTTACCCAGACCCAAGACCCCACCTCCCGATTCTGAGCATGCTTGCATTGACTGGGTGTTGAAGTCTTGAAGGTAAACTTAATTTTGATGTCGGTCTAGTTTCACACCGGTCTTTCCAGTAGAAAAGAGAAAAGAACCTTCACATATCTATTGCAGAAAGCATTGAACTATTGAACTATGGGGGAGACAAGATGTAGTGCAGTTTGGTCAGTGTATCCACTCCACCCACCCCCTCCCCCGCCCCAACCCCAACAAAAAAGAAAAAAACAGAAATAAAGATGAAAACAGAAAAAAATGGCCAACTCCATCCCAATGTATCTCTAGAACCCACCTGGTAAGTCCTATGACATAGGAGTAGAGATTTCATTCTGGGTGATTGGACTGAGCCAGTGTCAGCTCAGCGATTGGTCTATGTATCACTGTGTGCTTGTGGTATTAGCTGTTGCAAATCTTGTTAAGAACATTGAGTCATCTTTTGCATCATCTCTAGGTCCTCTACCCCCATGGCATAGAAATGTGTGCTCAATGCATTCTAATTTCCTTGCCTACAGCATACATTTACAGATTTTAAACAAGGATAAGAAATAAAAGGTGATGGTTAAAAACAGTGCTTTATCTAATATTAAGCATCCTCTACATCAAAGGATACTTCCTTTTCATCCTGCCATTTCCTAGGGAACTTTGCCAAGGGGAGCACCAAATAAATGATAGGGAAGTAACAAATATTACATTCCAGTATTGTGGAAAGTAGAAACTGAAGTATCATGTGTCCTTTTAGTGCTGAAGGATACTGCATGAAACCTCAGGGAAGAATTTCACTGTGTGTTTGCTCTTCCATGTTTTGGGTCAGCATATTACCTTTTCCTGAGCAAAATATCAAGTTTCACTGCTACATAAAACTGTAACCTAGCATTGGTGTTGTGCCGTGGTGGACTTGCTTCATGTTCCTCTTATCTTATTAAGTCATGACTCATGCCTTCATCTTGAACAAATTCTAACATGACTAATGCCTTCCCAGTTAGGCCTGCAGCATCTCTGGCATCCTTCCAAGTATGCTTTCTTATAAGGTTTATGACTATGGTTAGAGTTTTGGTGCACTCTGAGCTGATCATCACAAACTTGCTCCTGTTTGTCCTCCTCATCTGAGTCTCTGACCTGATCTTTCATTTTGACCCTTTGAATTGAAGTATGATGGCTACTTGGCTAGATGGTCAAACCTCTGCATCAAAGAATCAACAAGCACAAACATTCAGCCAATGGAGTTGGTGGAAGAATGGGGTTGAAATATATCTGATACACTTAGAAACTTCAGGTGTGGTTTCAATGATGATGATACAGAGTGTTAGAGAAATTGGATGGTTTCACCTGAAACACTAATGTTGATGAGAGCACATGTGGAAGCTTCAGGCATTTTGTACTGATGATGCTACAGCCTACAGGAAGTGTTGTGCACATCCATAGTTCCACATTCTGCCTGGCACAATAGTGATGACAAAAACATATCTAACATTAGTTAGAACCTTTGTGTGTATTTCTAAGGATGAGAACATAGAAGTGTTTGAGATATGAAAGCCCTTATAGTCTGCCTGAGAAGGACGACTATCCAGTGCTCCTGGCCTATATGTCTGACATGCAAGGTGCATGCTTGACTAGAAGGATTCATTCTTCCTCTGCATACTTTTGTAGTTTTTCATCCTCTGGCAATTCTATTCTATGGTCTAGGCTGATTGGCCTATTTCTGGCATTCTTTTGCAACCTATTGTCTACCATTCTTGTATTCTTTTCCAGTTCCTCCCTTCACTGCCCCTGATGCAGGATGTCTCATAGGATATCCTTAGCAGCTTCCTAGGTTTTCAGATATTAGTCTTTGTACTTCTGACCTCTGAGGAATGTAAATTGTGCTAGTTTTGCTTATATTTCAATTCTTTCTTCTCTATAGTATCGCATAAATTGTATCTAGCAGTCTGGCTTTCCATTAGATTAAGGATCATTTTTTATCCCATAGCCTTTATACCTATTCCCTTGTGTGCTGGTTTCAAGGTTTGTTTCTGATGCTATGTTCCTACCTATTATTCATTGATATCTTTGTTGGCCATATTAGAACAAACCCCTTTTTTTCCTTATATAGGCAAATGCAATTTCCAATTACCATGATGATTCTTAATTTTTTTGAAATTTTTATGACTATTGAGATGCCATACTATGCATGATTGATTTACCTATTGTTCTTTCTAATGTTCCATATTTTTCCACTGGCCTTGTTAAGGGTCGCCATGCTTTGTTATTTCAGTTTCTCTGTATTTTTGTTGGATTGTACATTTTAATTTCTTCATACTTTTTGTTAACTTGGAATAGCAGACATTTTTTTATGTCTAAAAATATGTCGTAAACAGGATTTGTGGGAAGAATAATCTCAACTTTTAAGTCCATTAAAGGTCAAAGTCCTCATGTGGAGGATTGCCCATGGGAGGATGCCAACATGTGACAAGTTAGCCTGGTTTCCACCTAATATTCAGAACCTTTGCTGCTTTTGTGGGGATCAACAGGAGGATGTGTACCATCTTTTGTCTGCATGCGCTTATGCTAAAAATTTATGGTCCTTTGTTGGTCAGGATCTTCAGCTTACTTTTCCCAATTTTGGAAGGGTGCACCATTTGATCCTGCGTTGGTACAAAAAGTGACCGCTTTAAGGGAGACACAGTTGTGTGGTGGCTCATCTTGCATGCCACTCTGTGGGCCATTTGGATTGATAGGAACAATAGAATCTTCAGAAAGGAAGCTCGTTGGGAGGAGTGCCTTTTTGCTTTTATTAGAAATAGAATAGCTTCTCGGGCTAAACTTTGGGGGCTACTGATGTGTTAAATTCTCAGTTTTTGTTGTTTTGGGGAATGTGAGGTCTTTCTTTTGATGCCCTATTGGGGGGGGGGGGAGGGGGTTGTTGTTGAACTCTTGTACAGAGATTTTTGGGATCCTTGTTTTCTTCTTGAGATCATATAACCTCACACTTGCACATTCTTCCTCTTCATCAATATATTTTGTGGTATCATCCGCATTTCAAAAAAAACTTTTCAGTCACGGGATAAGCTCCTGTCTGACAACCATTTTTGCATGACCTGGCTCAATGTTTGCAAGGCTGTATCTTTTATTATGTTGGACCTCCCTTTAAAATAGTTTCTACTTCCCTCCATGCCCACTTCATTCCAGGCAGCGATGCTTGGGTAACACTTCTTGGTAGACAAATGCAACAAATTTGAGGCTGACAGTCCTAGTATGTTTGCTTACAGGTGCAAATCATATATAGAGTTCTCAGAGATTTGATTTTAATCTGATTTTGTTTCTTCTTTTTTGGAAGGAGTATGACAAAGACTTTAAGATCAATTGGAGAAGGGTGGCTATATCAAGCATGTTTGGCTTTGCATTTGTTGGACCAGTGGGCCATCACTGGTTAGTATTCTCTTTGGGAGGCAGCACATTCTCTTTAGGTGGCAACATGTTTATTCCTTAGTAGATTCATCTCTCCCTGATTACTCTGTTGGTCCACTTGAAGATGTTCGCTTGTTGTTTTGTTAGAATTGAAAGTATAACTAGTACAGAAGAAAAGGTTTCAGGTAAATGCTTACATATGTGAAAGAGAATAAACAGAAAATGTATTTAGGGAGATGGAATGAAAACATTGGAAGTTCTTCCATGTTATTATATATTTTGAGAATGTAGGAAAAGAATTGTACCATGCAGTGTGTTAACATGGATACTTTGAAATATTGGAAAATCCTTGTCTTCTATATCACAAGGCTCACTCCAATTCTTGTACAAAGAAGGTTATTTTGAGAAGCTTGCTGCTTGCGAGGGAATAACTTGTACTTTGAGAAATCCCATAAGAGGTTTCAAGTATGGTGTATTCTTGTTCGCCAAATAAGGTTGCCTGATTATTTTAAACTGTGTATGCTACTAATTCGTATTTGAGTTGGAGAAAAGCTCAAAAATAGATGTCAGTTATTTTGATTGTTATACTTGACAGAGTTCATGGGTTACTTGCAGGGAAGACGTATTCTTTGAAAGCTGATTGTCTTAGATTCTCTCTTGTTTTGAGCTACGGAGTCGTGTTCGTCGTGTTCTGCATAGTGTTTACTTTTCATAATATGATATGAAGATTCCTGAAACTTGTACTTCCATCCATCTGAAACACAATTGCATCTTAGTAAAAAGATAAAGGAAGATGGCCGCTTTATCTGGAAATGCTCCATGTTATTTTTTCTATTATGCATCAGGTTTTTTCCCATCCTTGGAGTGGCAACAATTTCTTACCTTGTTCAGAAGAGTTGTGGGTCGTACTCTGTTAACAGATTACACCGTTTCTTTTAAAAACATTCTCACATTTAATTCAGGTAGCTTCTACAAATTCTGCACCGTGTTTGGAAATGAGAATTGATGGTGCTTCATTTCTTATTCTCAGGTATGAACATCTGGACCGCTTCATCAGACTTCGTTTACAACTAAAACCAAAGTCAGTGAAATTTGTTGCAACAAAAGTAGCAGCAGATGGGTTAATTTTTGGGCCGTTGGATCTCCTAATATATCTCTCATACATCGGTCTAGCTTCAGGAAAAAGCATGCCTCAGGTGAAAGATGATATAAAGAGGGATTTCCTTCCTGGTTTTGTTGTAGGGGGTGGAGTGTGGCCCATAGTACAGGTTGCAAATTTTCGGTTTATCCCAGTAAGATACCAGCTTCTATATGTAAATGTCTTTTGTTTGTTGGATAGCTCCTTCTTGTCTTGGCTTGAGCAGCAAGGTGATGCTTCTTGGAAGCAGTGGTTGACGTCCTCCCTGGGTTTGGAAAATCACAATAGCCGGGGTTGATTTGCATGCCTCTTGTATCTTTTCTTGGCAGTCTCCTATTTTCTCTTCCATTGGCACTACAGGTGCAACTACATGTTGATAAACGTGGACAAATCTGGACATGCAATTGCAAACATGAGTTCCAAAACAATCGGTATCGTTCGATTTGCCTATCAAAAGTGCAGACCCTAGAGCTAATCTTCCTTGTTAATTAGTGGTTTTAGGTGGCATGTCAGTTTTCTGCGTGTGAAAGAAAGCAAGCAAACATGACAGCTCGGCAAGGCAACTGTTTCTGAAGTTTATCTGCCTTGCATGGCAAATTGTTTAGTGCTTTCCCATCTGTTGCAATTTTATCCTGTCTCTCTTTTCTTATCAAGACAGACTGCAGATACATATTGATGATTAGTACGCTCATTTGATTTTCTCAATAGATAAAAGATGAGAAAGGTTTATTGCACTTGCATATTGCACTTTAAGTGTAATATGACTAGGCAATAGTTAATGTGGCACCCCTCACATGAGGAGTGATAAAGTGGCAATCTAATGTTAGATGTCACATGGGTTTGTTGCCTAGTCAAGTGCAATATGCAAGTGCAATAAGCCTTCTCATAAAAGATAGTTGCCCTGCCCGATGACCTGGCAATTATCTTGCCCGGCTCAGTCACTACTTGGGGGGGGGGGGGGGGGGTCAACAGGCGCCATGATGGCTCGAGCAGCCGGGCAACATGTATCACCCTTCTCAATATTTCATGCTCCACACAGAATCTGATTCTTTTAAGTTCTACAAGTCGCAGTTTCTGGTTCTTGGATCCGTCGGACTTAAAACGTTCAGATTTCCAATTCACGGTTGTAAGATTTGGAATACTACCCTGACATGCCAAAGATGTCCTTAGTTGATATTTGGCATATGACATATCAAGAAGGATGATGCTGGGGTTGTTGACTAAAGTGTTCCTCTCCAGAAAAGGCTTGGATAATCGGATGAGGCAGGCTCTTACTCGGCGCACTGACTTTTGCACGTAGGGTTGTCAATAGTTTGGAGTCCACTTCCTTCCATTTCTTATAAGAAAAACAAAAATGGGAATAGAAACATAAGTTACAATCTGATAGTGGGTGCAAGTGGCACAAGTAGTAACAAAATGGATGGTTTTGATGAATGAGAGATACAATTGATATTAGGAGGGAGGCTAGTGACATAGAGTTCCATTTGTAGATTGAGGAAGAGCCAAGGAACTCGGTCTCAATTTCTCACTATTAATAAATAAGAATTTGAGAGTACATATATTTTATAAATAAAAATAAATTTATAGATTAACGGAAACGGATACAAAAATATGGATGGCGAGATGACTATTTCTGTATCTACTATCTATCAAAAAAAAAGAGTTGGTAGTCAACCCCACCTGAGCGTGGTGTATTTTTGTCAAACTGCAGGATGCTCCCAAAATTGAAAATACCAGCAATTTCAAAGAGTAATGCTTGTTTGATGTGCAGTCTTACTGCGAATGCTCCTTTTACCAAGTCACATTTAATTCAGGATTCATGCTTCTTTTTTTTTCTCTTGCTTCTCATAAGATCAGATCCATTTGGGAAGAACGGCGCGGGCTGATTGAAAGACCTGCTATACAGACCTTGGTTTGCAGGAGTTAAGCGCCCTTTTAGCCCAAGACTGCAGAGTGACTTATATTAGCAAAGTCATGTTCCACAGTAGTTTCTTTTGTTCTAAAACGAGAGCTTCAAAGTTGAACTTTGTTAAACTGGGATAAACATAGGAACCTTGGGAAACGCTTGGCTGGTGTAACTCGCCGAAATCGATTATACCCACTATTACTCTACTCATCTAAAAGATGAGCTAAAGATGACTTCACCGAAAGTTTCGCCAAACATGCCCAGGACATATTGGGCAGATCTTCCACTTAAAGCTCCGAAGATTTTATATCTCAGTTCAGTACTTTGAATGGAAGATCGTTAACCTGGTACTGCTCAACCTTTCATTCGTCAACTAGGAGACGAACATCCGCAATATTCTCAATTTACATATTCAAACTCTGTGCACCTTCCAAGAAAACATTCACACCCGTGCAAACATTCATTTCCAGCTATAAATCTTGCAATTTTTGAGACCACACAAAACTAGCTATTCAAATAATACATGATACTCAGAACTTGAGTATAAAGGTAAGTTACAAAATCTGATGTATGAACACCAGCACAACATGACTAGTTCACTGTCCATTGCAAATGTCCTACGGTTTTGTTTCCCTGAAAAATTAGAGATTCCTTACAAACTTGCTCTCGATGGGATTTGAACTTACGACCTCATCCTCGTGGGCGCTGAGAGCTAACCACCGGGCCACTCTTCCGAGTACAAATGTCCTTCAGTTGGAGAATAAATCAATGCAGAGCTATGACATGGGTCTCGATAGTTCGATTACCCTTGACGTTTACAGAGCTGGAAATTCATAGGTAACAGCTGTAACCACCCCCAAGTGGAACTCTAGGCTCAAACCTAGCTGTTACTGACAAATCACGGCAACACTGGAAGTTGATACTCTGACAGCAAATAAAAAGAGAAGCAACTGTAAGAACCCTAGTACAAACAACATGCAAATTGCAAGTGAAAAACAACTAGGTGGTGATTAGTGACATGAAAGAACGTACAGGGATACATAGAGGCAAATCCTGCGAATCGACCAGGACAGGGAGGCTCCTCCTTGCAGGAACTGGGATCGTCTTCAAGATCTGGAGGGCACTTGAGCTGACAATCGAGCACAATTGGAACAACATGCGGTAGCTCTCTTCTCCATTTCTCCTGTAGAAGAAAATAGAGAATTTTCAAACTCTGGTACCTGACTCTTTGAAATGTTGGCCAGATATATCCAGTCAGCATCAACCATGGGACGGACTGAAGCTATTTTATGCTCGATCATGCAGGAACCAGAAACATGGTGACTTATTGCCTCTTCTGAGTTGCAGTCTACAGGAACTCTATCTTCCACCACCTTTTCACAAGATTTCCATGTCACCAAGAATCTGTTCATAAAGTGGCATGACTGCCCGGATTGAAGTTCTATGTCTGGAATGCTGGCAGATTTCATTTTGCATCTAATCTCAATGTCCAGTTTCAACTCTGTCTTTGCATTGAAATTCTTGCATTCTTCCGCTTGCAATGACACAATGTTGTTATAGGTTGATTCACTGATAAGATTACGTTCTTTTGCTTCCTCAAGAACTGCATCTGAAGAGATTGCCTTAAGGAAGGCCACATTTGAAGCATCAAGTGACTTGTCTGAATACAATTTTGCTGTCATGATAATATCATCTATTTCATTCAGTGAACAAGGCCATTGACAGGAGTGTTTATGTACTATCTTGTTCCCTGATGGTTGAGGGGAGTCCAGAGAAGATGTTATCTGGATCCTAGTTCCTTTGGATTTTGGGACTGGAGATAGATAACAACCAGCTGCTGTAAGAGATGTCTGCAGCATTGAAAGAGAACAGGAAAGGAAATTGTCAACGACCAATGCTATGTTTGTCACATAAACCACAATCATCATCGAAACGTTAAATTCCTGAATGCTGGAGTCTGCATCAATATAATGTCAATATCACTCTTCGAAGCAAAACTGTACCCTCATACTTGAAAAGAGGAATGTGGTCTGTAAAATTTAAATTAGAAATAGAGGATTCTGCACCCAAAAATCATAAGACATGCCTCAACCCCATCCCAACAAACAAAAAGTGCGCAGATGACCGGAAGGGGTGAAAAATCTTTTACTTCTTTCATGTTTTCCTCTCAATACGTCAAAATAAGAAACCAGAGAACATCTTAATTTTGTCTTGAAAATCAGTTTGAGAGTAATGCTCATGAACAATAATAAAAGCACCAGCAAGTCAAGGTGAATGAACCTTGCATGGAATATTACGAACATAGTCCAAAAGCATATTTGAAACTCCACCCCGAACTGGCCTATGTCTTTGTGAGACAAACTGTTGCACAGACCATGAATCAGAATTATAATGCAATCAATAGGCACTTAGCTAGCAAATTGAACCTGATATGACACCAACTCTTGGTTACCTAGCAATCACATGAGAGGCAGAAACAAGTTTTACCTGCAATACCACTGCAAGGAATTTTGATAGACACACATCTTCAACATTTAATGCGTTCAGCTTATTTAGATCAATGATAACATAGCCATGCTGCAAAAGTACAAAGTAACAAGTGAACTGTTCATCTTCTGAGCATAGTAGTTCTACTTGTAAGGGAAGAAGGACGAGTTCCATCATAGACATGATAACCCATTGTGGAAAAAAAGGTACTTACATCCATAACAATCACAGACTGTTGTATCAAATTGGTAGAAATCTGCTCAATATATGTACGTGTTAAGCGACATGCAGAAATAAGTGCTTGTAATTCTGATCTAAACTTATCTGGAAACAAAGGCATCTCCGGTAAGAGAGAAGCACAAACCATAAAAAACATATGTGAAAAAAAATGGAAGGCACTACTTTAGAGTTTAAACAAATTACATTAGAGCATTTTTCTGAAAGCTATATAACCAAGGCATGCAACCAAGAGGCAGATGCTTTGTGGTCTCTGCCCTCCTAGCAATAATGAGGAGAAATAGCATCTATTAGCCAGGCCAATCTTCATATTTTTTGGTGGGTGGGGATGGCTAAACATCTATGAGTTGTAGGACATGCATATAGACGTAAGTTTTGATGTTAACATGTATGCATGGCAAAATAAACTTTTAAAAAGAAGACATGAGACACGCAGAACATATTTATTTATAGAGTTAATACGTATATACCATTAAAAACTACCATATCTAAAATCTTGACCTCATCAAATATACCCCATATTG
Source organism: Colocasia esculenta (assembly GCA_014218235.1). NCBI lineage: Eukaryota > Viridiplantae > Streptophyta > Magnoliopsida > Alismatales > Araceae > Colocasia > Colocasia esculenta. The sequence continues at coordinate 4,231,134 of CM024762.1, read as the reverse complement.
CTAAAACTGCATTAGTTCTAACCCTTGATGACTGGCCGTCACAATCTAAAGAATATTCCTTCAAAACATGGACAGAGCTGTTAAATGAATTTTCTTATAAAAAAAATTGTGAGGGAGAGAAAGAGTGAGTGGGCTGTGGGAGTGGAAAGGAGATTTTAAATTGAGGGTAGGTTAGTCATTTCTACTCCTCAACCCAACTATGGTTGGGTTCAACAGACAGAAGGGCATCTGTGATGTAATACGTGTAAATACGGGGTATATTTGATAAGGTAAAGATTTCTGGGATATACACGATATTTCGATGTATTTCAGGGGTATATATGTATTTCAGGTATCCAGGATTGCAGGGGTGGCACTGTTGTCTAACATCTTCAGTATGCTGATTTCCAGTATCCAGGGCGAAGAAGAAAAAGGATACTCATGTAAGATAAGCATCTGGAAATTAAGAAAAATGTTATCCAGCAAAGATAAGAAATCCACCAGGTGTAATATTGAAATGAATTTCAATAATGAAAAATAATGAAGTGGGTAGACTATCACAATCAGATCAACCCATGCGAGGTAGCACTTGCATTGTCGTGCTCAATTTTGGCCCCAAGAGATGCCTCACAAAATTTTGATCTGATATCCATACGCCAAGCAACTTGTCTCCTTTTCAGACATAATCCTGTTAATGTTATAATTCCTAAGGTACTGTAGTACAAATTCAATCATGTGCCGGCTTAAATACAGAACTCCTATTCAGTTAACGATGCCAATACTTTCTGCACATGGCCATTATAGTTCGTGCATGTGTATTTCATTTTAGAGGTGATTCATCTTGACAGAGCCAACCATCCAAGGTGATATTCTTTAAATTCAATGTTGTATGTATATCATGTCCATTCAGGTGTTATGTGAACTAACCTGATTCTATATTCTTTAACGAGATCCGGATCCTATTTCGAACAAACAGTAGACTCTGGTTAGATGGATCTTCTACCCACTCTTGAAAGCTTCCTTGACATATCTGAAAAGGCAATCAAGTCAGAGCAATGTTCCTACAATATGAGTAGATAAAAATATAAGCACACATCATTGTCTTTTTTTGAAAGTAAGGACACATCATTGTTAATACAAATCAAACTGAAGTTGATGAGAATATGTGTTCACATACATCATTTCCTACTTGAACTACTAATTATAGCCTTGATTCATGAACAGGCATTTGACAAATTACTGGTTATTTGTTATTTTGAATAGAATTTTTTCAATGAATTGTATGACAGATCAAAAAGACAATCTGATATGGCAAAAGCACATTCTTGGAGAAGTTGACAAGGGTTGTATGAGGAACGACGACACTGGTATGACTACTGTGTAATAATATGGTGAATAAGGTTAAACATAAAATGCTGCTATCATCATGTACAATCAAAAGAAAAAGGGAGACGAGGAAATGCCTAGCCACCTGGGCATCATCTAGGCAGCAGAGATGTAATACACTGGAATACTTAAGCATTTAAGAAGCATCTGGTTAATCATAGAGTCAGAAAAAAATAATTGCATTTAGAACACTATAGCTGCATCGACAGTACATGAAGCCAAAGAAGTATACCGACTTTGTACATGTCACTTTTTGAGAAGTTTAACATTGGCCGCACAAGAAGAAACGCACTACTGCTTGATATTTCTGCATGATAGTGGAAATGCATAGGAAACAATTGGGAAACAAATGCCATGCCCGCAAGTCCAAGAACGCCACTGTTGCGTGATAGTCTGAGAATAAACAATTCAGCCTGCACAAATCAGAGACCACTTGGAAACTTCTATACTGCTTAAGGACTATGAAAGCAGCAGAGCATGTTGTGGCAGAGTTTCAATAAAGACAATCTGTTTGACACACAATGACAGAATAACTTGCATATGAATTTTGTTTCAACAAAAAGGTGAAAGAGAAAGCACACTACAGCATTAGGACCTGATTTATGCACCATCATGTATGACAAAGAGAAGCTTAATTACATGCACAAGATTGCCAAAAATGCTTTGTCATGAATCATGATACTCATACTGCAAATACCTCACTATTCAAACTTGCACTTCCCATCCTTATTTCACTAGAGTGGTACTGAAACTTGATTACAAATGGAATCACATTTCCATCCACAAGCTGATACTTGCCCAAGAGAAATCACATACCTTTATATCAATTATCAAATTTGCCTTCCCCCCAGTTAATGTAGATTATTTCCCTCATTAGACTCGCCTGTTTTACTCTTATTTTAGGCTCTTCAACATGCCTAGGGGTGCCTAAGCGTTTACTCCTCACTAGATGGGGTTAAAATGCATGCATGACCTTGAATATAGTTTTTGGTTCTCGTCAGCTGATTCACAGGATTACTTGGATCCTACCAATCTAAAATCCTGGTGAGGTAATTAGCACTACCTTGTAGAAAGTTGACATTGGACGGTTGACCATTAACTAACATACAGGAAGCTCATATCAGACTAACCATCTACGTAAGGGCTACATACTTAATTAGAGAAACAAGAACAAGAATCGTATGATATTTACTTTCTTTTTCCAAGTCCATTTTGGGCTCTACATTAATCATCCTGCTCAGCATGTTTTGTTGATGGCTGCTATATTATGTGATGTTTATGACATTTTGTAATACTCATTGCTGCTTTTCCTTTTTTCTCATGGGTCGTTCTTCATTTTGCAGTTCTTGAGTTAAAAGTCTTCTTGGTATATTTTTCAATGATCTGATGCCTTTTGTAACCTCCATTGACTATTAGTTTATGTTCATCATTTTTTACTTTTGGATAAAAGTGCTCTTGTTACATTGTATAATTTTTATCAATTGCAGGCTGCTTAAAGTCATGAATACATCAATTGAAAGAAATAAAGGCTGGGAGAGCACAGATTTCAGAAATAACTGGGAATCAACCTGGTAAGAACTGAGAATGTGGCAACAATATTTCAGGACATTGACTCAAGATGTAATTCTAATAATGCTTTAAGACATTTTCAAGGCCAATGCACGAGAGACAGACAGAATATGCAGTTTGTGATGCAAAGTTTTGTTGTGAACCTGGTCATCTGCATGATGTGCAACAAGCAGGACACTTATCCTGTGCTCCATGCATACATTCTGAAAGAGCTGATACCTGAGATTCAAAATGATACGTGATATTTCATTTTCAAATTCCATGAATGTTACACAAAATACAAACGGATAGCCAAAAAAAGAACAGAGCATTCACAAACGTGGTAGTCTTACATATTACATATATTACAACTTGCTAGGATACCAGATAAAAGCAAAGAACCAAAACACAAGTTCATCTTCACCTGAAATATTCCCAACATCAACCATCAATGGTTTAAGTTTCAATTCACCAATTTTGCTAGGGGGAATACTGTGGACTGACAACTGTGACATAAGTTAAGAATTATAGCTAATTAAAACATTGATCAGCCAAATTCTCCTTTCACAGATTTTTTTTTTATAAACTACACGCTTTGAATTCCAAACAGAATATGAGAAAATCAGGCACACTAAAGAAGCTGGAGAAAGGGCTACAAAATAAGAACATAAGATTTTTTTTTTCCCCTAGTAAAGCAAACTTCCGCATGATTCTTTTAAGTTTATGGGGATGGAAAAAAAGACCCTAATTACAAAGGAGGGATACAAGCAACAGAAAGTTGCAAAGATGAAAACGGCCTCACGAACGAAATGCAAGTTCAACAGCGACTTATTGAACCGCAGGAGACCAATAACCTCAACCTAAGAGGCCTCATGTCAATCGTGCAACATGCATGCGTTTTCCAGTGCATCTTTATGGAAGACTTCCTTCCCTATGAATGACATAAGAATTGACATAAAAAAAACCAAACAAACATAACTCATCTCACGAGCTTCTTGTTGCAGATGGCCTTGCTTGGGCCGGCCATCCAACCAATCACAAGAAGCAATCTTACATTGTATATCTGCATCAGCAAACTAATCCAGATTGTTACGCCATAAACAGACAAGAACAAATTATACAGAAGAGAAAAAAAACATAAACTAGGCATCACAGTAGGTACCCATCTTCAACACCCTTTCACAAACCAAATTTGCCTCATCCGTACTCTCCGGTCGCAGTCTATGATCCACAACGATACCCAGCAGCCCATCAACGAAACCCGAGCCCTCACTCTTACCCATCAGACCACTGGACTTCCACCCCGCCGTCAAAACACAGAGCGCCATGCTGTCGGGTCCACCGGACACTCCCAGCGCTGCAAACGAGAAACCACAATCTCACATAACCTCGCGAGAACAAACATACAAACGAACACCAGACGGAGAAGCCCAAGTTCAACAAACCAATGCGATGATGGGGCTTGATCCCCGCCATGGCCATCCTCCTGGCGAAGGCCTCTCGGTACCCGTCCATGTCCGCGGCGCCGGCGCTCCTGCAGATGAAGCGGCGGACGGGGAGTTGATGAGCTGGACGGAGACACGACAGCATCCTTCCTAGGGTTCCTCCCAAGGGCACACTCCGACGACGCCGTCCCTCCCACGGCTGGGCAAACACGACGCAGAGATAAGGCGGTCCGCCGCCTGTGATTTCAAATGGCGAAGAAGGGCGCAAGGGTTAGGGTAAAAGTGTCAAAGCATGGTTACTTGCCCGTGCTAACAGTAGAAGGGAGGGTAACCGAACCGGGAGGTGAGCGTAGCAACGGCTCCCTTTCGACAAATCTGAGCCGTCCGATCCATCTCCGAAAAGTACATAGACGTTAATACCCCTCGACCGCGAAGTCTGCCAAATCTTAGTTGTTGTTGGTCGTCTTCTGCGGTTTGTTTGGACAAATCGAACAGCGGAGACGCGACGCCGGCGTTTCCTGCGACCGCGCGGCCCTCCCTTCCACGCGAACCAAGCGCTGGGGCCTCCCGGGCGGGAGCGGCGCCCCCTGGCCGATGCGGAATCTCCCCGCCACCTCCCGAGGTCACCTCGCCGGGGGCGGCCGCTGAAGCAGATCGCCGACTGAGCAAACATGAGCGGCCCGGGACCCGTCTTCCACTCTTCGTGGTTCTTCGCCGTGTTCCTCGTCCTATCTCTCTTCCTTCCGTGCCACGATCCGTCCGCGTGCGTTCCCCCGTCTCATTCGCCGGAGCCGGAAAGGCCGGGTGGAACTCAGGCCGGGAACTATATCGTTAGATTTAGGGAGTATAGGAAGGCGGGGGAGCATCGCGTTTACGTGGAGGAGAGCCTCGGGTCCATTAAGGGATGGAGATGGGTGGAGAGGAGGAACCCGGCCTCCTCTTTTCCTACGGATTTTGGGCTCCTGGCGATCGAGGACGTGCATCGCAGTAAGCTGATCGAGGAGCTGGGGCGGTTGGAGTTGGTGAAGGATGTGATCGTTGACTCGAGTTATACGCGCAGCTTGTCTGTACACGGTGGGGAGAGAGGTCTCTCCTTTTCTGGAGTAACGAAGCGGCCTGGGAAGATTTTCACGTCCATGTCTCGCGAAGGTGAACAGGTTTGTAGTCAGTTGAGCAATTCTACGCTAAGCTGGAGGAGGAAACTCCTGATGCAGGTATGCCCTTTTCTTATTGTTCTTCGTTTAAATTTAATTTGCTGCTTATGGTTGACGCTTTTAATCTATTCCACGACATTCTTGTAGAACTATGAATTAGGGAGTTAATCACTTTGTTCGAGGAGCTGAATCATCTTGGCTGGCCAATTTGATTGCCGTTATGAAGATCTAGTGATTGACGGGCTTATTTTGCATGTATCTGTGCCTTCAAGGAAGAGTTGAACTTTCCTCTGATGATGACTTTTTGGAATTTTCTCCCTGATCATGGCAAGAAAGAAGAAGAAAGTAAATAATGTCTATGTTGTTGTTGGAAGGTGGGATGAAAATGTTTTTACTAAACACCACTTTATGCAGTGTCAATGGAAGTTGTTTGCCTCATTTGTCAGAGGATACAGCATATAGACCTGGGATTCATTTGTAGTCAAAGGCGTAAACCAGATTTGGTTCACCAAAAACTCATTTTTTAGAGTAACTTCAGTTTGTGCGAGTGATGCAGTGAGGTTCCTGATGTCGGCCTGAGCTGAGATGACTAGGGCCAGTGCGTCGCTGAAGAGGGGTGCTGCCCGACCTGCACTCGAGACCTGCAAGTCCACCAAGGGGTCTGGGGGGGGGGGGACACTCCAATGCTCAAGTTAGTGAGAGGCTGAGATTTATGAGAGTTCTAAGCAGAGAGATTGCGTATCCGTGAGCGTCGAACCTACCCCCATATATAATGGATTGAGTAATCGAGATCCTCGCAATGGTTTCCCGCGGGTCTCGCGCCAAGACCTCGTAACCATCGCGCCTCATCGGCCAAATCATGGCCTTAATGGGCGCCGTTACAGGGTGCACGAATAGCAGCCATTAACCCAATGGTCGGGTATTGGGAAGTTACGTGAGCCACTATGTTCGAGATTCCCGCGGCCATACCATGCACTCTGCGTCGGGCGGAGACGAGGCCAACCGCTTCGGGCCACGGCCGAGATGAGTTCGTCGGCCATGTACTGTCCTGGCATCGGCCCAGGATGACACCCAAGACTTGGAAGAGCAAGGAGTTACCCATGTCATTGGCCCCCCAGCTTTATGTCGGATTGCTGGCGGTAAGAGGTGAAGCTGTTATTGTAGTACGGAACTCGTCATGCAAGGACGCGTGTCCTGCCACGTGATCACATCATAACATGTGCCTTGACACCGCCGCTTACCTCCTAATCCGAGTTTTTTCTGGCATGTTGTCGGCTCGACAGTCTGCCGACTTGTATACCTATTGGACTAGGCCACTTGTCAACCTGTATGTTGAGCTCACTGCTACCTAGCCGATGTAAAGCGGAAAAAGACAATGAAATTTTATGTCTTTCCCTCTTTTCTCATCAGCGCTTGCCTGATAAATTTCCTCGTGGTGTGCCGAGAAGGCCGAAGCATCTTACTCAGTATAGTTTTGAAAGTTGTGAGCACCGAAGCAACCACACCAACCATCAATCGCTGAGTATCAACCAAGAGCGTGATCTTGGGAAGCTTTTAGAGCTATAAGGCGATAGGGTCGGAGCCCGTTACAACTGCCGAAGCGATCTCTTCCTCCGATCCTCCCAACCAACGCGTCGGAGTAGGTTAGCCATAGAGTACTATAACACAACTGTAGTAGCGACCTCATTAGGCAATCGTTCGACAGGTTAGAGGTGACGATGCTTATTAGCGACTCGTCATGAGACCAAGGCGGTGTTCCATTGAACGATGCCAACGAGCGATGCATAAAAGCGATGCTCAATAAAGCGGTGCTAAGAACTTGGGAAATAAAATAAAATTTTATTTTATTCACATCAAAGATAATAACATCGAAGATGCTCGACATTCCAAGTTCTAGGAATCGTCGAATCGACAACCGGTAGGCCCCCTGATCGAGGTCCTCAACTACTTGGTATGGTCCTTCCCAATTTGAAGAAAGCTTACCAACTACCGCTCTTAGGTCAGAGACAGCTAGCTTACGTAAGACGAGGACGTCGATGCCAAAGCGTCTCGGCCGTACCCTTGTAACAAAGATCTGTTTCATTCTCTACTGATAAATCTCCATCCGAGCTGCAGCTCAAGCCCGTCGTCCTTCGATCAAGTCCAGCTCGGCACAGAGTGAATAGTCGTTCCTTTCATGATCGAAGCCCGTCACTGTGGGTGTCGGCACGAGTAGCTTTCGCTGCCTCCACCCTAAAGGCGAGTGAGAAAGGCGATTCTCTTGTTGCTTCTCGGGGCATTACGTGGTATGCCCAGAGTATGTGGGTCAATTCATCGGCCCACCGTCCCTTGAGGTCATCTAACCGCTTCTTTAGCCTCGTTGAGGATAGTCTGATTCGTCACCTCGGCCTGCCCATTAGCTTGAGGATGAGCCACCGAGGTGAACCGGTGTTGAATGCCGAGCTCAGAACAGGTCCAACGAAATCATGCATTGTCAAACTACTTGCCGTTGTCGGTAATAAGGGTCCTCGGCAACCCAAGCCGGGAAATAATACTCTTCTACATAAAGTCTTAGGCCTTGGCATCAATCTTTGTCAACTACTCGGCCTCGACCCAGTTTATGAAGTAGTCGACGACCACAATGAGGAATTTTTGTTGGCCAGAGGTCGGCGGAAATGGACCGAGGTTATCCATCCCCCACTACTCGTATGGCTAGGGAGCCGATAGGGTTGTTAGGTTGGTCGACGGTTTTCAGACAATCTTGCACCCATCTAACCAGCGACCAATGATGGGTCCCCTTTCATGGGCTTGGGCCTCCGGAACCCTGGCAATTTCTTGATTACCTACAATATCTCAGACGGGGACCTGCCGAACCGAGGTAGATCTTGGCCCCGACGTGGCACGTCAGGCCGCTGTGACTGGTCGGGGTGGCGTGGAGCATCTTGTCCCGACTCCTCTTGCCTCGGCCTCTTCAGGGCTGTCGCGTCGCTCGATGCACCCTGATCAGCAGGTCATCATAGTTTGCCCGCGGTCCCCAAGGTGGACTCGAGTCGCACGTACTTCTGCATGCAAGAGAGGAGGTCGGGAAACATCACCAGGGGCTTCTTCGCAATCTAGGTGACGAAAGGCGCATTGCTACAGACCCAGGTGAGGATATTGACGGTCGTGCGGAGGTCAAGGACCTTCATCACCTAGACCTGGAATCTCCTGGCATAGTCTCAAAAGAGTTCAGACTCTCCCTATGAGACCGGCCACAAGTCATCGGTGCAAAGAGAGTGTTACACCATACTGTAGAAGTGGTCTAGGAACTTCTGTGCAAGGTAGGCGAAGTTTCACACCGAGTGCGTCGGCAGAGTTTTGAACCACTACAGCACCGCTTCGTCCAAGGTTGACATAAACTCCTGACACTTTAAAGCATTAGAAAGGTTCACCATCTCGATCTGCCCCTGGAAATTATTGAGGTGGTGAATGGGGTTTGTCGTCCCGTTGTAACTTCGGAACTCGAGGAGCTAAAGCTTTGGCAGGATCGGGGACGACGTGATCTCCTCGGCGAACGGCAAGGAGGAAAGCAATATCTGGACCGAGGGAGGTCGGGTGCCGCACTGGAGGGCCATGATCTTTTGGTTCATCTTCTGGAGGTCCTCCTTCCACTGTGGGTCTTCAACAGCGAAATGCCCCCGAGCCGGCATCGACTCCTCCGAGTAGTGGTCAAGCGTCATAGTCCTCGGCGCCAATGGGTTCGTCGTCGCCTGGGCCGTGGGGGCTGCCGCCAGGCAGAGGGTGCAGAAAAGAATGTCTCACCGCTATGGCGGGGTAGCCGTCACGACCTGTTGACGAAGCAGGAGGGGGCAGAGGAGTCTGTTCAATAGGCGTAACCGACGCCTATGGAAGGCTTGGTACCACCGCCGCCGCCGCTGTAGAGGCCAATGCGGCCGCCGCCTGGGCCTCCAGGAGCTGTCGGTTCTACTCCATCAGCATGTTCATCATTTGTCGTATGGTCTCGAACAATTGCTCCATGCAGTCGAGGTGCGATGAGGTCTTGGAGTTCTAGTCGTCGATGCCAGACCCTCCGATAACACCTCCTTTGTGGCCTCAACGTGGCTGACATCTTCGTCAGCAGGACCATTGATGATGAACTTCCTTCAGAGCCATGGAAGCTTAGAAGTCACTTCCTACAGAAGGCGCCAAAAATGATGCGGTGAGGCTCCTGGTGTCAGCCTGAGCTGAGGTGACTAGGGGTGGTGCGTCACCGAAGAGGGGTGCTGCTCGACCTACGCCCGAGACCTGCAAGTCCACCGAGGGGTCTCGGTGGGGAGACATTTTGATGCTCAAGTCAATGAGAGGCCGAGGTGTATGAGAGTTCTAAACAGAGAGATTGTGTACCTGTGAGCGTCGAACCTACCCCTTTATATAATGGACTAAGTAACTGAAATCCTCGCGCCACGACCTCGTAACAGTCGCACCTCATCGGCCAGATTGTGGTCTTAATGGGTGTTATTACGGGGCGCACGAACAACAGTTATTAACTCAATGGTTGAGTGTTGGGCAGTTACGTGAGCCACGATGCCCGGGATTCTCGTGGGCATACCATGCACTTTGCGTCGGGCGGAGACGAGGCCAACTGCCTCGGGCCACGGCCGAGATGAGCTCGGCGGCCATGCACTGCCCTGGCATCTGCTGAGGCTGACACCCAAGACTTGGAAGAGCAAGGAGTTACCTGTGTCAGTTAGTAAGCATGATTTCTCTCAACTGTACCATAAACTTTCCCTATAATGTAGATGCCCATAAACCAACTTGGATCTGGTTTATGCTTTGGGTTGTTCCGTGACAGTAGGGATTAAGTCTACTATTACAAAGAGAAACTAAAAAGGTTCTACATAAATGCACCTCTGACAAAAGAGCTTACAGAAACTTGCTTAATTTTGTGCTGATTTTCCACAAGTCTCATCAAACAGCCCCATACAGGACTAAGGTGGCTTATTTGGCTTGAGTGCTTGGTTGGTTCCTCTGTCCCTCTAAAATTTAACTCCAAATGCAGGTACCTGCATATATTGTGTAAGACATAGAGACATCTATCAGTCTATGTAATATGTACAAATATATGCATGCTGGACAACCAGGAAGTGCTACCTCTGAGCATAGCCAAAAGCTCAAATTCAATATAGACTTGAGGCCATGGCAATTCACACTTCTGGACAGGGGAGAGAAAATCTGGGAGAGAAACCTGCAAGAGAGAGAGGGAGAGAGAGAAAAACCAAAGGAAAGAAAGATAGGAGAAGGGAGAAAAAACAAAGAGAAAGAGCATATGAAGAAGAAGAGGAACCATGGTGTGTGGACCGCTCACCCACTGCCTCTCAGAGTCTCAATTTGCTTTCTTCTGGAGAATTCTTGCAGAAAATTTTTGATGCTTAATTCAATTGATTTGTAATTAGAGATTACATTCCTATTGTAGACCAGGACCCATAAAAATATAGAAACTCACGTTCTAATTGGATTGCTAAAATTAACCACTAAAACTTGCCAATCCAACTGATATTAGGACTCTTAAGATAAGAAACATAAAATAAGAAATCTCAATACCAATTGTACTATTAAAATCTTATCTAACTTGAACTTAAAAATACGGCCTAAATAAAATAATAATAATAATGAAAGCAAAATCACCAGAATCACATTCTAATGACTGTCTTCCATCAATATGACATCATTGCTTTAGCTGAATTTGCTTCTGTATCATATATGCTCAAACCTTCATGGACTTTGTGTTGCCCCATTTCCCACATAATTGTGGGCTTTAAATGCGCTCATTCGCAACTGAGCATCTGCGCCCGTAGGAGTATGATGTATTTCCTACAGGGACTGGAAACCTCCCTCCTCACCGGTTCCTTAAAACAATGATTTATAATGTGTTCTTTGGTTCTTCCCTCCTTAACGAGCAAGATCACCAATCTACCATGAACGAAATCTATTTAGTGTTATCTTGACTATCCAAAAGGAAATTTTTGTGGTAAAAACCATACTCACCCTTAAGTTCAGATTCTTCAGAACTGTCCATCCAGCAAAAAGATTCCAGTTCTCGATCAGAATGAACAACAGCTCAAGGATGTACAAGAACCTTTTCCCCCAGTATGTTTGAGACATCTTAAGAGAGCATCTTAAACATGATTGTGTCTATTTGTGCAATATGTTATTATGTTCCTCTGGCATCAACAATGAAGTTCAAATATCATACTCTTCAATGTACAGGATCATAAGAATTTGATGCTTCTAATTGCCAAATCATAGTTGTGCAAGATTGTATTGCCTCACTCTTCTGCAGACTTCTGCCTGCACTAGGTTGATCTTAAGGATGTGGCCAAAGGTCTGCCTTCTAAGGCTTCTGATTTGCATATTCCTCCGTATAGATTTTGGTTTTCACTGATGTTAACAATTTTCTATCTTGCTTTGAGTACTGGGTGAAAGGTCCTCCACTTATATCCTCTTCTAATTGGTAGATCCATCATTCAAATAAAGGAAAAAAGAATCAGATTGGCCCAGGGTTCGCCCTCGGCCGATCCCGATCCCAAACTGACATTCTGACCAATCCACTGGAAGTCTGGCTGATACAGCCAGATTTAAAAAAATATTTTTGGAAAAAATCATAAAATTCCGAAAAAAACAGGAAAAAGTCTGGAAAATATGGATTCAATATTTGCACATATATTTATGATAAATGTAATGGGATAAGGCTCTGATGATGATGATTTATGATATATGTAATAATATGTATAAAATTGCATATTCATATGTGTGTGTGTATATATATATGTGTGTATACACAATATATATGTAATCTTATACATATATACATTATTTTTTGAAAAGTGGATAGTACCATTGAATTATATTAGAGGAGAAAAGGGATGTACGTGTATAGACTGAAATGTCTCACAATGCCTTTACAAAAAGGAACTCTGCACCAAGGCGGTGTACCCCCCTTAACTCCCCAAAAGCAAAAAGCGCGAGGAGTTAGAAACATCCTCTGTACATAAATGTTTGCCCAGAAAAGCACTTTTTCTCTAAGAAAAGAAAATAAAGTATTCTCCGACCTCACTTCCCTCCTGAAAAGCCTATGTTTCCTCTCGGTCCACAATACCCAAAGTGTGGCATGCAGTATAAGCCACCAAATAGCTTTGTCTCCCTTCTGAGTCCATGACCTCTGCCATGTGGATAACAATTGCTGGATCCTCTCGGAATGAGGCATGGATTGATGTAGCCACTGCCTAACCCTTTCCCATATGCCCTTAGCAAAAGAGCAAGCTACAAAGATGTGGTCCAAGTCTTCTTCTTCTTCCCACATAAAGTACAAACTGAGGAGGTGTGATGGAGAAAAGGTTGCAACTTGTCACATGTAGGCAGTCTATTATGTGAGATCCTCCACACCAGCACCTTGACTTTGAGTGGACTTCTAGATGCCCAAATGGCATTAGAGGGAGCATGACGAGCACCCCCCCCTCTCTCTGAAATGGTAGCATACGCTGAGCTAACTGAGAACCTACCATCATTCTCCCATCTCCAAGTCCATCAATCCCTCCTTCCTTGGACCGGCTAATAGTTCAAGAGGAGAGAAAGAAGCTGCTCAAGATGTTTTACCTCTTCATACGAAAGATTCCTTCTGAAGGTAGGCACCCAAGTACCATTGGAGAGGTCAAAATCAAACATCTGCTCCACAGTAGAGGAAGGAAGCCTGGATAGAGCGGCTAAGGAGGGGAAGGCCTCCTCCACCGTGAGATCTCCACACTATCTATCCTGCCAAAACAGTGCAGAGTGCCCGTCACCCAAGGTATTCTGAGCTTTCTGAGAAATTCTGCAGACTGTAGAATTCCCCTCCAGATGGGGGTGACATTGTAGAGCCGGGGAAATATATACATCATATTAATGTACAAACATAATTAATATGTATATCCTTATAAATGTGTACATTATACATACATAGATATGTGTTCACGTACACAGTCATATATTATACATAATATTCTATATATATGTATACAATACTTTTATATGTATTTATGATATATGGAATCATATATATAATTACACATTCATATATGTAATACAATATTATATGTAATCATATACATAACTATTAATGTTAGACTTAATTAATATTACATCTTTATAGTATATATATGTATATCATATTAATGAAACATTGTACATATGTATGTGTGTTAATGTACATACAATTATATATTAATGTGAATATAATAATAATATGTACATATATATATATAATAAATGTATACATATATACATATATATTTGAATATGTAATCATATGTACATATGTCTCTTTTTATAATACAAGTGGTACTATCCACATTAAAAAAAAAATCATGTATACATGTGTATATCAAATATGATATATAATACATATATCATATGTCATATATATGTCTATATATGTTTGTGTAGTTATATACATAAATATGTAAATTAATGTACACAATCCTATTAGACATTAATATGTGTATATATATATACATATGTATGAATTTATATGTGTGAAATGATGGTTTAATGCACGTATTAGTTAATGTATATAAGAAAATTTTTTTTGGTAGAATCGGTCGAATTGGCGATCCAAACTGATTCAGTCTGATTCTGGCCGACTCAGCCGGAATTTCAATGATACAGGGGGCTACCCTCTGTCATTGGCTGATCCCTATCCGGATTGGCCGATTCAGCAATCTATGATTGAAATTCACTTTTTTCATTTTTGACATAAGCATCTCATCTAAGATAAACTGTTGGCCTTCAAGTTCTCCTTCATTTCTAACTTCTAATGTAGATTTCTTGTTACAAAAGAGCATCCATTTGGTGACAAACTTTTACCTATCCAGCCCCTCTTTGTATAACTTTCCTGACTTCTGAATGTGTGTGTAAAAATGAAAGCAACTGAAATGGATTACAAGTATGGCCCTAATGTGGCGCAGTTGATGGCACTGTATCCTTGGTGTTAAAAGTTAAAACTAAGGCTGTCCATCAACCATTTATCCCACTTCTGTTGTACATTCAAAAAGATTCATCTGTTGAAGTGCCATTAACTGGGCACTTGGGAAACTAATGTAGATTTTCAGGTGATAGTATTCCCATATTTTCATTTTCTGAGTATGCTTTTCTCATCCTGAGCATATCATGTCTTTTATTATCACAGAGATCTCAAGTTACATCCCTATTTGAAGCTGAAAAACTTTGGGCAAAGGGTATACAGGGGCAAAAGTCAAAATGGCTATCTTTGATACGGGAATTCGTGCTGATCACCCTCATTTCCGCAACATCAAGGTCTGTTATTTATTTATTTGAAAATGGATGTACAATATCGTTAAAATGAAACAAAAAGAATGTATAATGGAGGTACTTTTGTTTTGTTAAGACAAGCCATTTGAACTCTTTTCCTCTTTTTTGTACAATATATCTCCATATATGTATAAGATATAGATATAGATATAATGTGAGGCATTTTTTTTAAAGTGGATATAATGGTGAGCATGTTGTTCATGCATGTATGTGAGGTGCAGGAAGTTATCCTGTCCATGGAGTAAGCTGTAAGTGTTGATTTCCATTTATCTACAGGATGCATTCCCAAAAGCACATGTGCATTCTCCACTCCCAGAATAAGACCATTTCAAAAAGTTTGTGATAGTTGACTTCATTAAACAGAAGTGGTGATGGCAGCTGCAACAGTACACAATTGTGCCCAAGAGCAAGGTTCGACGCATCGGGAATCGGGCGAATCGGGTTTTTCCGATCCGCACGATTCGCTGAATCGGGCCGATTCGCATGGGAATCGGATGGGAATCGGTCCGATTCGATGGGAATCGGGCGAATCGGGTTCCCTGATTCGATTCCGATTCGGCCGAATCCGACCGATTCGATCCGGCATGCCAACCATGCCAAGAGAAAACACCAAGACCATAAACAGCCAACTGATTGTTTTGAGTTACTTTGATCTCTATACTCAGTTGCAGACTTGACTCAGAGTATTGTTTCAGGAGCGCACAAATTGGACAAATGAGGACACACTGAATGACAATCTTGGACATGGAACTTTTGTGGCTGGAGTTATTGCTGGCGAGGATGCAGAGTGCCTGGGTTTTGCTCCAGATACTGAAATTTATGCTTTCCGAGTTTTTACTGATGCCCAGGTAATGCACATGTTTCACATAGAAATATTTTTTATGGTTATTAGAAATGCTTATAATGAAAAGCTCCTTCCTGCTTCCCTGTGCTTCTAGTGTCAAATACTGTTATCCCATCATTGGTCGTGGATAGATCTGATAAAGGTTTCATTGTCTTGACTCTTGATGATTGTTTCTGTTTCCACGTCTGACCTGGCCTTAAGGTGGTACGAAGTCCTAGGTCAACAGAACATCTGAGATGAGAACCTTCAGAAGTCTTCTGACATCAGTTATTAGGCATACAATACCTATTTACTTGGGTGCAGTTTAAGCTCATACAACCAGGGAGCAAGTGTGATGTGTGAAGGTTTGGTTTACCTTGACTTTTTACAAAGCCTAAAAAGGATGGTCAAAGAAGAAAGAGTGATATAGCCATACACGGAAATACAGTCTTCTGTAAGGCAACTGTCAGTGGAATGGTGAATTAAATTGCAGTCCCCTAAAACATAATCTTACTAACAGACGTAAGGCATTTACCAGCAGACTTGTCACGGAGTTAAAAAGTTTGTTGTTCAATTATATCCTTGATTGACCAAGTAAAATATTAAGAAAACATAAAATGGAGAATTTGTGTTCTACTTCTATCTCTTCCTTGTCCTTTCCTTTTTCCTCTTTCAAAGTATCCCTCTCCTTCTGTTTCCTCCTAAATCCCAGAATTGAGGCTGCAGTAATCTAAGCCTTGCTGCTTCTATGGAATTAGCTAAGGCTAGAATTCATGTGCCTGGATTCTAGAACCTTACTTTTTTTTTCTTTGGATTCCATTCTTTTAATAGTTTGGGACTTCGGGATTTTTTTGAAATCCGGCCAAAGGTCTAAGTAAATATTATGAGGAAGTCTTTGGCCAGGAAAGGGGAGTTTGCCAGGTTTGGCTTATGTCTTTTTCTCCTGAAGAATACTATTTATGTGCAGGGACTCAGAAATGATGTTCAGCTTTTATAATTGTTGGCAAAGTTGTGAGAATTCTTTGTTCAGTTTCAATGCAGGTCTCTTACACATCATGGTCCTTGATGCATTCAACTATGCCATTGCAACACATATGGAGTTCTGAACTTGAGTATAGGTGGGCAGATTATTTAGATCTTCCATTTGTGGAAAAGGTATACTCATCATTTTGGAAGAGCATCATTCATCCTTTCCCCCCCTTTCTTGGTGGATTGACAAAGCATGTTAATCAGTAGGACTCCTGAAAGTGGAAACTACTTTTTCCCGTTTTTACTTATGGAGCAGTTACATTTTTTTTTGAAGATGTTGCACTCTTTAGAATTATTTTAGCTAGGAATTTTTTCTAATTTTTAAACATACAATGTGATAACTGATTACATGTTTGGCAAAATCTAAACAATTTTAAAAAATAGTTCATTCCAACTCCTCTAATACCATGAAATACATGGCTTAAGACAGTTATGCATATATTCACATCCCCATGCACACATCCACAAACAATGTCAAGCAACGATGAAGAATGTGACCTAAACTGTCCTCAACAATAGGGAAGATGGTGATTGTCTGGGGGATGCAGGCCTCATCTTGAAATCTGTCTACCATCTGCAAGGGACAGGACAGACAGATACAGCAGTGAGGTGGGTGGTTCCTTTTGTGTGTGTGTTGGTGGGGGGTGGTGGAAAGAAGAGGAAGGGACGAGAGGAGCTCAACACTTGGAAGGAAAGGAGGATGGATGGATGCAGAAGGGAAAATGAATGAATTAGTAAAGGTTTCATCAAACATGTTTCAAATACACTTTTTAGTTCCCTAAGTTTGAAAGAGGAAACACTTAAAAAATGTACTATATTATGAAGGTTCTTTGTAGTTTGTACCACATTCACAAATTCATGAATTGTAAGAATACAAGAACTACAACCGTTTCTATAAAAGGGACAGAAATCTGGTTATCCTTTGCAGCTTCAAGAAGGTGAACTTGATGTTCATTATCATGTAACTTCCTCTTGTAAGGTAGTGCATGGTACAGTGATGGGGCTCAAACGTCCGACTCACAGGAGAATGATCTTGGAGCAGAGACAACTCTACCTCACTACCTCTATGTCAAGGCCCTTTATAAAGCAAAAAGGACAGTCAAAAATGCCCTCATCCACCACCAAGAAGACAAGAGACCAGTGCCCCCCTACCAGAAAAAAAAGAAAAGAAAAGAAAAGAAGGAAAATGACCCTTATATTTCAATTTACCAGCCTAGGAGAGAAGCAAATGGTCTTGGTGTGACAGTAAGGCTACAGGTAAGTATATTCTTCACCATGTCTGACATGCTTCATGGTATAGTGATTTAGTTCTTCATATCCAATTCTCTGGGACATGTGTGAGGGTATGGCCATGGGAAAGAAAAGAAGAATGTTCGGACCATTTTCAAAGTAATGTTCCTTTATTCAGTTCTTCTTGATTAGGACCTTTGGTAGTAGAACAGTGCTAATTTATGGTGCAATAAAAAAATGTAAAATGGAATACTTGCATTTGGATCTTTCTTAAAGCATCATATCAATGTTATGTTTGTAGAAAATGTTATGCAGTTGATGCGTGTTGCAGTTTGTAATATTGTATACCAATGTCCTACATTCAAAACCTAACTATATAGTAGAATCCTTGAAGGTGTTAAATTGATCTGATTTTTACTTGTG
Organism: Colocasia esculenta; assembly: GCA_014218235.1. Classification (NCBI taxonomy): domain Eukaryota; kingdom Viridiplantae; phylum Streptophyta; class Magnoliopsida; order Alismatales; family Araceae; genus Colocasia; species Colocasia esculenta. The sequence continues at coordinate 4,212,796 of CM024762.1, read as the reverse complement.
TTTTTGTTGTTTGCTGGTTTCTTAGGTCTGGGAGCTCACTGCAAATAATATAATTATGGTTTCAGCTATTGGTAATGATGGGCCCTTATATGGCACCCTAAATAACCCAGCTGACCAGAGTGATGTTATTGGAGTTGGTGGCATTGATTATGACAATCATATTGCTTCTTTCTCTTCTCGTGGCATGAGTACTTGGGAGATTCCTCATGGGTAATTCTTGAGAGTGTTTCATTGTATTCTCATCTCTGGACTTCTTCCCTTCCCTATCTATGCTAACAGCAAGTCGACTAGTGGCTTTCAGATGTGCTCATGATGCCTTCTATTTCCTTGCCAAGAAAGGAGGATCACTTCTGATGATTTTATTTGCAGGTATGGTCGTGTGAAACCAGATGTGGTTGCATATGGCCGGGATATCATGGGTTCTAAAATCAGCACTGGTTGCAAGAGTCTATCGGGAACAAGCGTTGCTAGCCCAGTAGTTGCTGGCGCAGTGTGCCTGCTCGTGTCTGTCATTCCTGAAAGCATACGCAAAGAGGTTTTAAATCCTGCAATTATGAAGCAAGCACTGGTAGAAGCTGCTTCCAAACTCTCGGGTCCAAACATGTACGAACAAGGTGCTGGCAGACTGGACCTGTGAGTTCATTGCCTCAACACACTTTCTGGTTTTGTTTGGACATGAATATGAATTATTAATTCTTCTCATTCTCTGTCACAGCTTGAAGTCATATGAGATTCTGAAAAATTACCAACCGAGAGCCAGCATTTTCCCCAGTGTTCTTGATTATACAGATTGCCCCTATTCCTGGCCTTTTTGTCGCCAGCCACTTTATGCCAGTGCAATGCCTGTTATCTTTAATGCAACAATCCTAAATGGTATGGGTGTAACTGGCTTTGTTGAAGGCCCACCAACATGGCAACCCTTTGATGAGGTTGGCAATCTGCTCAGCATCCGCTTCACATACTCGGATGTCATCTGGCCTTGGACTGGTTTCCTCGCTTTGCATATGCAGATTAAGGAAGAAGGTACACATTTTGCAGGTATTATTGAAGGCAATGTAACTGTCAAAGTGTCCAGTCCACCTCATGGGGAGAAAGGTGAACGACGGAGTAGCTCATGTTCACTTTATTTGAAGATAAAAGTCATTCCAACTCCTCTAGATCAAAAAGGCTCCTGTGGGACCAATTTCACAACATAAAATATCCGCCTGGTTATATCCCAAGAGATTCCTTAGATGTTCGCAATGACATTCTTGACTGGCATGGGGACCATCTGCATACAAATTTTCACATCATGTTCAACATGTTAAGAGATGCTGGTTATTACATTGAGACACTCGGTTCTCCTCTCACTTGTTTTGATGCCAGCCATTATGGGACATTGCTGATGGTAGACCTTGAGGATGAGTATTTTGTAGAGGAGATTGAAAAGCTAAGAGATGATGTTATCAACGGTGGTTTAGGACTTGCAGTATTTGCCGAGTGGTACAATGTTGATTCCATGGTTAAGATGAGATTTTTTGATGATAACACAAGAAGCTGGTGGACTCCTGTCACAGGAGGTGCCAATATCCCTGCAATTAATGAACTGCTAGCCCCCTTTGGGATTGCTTTAGGGGACAAAATTCTGAATGGGGATTTTTCAATCAATGGTGAACAAAGCCATTATGCTTCTGGGACTGACATAATTAAATTTCCCGCAAGTGGCTATGTCCATAGCTTCCAGTTTCAAGACAGCTCTGAGAGTGGGGCTGCACAGAACGTGCTGCAAATTTCTGGGATGACCAAGGTGAGGGAATGATCAACTTGTAACTGGGGAGCATAATAGTTCTTTGTATTTTCACAAGGGATATGATGAGGCTTTGAGGTTGGAAAGTTGTTCGAATTTCATAAACCATGGCCTTCAAAGTTCTGTCCGGAGCTTTCTTTATTTCTTTTGAAAGTTAGATTAACCATTCTGACGCCTTACTATGTGCTCATGTTGCCACCATTTTTTTCCCTTCGTTTTACACATGTTTTAGAAAGTGGAACTATCACCACCTCATTTTTCTAATTTCAGCTGGTAAATGCAGGTTGACTATTCAATCCTTGGACTTCTGGAAGTTGGTGGTGGCCGCATTACCGTATACGGAGACTCCAACTGCCTTGACAGTAGCCACATGGTGACAAATTGCTATTGGCTCCTGAGGAAGATACTAGACTTCACTAACCGAATACCAGAGACCCAGTGCTTTTCTCTGATTCAGCTAAAAGAGACCTCCCTCTACGGGTAGATGACAGCCTCTTACCATCCCGTAGAACTGACGTCAACTTCTCTGCATATTCAGCAGTTATTGCGAAGAGCTGATCTGTGGAAGGGACTCTAGGTTTGAAGTGTGGGGAACAAAAGGCTATAGACTTCAGCTGATGGGGAGGAACAGAAAATTACCAGGATATCCTACTGTAGACCTAGTTACTGATCTGAATGGCATTGTGGGAACATCCAATCCTAGATGGGATGGTCTTCAGAAGAAGGTTGAGGGAAACGTCCCTAACACTCCTGTTAGGAACAACCTTAGCAAAAGCATGGACTTCTTAGGTTTGCTTAACCGTGATGAGGTAAAACCTTGCTAACCTTGCATCCCCCCCCCCCCCTCCCCCTCCCAAATTTCAATTTTGATTTTTTAACTGGGATCAATTAATCGCCATTATTCTGGATGGTTCCTTTCAAGAATTGTAAGACACTCGGTAAAGAGTGCATGCACTCCGAGGAAAGAGTGCACATTTGTTCATCCATCCGCTTGCAACTTGACTTGATTCTTTTTACTTGCATCTAGTTAAGCATCATTCTATATGATTCTTTGTAAGCATGGTAAGATACTCAGGTAGCAAAAATATGCATACGAGGGAATAGTGTGCAGTCATTTGGTTGCGACTTAGATTCTGGATTCTGAATAAGCATTTATTGCCAGACCCCTCCTCCAATAAGCATTTCTCTAGATTATGACTAGCTTTTTCAGCTTTATAATTATGACTAGCTTATTCAGCTAATAATGCAAACATCCAAGTTACAATGACAATGTCTGAAGAATTCTTTATCTTGTCCGCACAGCTCGATGCTCCTACGAGGGAATAGTGTGCAGTCATTTGGTTGCGACTTAGATTCTGGATTCTGAATAAGCATTTATTGCCAGACCCCTCCTCCAATAAGCATTTCTCTAGATTATGACTAGCTTTTTCAGCTTTATAATTATGACTAGCTTATTCAGCTAATAATGCAAACATCCAAGTTACAATGACAATGTCTGAAGAATTCTTTATCTTGTCCGCACAGCTCGATGCTCCTACATTTTTGGCCGGTCAGTGGCTCGGACCCATTCTTGTGGGACTCACCTGTAAGTATGCTACCCCTGAGAATTCTCAACTTTCGAACATCATTTTTCTGTCCATCCTCAATCCAGGGAGAAAAAAGAAGAAGAAAAAAAGAGTGTCTTCCGGTAATAAGGTGGTGATCTAAATCGGCTACACCCACAGGTTTTACGTTGTTTGTGAGTTACTGGAGGATGCGACAAAGGCGACGGAAACGGAGGAAAGCATCAGGTCCAAACCGTTCTGCCAACATGGTATAAAGCTTTTAACACACCATGTAGCGGTTCACACACAGGTTTCCCAGTCGAGTTCAGGCTCCGCCATGAGACTTGGGATTTTCCGAGCATGACATCTTAAACCTTGTAGACTGGCAAATCTTTACCGTTTGCTGTATAGAGATGGAGGGCCTCTGTTCTTGAGGGAAGGCAGAGAGATTTTGGAAGGCGAGAGAACTGGTCCTAATGTTGTAACTTTGGGGGAGCAGTCTTGTCTTTGTAATCTGATAACATTGATCATAATAGTAATTACTTGGCATCTTCTCGACCCATCTGCTGTTGTCAAAGAATAACGGATGGATACTACACGATGAGATTTTGTCTCCATTTCCTTCTTGAGGGATCAAGTTCTTCACTTTGTCTTGGATATTGATGAAACAAAAGTTACTTGTCTCCTTTTCCTTCATGGAGGAGTTAGATACGGCTGGGTGTGCAACAAAATACCACTTTGACATGATCAAAAGAAAGAGCATGAGAAAGAGAAAGAGGGGTGGTGCAACAAGAACTCAGCACACTTCAGAGATAAAGTTCAAAATGGAAACACAGGCTGATGAACAGCGGAAGAACCAGAAAAAGTACACATAGAAGAGACTCCAAACGAAGAAAAGGGGAAGCCCAAAAAAAAAAAAAAAAGAAAGCAAAGGCGCCGCCTTTCATATCAGAGCTTCAGTTAAAGTGGGTAGTTTCTCTTCCTCGTTGCTCCCATCCTCGTCTTCTCCACCGTTCTTCTTCTTCTCCTTGTCTCCTTTCTGGACGTCGGCACCCACGCAGGCCTTCTTCCCGCCCTCGGCCAATCCCGCCGCCGTCGCCGCCGCTTCTTCTCCGCCCAAGACCACGACTTCATCGGTGGCGATGATGCCCCCCTCGGCGCCCACGACCACCACATCATCCGCAACCCACGGCTCCTCCCCCGCTGGAAAGCTCCCCTTCTCACGGACGCCGCCGCAGAGTGGCTTCGTCGGGAGCTCGCCGGTACCGAGCAGGGCATCTGGAACCGCCCCGTTGCTCGGGCCGGGGTCTTCCACGCAGCCGCCGTCCTCGTCCTCGTCCTCGTCCTCGTCCCCCCCAATGATCCGCGATTTGACGAAGTCCGCGGCTTTGAGGAAGGCTTCCTTGATGGCTTCCGGCGGGAGGGCGCAGTCTTCCAGCCCCGCGTCCTCCAGCTTCGGGGGGCAAATTATCGCCGCCTCCATCACCTGAGAAAGCTCGAGCTCGTTCTCTTACTCAGAGAGAGGGAGAGAGGGGTAATGGGGGATCACCGTCGATGTTTGCTGCGTTTTTATAGATCTCCAGGGCGGAGACGCGCGGGCCCGAAAGCTTCGAGCATTGCTGCTTTGCTGCCCCGCCGCATATGGATGTCGGACGCGTATCGGCTCCACCTGCTATCGTTGGGCTTTGGCAACACGGCCCCACTACCCCTTTGTTCTCCCTTTTTTGCCGGGCAAAAGATTCTTTGGAAATTTTCTAAAATAATCCTCTCTTAAGAATTATTATTAAGCGAAGCATTTCTTAAATACGTATCAATATGTATAATAAAATATTTTCAAAAGTATTCTTAATATTTTGACGAGTTAATGACAATGTAGAGATAAGTATATTGCACAAAACAATTATAAGTATAAAAGTATCACCTTGTTAATACACGTTATCTTATATTTCTTTTTTATGACAGTCGGATGTTCAAGTATTTTAATGCTGAATAATACTCATTGTAAGAGTGATCTTGCAATGCATAATGGAGATTATAAGATAGCAATTCTATTAGTAATTAGGCCCGGCAAGCCCCCCTTCTCTCTCTCTATCTCTCCTCCAACTAATAAAATGGTTATATATCATATTTATTGTAAGAGTGGTTTTGTAACAAGTATTTCTCTTTAACATTTATATTCTATATATAAGTATTCTTAGTATTTTGACAAGTTAATGTAGAGATAACTATTGACACGGGGAGAACCCCACAAGTCGGCCTGGGCTACGACTCGGCCGACCTCCCGTCACATCCTAGGCAGACGAGGATGAATCACCCGGATCAAAGCACCAGCATAACCTAGGCAACGTCCCTCGTGGCCTAGGTCGTCTCGACTGACGTGGCGACGATGGCCCAAATCGACATCCTGACGTCGATCGGTGCCGAGACCATAAGCTCGGCCAAGGGCAAGGCTAAGCCAACTTGGCCGTTCGTGACATGGAGCACGGCATGTCCGCGGGATTCCTGGGAACGTGGCTCGCGTGATTGTCGGAGCATTAGTCGAGAAGGTAATGACCGATGATCGTGAGCTCGATAATAACAGCCATTAAGACCACGATCCTCATGATCTGGCATGTCGGTTATGGCCACGATCCGACGATAATCACCGGAATCAGCCGCGAGATTCACGGGGTCGTCCAACGGTTACCTTGGGTGGGCTACCACTATAAAAGAGGCAGACATTCTACAGACGCAAGTATGCAATCTCTCTGAGACTTCCCGAGTAGCCGACCTCAGTTACTCTAGCAGTAAAGTTTGCGCCGTCTGTGAGAAGAAACAGAAGCTTCTATGGCACCCAAAGGAAAAGGTAGTTGCTCGCTCATCCGGGGATGAGATTATCCTCGTCGTAGCCTTAGAAGAGGTCGTTGCTGGAGGTTCTAGGTCCGGCGAGTAGGACTCTTCAACATTTTCCCATCTCGATCAGGTGGAGCAAATGATAGCTAGCCTACACGAGGTGCTCGCTCACATGGAACGAAACCAACAGTTCGCAGCAGCTCGGGCTGGAACTGCTCAGGGTCAGGTCGCGCCTTTCGCGGCTGACCCTGGTTTCATGGCACCATCGGCCGCGCACGTCCCTCCTCTGACATTGTTTGCTAGCCATGAGGAAATCTCGACCACTTCACCGGTGTTCTCGGCCCCACCTCCTCTGGATCCAGTACTGCCCCTCACTACTCCAGCAACGACGGTAGAACCAGGCGCGCCTAGAACGATCGAAGCTGACCACTACTTGATAGAGTGACGCCTATCCGGACAAGCACTCTGGCCACGGAACCTCGGTGTAGGGACGACCTCCTCGAAATGAACAGAAAGATCGAGGCCCTACAACGTTGTACCCACGTCCCCTTGTTCGTGACTCTCTTGTCCTCCTCGTCATTCGTCGAGGAGATCACGTTGACCCTGACCCGTCGAAGCTATAGCTTCCAAAGTTCTGACGGTACAATAAGACGACAAACCCCATTCACCATCTCGACAACTTCCAAGGTCAAGTCGAGATGGTGAACATCTCAGACTCTTTGAAGTGTCGTGCGTTCATGTCCACCATGGATGACTTAGCACTTCAATGGTTCAAGGCATTGCCGGTGCGTTCGGTGACGGGCTTCACCGACCTGGCACAACGCTTCCTCGACCACTTCTACAATATGGTGCATCACTCCTTGTGCACCAACGACTTGTGGCTAGTCGCACAGAAAGAAGATGAGCTCTTTCGCGACTACACCAGGAGGTTCCAACTCGAGGTCATGAAGGTGATTGACCACGACTTGCGAACCGTAGCCAACATACTCATGTGGGTCTACTGCAACGCGCCCTTTGTGGCATCTATAGCGAAGAATCCCCCGATGAGTCTGGTCGACCTCCTCTCCCAAATGCAAAAGTACGTGTGCTTAGAGTCAACGCTCGGGGTCGGCGGCAAGCTGAGCCAACCTACCGAGCAGGGGTCGACTAGCAGTGCACTGACCCCAAAGAAGGCAAAGAGAGAGGACCATCAAGGAGGTGTAGAGGCTTAACGGTCAGGTCATGTGTAACGTCATGGCCATTCAGATCTGAGTTTAATGGTTGTAGTGTGGTGCTTTTGACCAATGTGTGGCCATTGGGCCTAGGTTGTGGCCTTCGTGCATTGTGTGGGTGTCATAGGCCAGAGCTTGGGACCCATAGAGCCCACTGGTTCTCTGGTTGAGAACGCGAAGGGGGTGTATGTTGCGTTCTGAACGTGTCCCCCGTCTGTGTCACGTTCTCCACACCGCTTCTTTTAGTGGTTTGGCTGTGTGTGTAACGCATGGCACGTCGGGTTCTTGAATGTATTGGCTAGGTACATCGCATTATTAATGCGACAGTTACCTATGTCGCGTTCTTATTTTCGATTTCTTTAAAGGCGATTTGGCGGCCAAACAGAGCAGAGAGCTCTTTTCGACCGGAGGAGGCTCTGCTGGTGGCATCTCCGGCGATTTTGGCTCAGTTTCCATGCGAAGAGGTTGCCCAGAGTGTAGAAAGTGCCGATCGAGTCTCGTTCTTCAAGTGCTTCGTGTTGGTAGGGAGATTTCTCTATTTCCTCACTTTGTTTGAATAATTGAAGCATGGAAATCATGAAACAATATGTGTATGTGATTCCCTGATAGTTTACATGATTTGTAGAGGTTTGAATTGAATATAAGTAGGGTTTTAGGAAGATTTCTGTGTGAGAACTGAAGAACAGGGTTTCTGTCTAAGAAGGCGACGAGTCGAGCTGTCGCATTCAAATCATGACCCTGGCCCCATCGCGTTCTCTTTGTAAACGCGACTTGTCGGGCTGTCACGTTCTTAACGCGACAATCCACCCCGTCGCGTTCTTCTTTCCGAGGTGTGTTATGTGGTTTTGGGCAATGAGGGTCCAGTGTGGACTTAGCCTTGGTTATTTAATGTTGATTTAAGATGTTTAAGTATGGTTAATGGTAGTAAAGCATGACTTAGGGTTAATGGCTCAGATTGTGGTTAGTTACTTATTTATGTTTATCATGTAATGATGTTCAACATGTAAGAGTTATGCGGTTATCTGTTTAACTGTAGTATTTGTATATAGTTGAGTTAGGGGTTATATGATATCATGTGATGATTAATCGTGGTACACAGTGGTTTATGAATGAATGGTTTAAATGTGTGTTAGGTGTGTAGCATGGTTTGTGTGTTTGCTGAGCTTGGCGGTCCGACGTCTATTTCGGAATGCCTCTCTAATCAAATACCCCAAGTTCTTTGTGAGCTAGGCACGTTGTGTCAAGGTTTGTCCCAGTACTGTGTGTACCGTCGAGGTATGTGTCGTCTTCCTGAACACCCTCACTCATTTGTTTGTTTGTTGAGTAGCTCATCCAGCTGAGGGAAAGATGACAGTGGGGCCGCTACTTGTGGTGTGCGAGTGTTCTCTGTTCAGTCGCTTGTAGCGCGCTCGTGGTTGGGGGGACGGACACCAGTAGACGTACTAGCCCCCAGCTAGTCCCGTGTTTCCACTTGCCTCACTTTGTGGTCCCCAGAACCCGTAGAAGTGTGTCAGGCGTGGGTCTGCAATAGAAGTTGCCGCAGAGTGGTGTTGGTTGGTCTCCACAGTTCTTTGGCTTACGTAGTATTGTGGTGGAGCCGTAGTTAGAATTTCTATTCGTGGCTTCGAGACTAAGAGGTGGTTCTCGTGTTTGTTAGATCGGGTTGGATACTGGCGTCATGAACCAGTAGTCTTTACCCGAGTGGTGGCGTCATTCCTTCTGACTTGGATTTCTAGTAGTTGTGGTTGTAGTGTTTACCGACTATAGTTTCTTACTCGTTGGTCATGCAAAGTTTCTAGTTGCGCAGTTGTGGTTCTACCGCGGTACCTTCAGGTTTCCAGGTACATGTACCCTTCTCTGGTAGTCGGTCGTTGTGGCATGTCGGGTGCCGGTTTCAGGTGTTGTGGTGGAGCTGTGCTCCGAGGAGGTCGTGTTGTGTGTCGTGTTTTTACTCTTATGTGGGTAGTCCTTAGGTGTGTTTTATTATTCTATTGTGTGGTGGACTGACTCCTTGCTGTCAGTCCTGTTACCTTTCATTGATGGTTTACATGTGTGGCTCGTGGCTTACTCGTTTCGGTTACTGTGGTGGACTAGTGTTTCTGCACTAGTCCTATTGTTCCCTTTATTTTTCATGAATTGTATTAGCTAGTGTGTTTATGTTTAAATATAATTTAATTATATTTATTGCGAGCATGTCTTTACTTCAGTAGTTCTACTGTCGGTGTTACCAGTGAGACCCTGAGGAGGTGTTACTCCTTTGTGCAGTTTCTGGTTGTTGTTTCTCTTTTTAGGAGGTCCCTACTGAGCCCTTGACTTTTTGAGGCTCACTCCCTTACAGCTCTTTTTAGGTGTTAGCAGCTTACTTGTTTTGCAGAGATGTTGTGGCGGACTTGTACCACCAGTAGTTGAATTGTAGTTGTGGTTTGTGTGACCTTTGCTCCCTCGGGTATGCCCCAGGTAGTTGTACTTTTCTCTTGGACATGTAATAATGTATTGGGACGGTGTAAAGTGTTGTAAATGAGTATGAGAACATGTACTTTCTTGTCTATTATACTTCTGTGGTGGTCTTTTATATTCTTACTAGACATGTGTGTGAGTTATCACTTGCGAGACTTCGGTTTGTTCGTTGGAGGCAGGTCTGAATATGGAGCCTTATTAGGCACAAATATCTAGGATCACTACATCACAGCCTTAAGTAGATTTTGTCGAGGTCGGCAGAACACTGCAGGCCGTTCTTCAACGTGCTCAGGAAGGGTCAGTTCGAGTGGGATCATGCGTGCCAAAAGGCCTTCGACGAGATCAAGGCGCATTTGGCCAGCGTACCCACACTTAGCAAGCCTTAGCTTGAAGAGGAGTTGATGTTGTACCTCTCAGCCACCGACCATTCAGTCAATTCGGTGTTGGTACGAGAGGAAGGACGACAACACCTGCCAGTGTATTACATGAGTAGAGCGTTCTGAGGAGCCAGCAGTGCTACACCGACTTAGAGAAAGCAAGTTATGCTCTTGTCATGGATACACAACGGCTCTGACCCTATTTCCAAGCCCACAGGATCGTTGTCCTCACCGACGTTCCAATCAAACATGTGCTCGGTCACCCCGAGGCCTCGAGGAGATTGGCGAAGTAGACTATCGAGATCGGCGAGTTCTATATTGCCTACAAGCCATGGGTCGACTCTCGCCGAGTTCATCTCTGAAGAAACAGTGAGACCCACTGTGCAGAAGGACATCGGCTTGGGCTGGAAGGTTTTCATGAATGGAGCATCAAGTTCCCAAGGCAGTGGAGATAATGTCGTCTCCACTCTCCAAAGGGCCTCGTCCTTAAGTACGTGATCTGCTTTGGCTTCTCGGCCTCAAACAATGTGGCTGAGTACGAGGCTGTTATCTCAAGACTTTGGATGGCGAGGTCACTAGGGGCCACTCGGGTCACGGTCTACAACAACTCTCAACTGGTCGTCAGCTAGGTCGCAAAGGATTTTGAAGCACGAGAGGAGAAGCTCGTGTAGTACATGAGTGAGGTGCTCAGGTTAATGGAAGAGTTCGATTCAGCCGAGCTTCAGAAGATCCCGAGGGCCGACAACTCCTAGACCGACACACTTTCAAACTACGCAACGACGAGCACTACCTCTAAGCCACGGTACTCATCGAAGAACTTTGCGAGCTTCTGGTCTCGACGGATGTTTTCTGTGCATAAGCGAGTCCGACCTAGATGACTCTGATTGTGGAGTACATTCGAGATGGACTGCTTCCAGAAGATCAGGATGAGGCGCTAAATATGAGGCGACGAGCTCTGAGGTTCTTCATGATGGGAGAAGTCCTCTACAGAAAGAGCTTCGAGTACCCACACTTTCGTTGTGTCGGCCCTGACCAGGCCAAGGAGATCATACATGAGGTGCATGAGGATAGTTGCGGAAGTCACATATGTTGGAGCTTGGTCGTTGGTTCGGCGAGTGACTCAGCAAGGTTATTGGTGGCTGACCATGCTGAAGGATGCCGAGAGCTACATCATGAGGTGCCATCAATGTCAAGTCTTCAACAAGGTAGATCTCCAACCACTAGCAAGCCTCACCCCTTTGTTGGCTCCGTGGCCTTTGCGCAATGGAGAATGGATATCCTTGGCCCTTTCCCTTTAGCCTCGGGTCAGTAGAAGTTCCTCATTGTCGACGTCGACTACTTCACGAAGTGGGTTAAGGCTGAGCTGCTGAAAAAGATCATCGATGCCAATGCTTGGGGATTCGTGTGGAAGAACATCGTCTTTCGATTCGGCTTACCAAGGACGTTGGTTACTGACAACGGCAGGCAGTTCGACAATCCAATGTTCCATCGAAACTAATCTCAGCTCGGCATCCATCACCGGTTCACCTCGGTTGCTCACCCTTAGTCCAATGGGCAAGCCAAGGTGACTAACAGAACCCTCCTCAACGGGTTGAAGAAGCGGTTCGACGACTTAAAGGGGTGTTGGGCCAAAGAGCTCTCCCATGTGCTCTAGGCATACCGCATCACACCCCGAGAAGCAACAGGAGAATCCTCTTTCATGCTCACTTTTTGGGTGGAGGTAGTAACCCCAGTGGAGCTGCTCGTACGTTCGAAAGAGTTTCAAGCTTCGAGCATGAAAGCAACGACCGTTCTCTCCGAGTCGAGTTGAACCTGATCGAGGGACGACATGATCGAGCTGATCGGGATGGAGGTATACCAACGAAGGATGAAGCGAACCTTCGCCACTAAGGTCAGGCCGAGACGCTTTGGCATCGGCGACCTCGTCTTACGCAAGCTAGCCATCTCAAATCCGATGTTCGCATTGGTAAGCCCTCTTCGAACTAGGAAGGTCCATACCGTGTGGTCGAGGACCTCGGTCATGGGACCTATTAGTTTTCGGACATGAGCGGGTCGGCGATTCCGAGGACCTAGAATGTCGAGCACCTACAATGTTATTTCCCTTGAAATGTTAATAAAATACAAAATTTATTATATTTATATGAATTAAATGTGAATGAACTGTTGAAAATCGACGAGTCGCTTTATAGCATCATCGTCTATTAACATCGTATTAGCGTCGGAGGAGAAAGTAGCGAGGTCACTTCGGCACTCGACTAGTCCTGACAATGCGTGTTAATAGCATCATCTTTTGTTAACATTGTATTAGCATCGGAACAACTGCGAGGTCGCTTTAGCACTCGGCTGGTCCCGACAATACGAGTTCTTGTCTCACAGCCTCCTAAAGTGTCAGTGGAGACAGCACGTCGCTTTAGCGCTCTTGGCTGCCACGACCCCATGAGCAGATGGAGAAAACGGCTCTTCCTATCCCACGGTCTGAAGTGTCGTGAGCGGACAGGGAAAGGCCCAACTAATTAAGTTCACAAGAGGTCACTTCGGCACTCTTAACTCGCCCAACATGTAAGGTCATGGATACGCGTCGGCTAAAGATTGAGGACGTCAAGGCAACCTACGACTAGGTCAACCACGTCAGGACGAGTTAGCGACAATGTTACTCTAAGGTCTCGGATCGTCTTATGAAATAAATCACCTAAGGGAAAGTTCTCGGACTCCAACAACTTAGATCGTCGTGATTGGCAAAAGAGAAGAAATTTGAAATTGGCAGAAAGATTTCCATTGTATAAAAGGCCCCGGCTTTTTGGCCGAGTCAGTGATACAAAAGAGGCCTCGGCTAGTGCCGAGGCTAGGAAGTTAAACAAAATGGAGACCCGTGCAAGAGTTGCCTACTCGGTGGTCGGGGGTGACGACAATGTTGGGCTTGATGGCTTCCGAGGCCCTGGCAGCAACCGTCATGGTCCCCTCGACTAGATAAGTGACGTCGTCCCCGGCAGTGGCAATAGATGGGCCGACTTCGACAGAAGTGGCGTCGACAGCAGCATAGGTCTCCATCGACAAGTGGTCACTTTGGAGGCTCCAACCCTGACATGTCTAGCTCAGGGAAGGTCTCCGTGATGTGCTTCAGGCAGAAGACGTACCCATCCTTGAAGAGGCCGTCATTTGCTTCCTCAGAACGTTGGACTTCTGATATTCGGCCACTGCCTTCTATCGCTCAGCCTTAATATGCTTTGCAAAGTCAACCTTGGTCGCTTCATGTGCCTACTTCTCAGCCTGGTAAGATTTGCGGAATTTGTCTACTACCAACACCAGTCGGGAGGCCTTGTATCCCACCTTGGAACCTGATGCGACTCTTCGTCACGAAGCTTCTCGGCTTTCGTGGCCCTCTTCTTAGCCTCCTCGGCCTTCTTCACCGCCGCCTCCGCCTTTATCTCCGCCTCGGCCACTCGCTTGTCGGTGTTGATGCAGGAACTCTCAATCTTCTGAAGCGGTTTCCCGACCAGTGCCAATTGGTCTTGCATTGTGCGGTAAAGGTCTTTGATGACCTCATTCGCTATTAGGCCCTAAACATAGGCCATGGCAGAAGAAGGAGTCTACCAGCACCCCCACTCCATGGAGGTGGGCACCTCCCTCGGCGGCGGCAAATGCGGAGGCTGGGATGAGCCCGTAGGGGTCACATCGGAGGCTCTTGCGGCTACGACAGTGGCTGCATGGAGGGGATGCTGGTCGGAGAAGCGATGATTTGCACGTCGAGCTCTTCCTTGCGAGCCCGTTTCTGACCTTGTCTCACCTTTTTCTTCTTTCCTCGAGAAAAGAACCTCTGCTCAACTTCATCAAAAAAGGAAGAGCCCCCCTTTCTCGCAGGGGCCTCTTCATGATGGTGCAACTTCCCTTTGTCGGCCATTTCTACAAAAGAAGGGAGATGGTTAGTTCTAAAAAAAGTAGTAGTAACTCGGAAGAGAGGCGTCGGTAAGGATGTCAGACCTCAATTGACCTTATTGATCAGCTCGAACAGCTTGTCAAACAGGTTGTACAGGTCGGGGACTTCCACCGCCTATAGAGATTTGAAGTCTGAGAGCTCAGATTCGAGAAAGTGAGTAGGGGGTTGGAATGCATTGTCCTAAACGTTTATGGACAACCAGGTGGTTGGGAAGGCCATCCCTTGTGGCAATAAACAAAGTAGTAGTTCTTCTTCTAGTTGTGGATAGAGGAAGGAGCTCGGCCAAGGATGTGCCGACATGTGCGAGTTGTGAAGTAAAGCCAGTCGCCAAAGACTTTTACCGAGAAACAGTAAAAGAAAAGGCAAGTGTTCGGCATCACTTTCACAAAGGCGCAAGCGGTGAGGAAGCCAACAACTGACGTCCACGAATTAGGGGCCAGCTGTGAAGGAGCGACTCCCAGAAGAAAGAGGAGAAGAAGAACAAAAGGATGCAAGAGATATCGAAAGTCTGCTCTGATGGCCTTAGTGTAGAGGCAGAACCCATTCTCCATCGTATGATGGGATCGGATCTGCTCAGATCAACAAGGTGGTATCCTCAGGGAAGACTAGACCAGGATGACCTATTATCCATTCGAGGGTCTCATCGTCAATTTCGCTCGAGGCGTCGGCCACTAAGTTGGACTACTGACGAGAGATGGAGGTGGAAGTTGAAGATTTCTTGGACACATATGTCCCAACAGTGACCTTTGGATCACCGACCTTTGCGGCGGGGGCCGACGCATGTGCATCGGATGGACCCACCTCACGAGGGTCGACTGGGGAAGATGCGCTCGGCGGCGTCAGAGTAGAAGGGTTCTCAGAAAGAGAATACCCTGAGGACGTAGAGGAGGACTCAGAAGAAGAACCGGAAGTAGAGATAGAGCTCATGGATTACCTCTGGAAGGAGTGAGTGAGGAGGGAAGATCGGATGCCAAGAAGATGAAGATCGGACGCCAAGAAGATGAAAGTTCGGACGCACGTCGAAATGTCGTCTCCTTCAAAGCTCACACAACTAGGCAAGGGGAGACCTTTCGGACCCATACCGCCCTATTTATAGAGCTTGGGGATCGTCCAAATCTAGCGGCTACGATTCATCGCCCCCTTCAAGCGCCTGGATCGTCCCACGTGGCAACATCTGATAGGCTGGAGAGCTCCACCTCAAATTCCAACCGATGCGGCTCTCAAGGATGGCAATTGCAGCGCTCGAAAGTCGAAGGGGCAATGCCGCTAAGGACACGCATGCGGCAGTCGAGGCAACGACATGACCCTGGGCGCGTTACATGACAGACGAGGCTACGCATCATCAATTCGACGGCACTTTGAATACAGTAAAAGGTACAGGTGGCAGGCCACGTGGACTAACAGGGCCACATGGCGATCTGCATGTCAGTAGCAAAGTTCAACAGGCTCACCTCGGCCCGCAACACGGCCTGACGTGAACCTAGGGGGCCAATGACACGAAGAGAACCCCACGGTCAGCCTGGGCTACGACTCGGCTGACATCCCAACATGTCTTGGGCAGACGAGGATGAATCGCTCGGATCAAAGCACCAACAATCACCTAGGCCAACGTCCCTCGTGGCCTAGGTCATCCCGGCCGACGTGGTAATGATGTCCCGAACCGACATCCTGACGCCGACCGGTGTTGAGACCATAAGCTCGGTCAAGGGCAAGGCTATGCCAGCTCGGCCGTTCGTGAGATGGAGCACAGTGTGTCCGTGGGATTCCCAGGAACGTGCCTCACGTGATTGCCGGAGCATTAGCCGAGAAGGTAATGACTGAGGATTGTGCACCTGATAATAATGGCCATTAAGACTACAATCCTCACGATCTAGCATGCCGGTTACGGCCACGATCCGATGATAATCACGGAAATCAACCACGAGATTCGCAGGGCGTCCAACGGTTATCTTGGACGTGCTATCACTATAAAAAATGCAGACATTCTACAGACGCAAATATGCAATCTCTCTGAGACTTTCCAAGTAACTGACCTCAATTACTCTAATAGTAACAACTGCATTGCACAACACAATTATAAGTATAAAAAGTATCACCTTATTAATACACGTTATCTTATATTTCTTTTTTATGACAGTCGACTGTTCAAGTATTTTAATGCTGAATAATACTTATTGTAAGAGTGATCTTGCAATGCATAATGTAGATTATAAGAGAGCAATTCTATTAGTTGATTAGGCCTGGCAATCCCCCCTCCTCTCTCTCTCTCTCTCTCTCTCTCCTCCAACTAATGAAATTGTTGTATATCATACTTATTGTAAGAGTGGTTTTACGACAAGTATTTATCTTTAATGCTTAATTCTATATAGGACTATTGTTTAATTGATGTATATGTGAGTATTTCTATAATTATTACAAAAATCGTCCGACCCAAAACAAAGAAAACTCTTAAGTCAATATGAAACGGTATGCTTTGTTAGTTACCGTATTGCACTACAAGTTAGTAACGATTTTAAGATTGCTACCAGTGTTATTTTTTTATGAGTTTGGCTCCTCGGGTCAATTTTAGTATTCATAGATAAAAATCCTAATAGCTTTAATGCAGGACAGAGCAAACTCACTGATTAGGTTGGTGATTTCTTGGTGTCTTTAATGGGCCAATATTGGGTCTCGGGCAGTGGCTTGTTTGTTTTATATATGGGGAACCATGCTTGTCATATACTTGGATAATTCCGATCTAAAAGGGTAAAAATTAGTTTAAAAATAGGTTCTGGGGATAAACCTCAAATCAATTTAAGATTGGCCTTAGAGAGAAAAGATTAAGAAGAGGAGAGGAGAAAAAAGAGGTGGACACTAGAGTGTTGACATGTTACTCAGCTTACGTACATTCTTTGGTCTTCTCTTGAAGACCACCCTGGCCTTGGAAAAGATTGATGGTTGATAGGGGTGTAAACAAGTAAATACATTAATGAACAATTCGAAGTTCGACTCGATAAAAGTTAACTCGACTTGTTTATTAGATTAACGAGTCGAGTTTGAATAACAATTAAGCTCGGTTCATAACGAGTAAAATTTGAACACATGTGAGCTCGACCCGATTATATTCATGAACAACTCATTTAATTACTCATTAATAACTCTTTTAAATACTCATTAAGAACGTGTTAATAGCTCATTTAAATATTTATTTTTAATTAAATAAATTATTAAATAATTTATAGAGGATATAAATTCTTTGTTTACTTTGACACCATGAGATGTTATGAAAAAAAAATGTAAAGGTTGATATCTAGAAGTTAAACATATAAAGGGGACAAAATTGAAAAGTTTTTACTTGATGGATCTTGGCCATCCAAAAGCTCCATCCAACGAGCAAGATTCAAGAAGCACAAAGTGGCCTTACCCCGTTACCCTAGACTAGCCTCCCCACCCCCATCTGGCCATTTCGCTAACGCAAAGAGGCCACCCGATTTTGGACTGCCTTGTGCCTTCCCCCTCTCCTTCCTTCTCAACACTAGATCTAGGTTTTGCGGGTGTGTCCAACAGTCTGACCCTCATCTCTAACTCCGACTGTCAACTCCGGTCGTCGTCTTCTCCCCGACCGCTGTCGTCATCATCGTCAGACGCAACTCTGTCGCTAGCCAACACCTCCATTGCTAAGGCTTGCAAGCCTTCATGTAACGACATAAGATCCGAGATACCAGATACCCTCTAGTATACTCGAATACTGAATTGCACCCACGAACCGAAGCTCGGAAGGATTAAAAAAGATGTCCAAAGAAGCCATATAAGAAATTGAACTACAACAAGTGAGCACTAAACTCCAATATAACAACATAATATGTACAACTAAGAGGATAAGTACAGTCAAAAGCTAGCAGCTAAATAGGACCACTGGAGCGACTCTGCACGTCTATGCCCTGAGCCGACGGTGCCTCACCTGAAAGGAAAGGGAGTGACTCTCTACTTGTGACGGTCCTCGCCAATCAGACCCGCTAACCTGATAGCAAGTCTGATCCGAGTCCGCCTCCCGCGAATGGGCCAAAGCCTCGCAAGGGATATCAAACCACGAGTCCGTAGAAATATAGAGGAATTAACTTAAACATTCATAAGATCTGTCAATCCCACAAATATTACATGCAATATACATAGCCATAGCACACTGTAGCCTAACTACAACAGAACCTGGGGCATACCCCGAGTGCACAACAGAAAAGTAGGATTACACTGCTGGTGGTGCAGACCCTCTACTGGACGACGGACGCAAAATCTCCGGATCTCCCTCACCTGGTAGGAGGTAGGGGTGAGCCTCACGTGTCACTGGCTCAGTAGGGAAACTCCCTAGAAACCGAGCAAACCAACACAAGTAGTAAAGCAGGAAATGCTATACTAACAATTTATATAATTATCAAGCAGGATATAAAACTGTAAGTACAACTTACCATTTGCCGCTTAATAGAAATCAACGTAAATAAATAAATGGCAACACCAAACAGGTGTACGAGTTACTGTAGAGAAACGCCACACTCGAGCCACGTCAACTGGTTCGCAACACCAGTTACTGACCCGGACAAACAACACAGGACCACCTCTCAGTCCCGCAGTCACGGACGAAAGGTCCAGCTGCTGCTCCACTAAACAAGTACAAGAACTGTGGAGTCCAACTAAACCACCACAACCTACAGGTCACACACCACGCAGGCCCATGCCTAACACCTTTAGGGACTCTGGCCTGAGCTCCCTAAAGTGAGGCACTAGAAAACAGGACTAGCTGGGGTCCAGTACGTCTACTGGTGTCGTCTCCCCCAACTATGAGCGCGCTACAAGCGACAACACAACCAACTCTCTCTAGTCGCTGTCCCACTGCCGTCTTTCCCCAGCCGGACGTACTACTCAACACAAGAGTGAGGGTGTCCAGGAAGACGACAAGACCTCGTTGTACCCAGTACCGGGACAAGCCCCGAGCACTCACGTGCCTGGCTCACACAAAACTGGGGCTCCCAACTGAAGAGGTATCCACGGAAGGCGTCCAAACTACACACCACGTACACAGAAACCACGTGCACGACGTAAAGTCACGTAAAATCTTCACGTAAATCACGTGAACAACTAATAAACCACACATCACACGCTCCCCGAGCGTAGAGAGTGCCAATGCACCTCTTTCTATCACCCAATAACATAAACCGGGTTGAACAATTATTCCTACACAAACATTTATGCTCGAAAGACAACATTCGGCTGTTGTCGCCGCGGCACGATAGACCGCCTTCAGAACGCGACGGCTCGCGGTGTCGCGACCTGATCGCGGCTCTCAGAGACGACCGCGATAGCAGGTGCGAACCCTGTTCAGAACCCTTCAATCTGATCACCCCAAACTCTTTATAACCAATAGTTTCAGTCCATTTTCATGCTTTAATGTGTTCCTACACATGCTATCTATGTTTTAGAAAGCAGAAACACATTATCCACTTCACACGGGAAATCCACGGATCAAAACTCAGGAAATCTCTCTACCTTCGCGAAGAACGCGAAGAACAAGGCCAGCACGATGTTTCCCCGCTCCACTGATCGTCCTCGCAGTGGAAGCTCGTCAAGCCAACCTTATCAAGCTAATCGCCCGAAAATCCCCACAGCAAATGTCCCCTGGCCGAGCAGAGCTTTCACTTGCTCTGTTCTGCTAGGTTACTTAAAAACATAACGCAGGTAAGAACGCGACGCCCTACACAACCGCGACCTGAACGCGACGCTTTCAACTGTCGCGTCAAGCCTGCTGACGTCAGTTCTTGCACCCAGCACGCGACACGCGGCGCACATGCACACGCTCACTTAACCGGCGGTATCATGAACGCGGCGCCCTGAGCTGTCGCGACACAAACACGACGATCCTCACTGTCGCGATCCATCGCGACACCCCTGCTGTCGCGTCGCGATAGAAACTGAGAAACAGAGATGCCTTGGGCAAAACCTCAAAACCTGCGAAAATCACCTGCCTCATACATGTCATCGGCCATACACTGGCCTCCACAACCACACAAGGACGATCCGAACGGTCGGAACGTTACATTACTATCACCTAAAAATAATTTCATCCTCGAAATTTAAAACAAAAGCCAACTATCAAAATTTCAGTTCAATTCATATAGTACTATCACCTAAAAAGAATAAAACTTACTCAAACAAGTATGGATACACTTTTCTCATTTCTTTCGCTAATTCCCAGTGTCTTCGCCACCTTGTATGTTCTCCCATCTGACTTTTACTAACTCAATTTCCTTATTTCTGAGCTTTTGAGTTCTATAGCCTGAAATTTGCACTGGATATTCTGGCATTGACATATCCGGCTTCAAATCATCTCTTTGATAGCTAACAACTTGAGATGGGTCCTTGATAAATTTCCTCAACATTGAAACATGAAAAACATCATGCGCATCTGTGAAATCTGCTGGCAAGTCCAATCTATAGGCTGCTTCACCCATTCTTTCTTATTTGAAACGGCCAACATATCTCGGGCTCAACTTGCCTTTCTTACTGAACCTTAATACACCTTTAGTAGGAGATACCTTTAAAAATACGAAATTCACCAACCTCAAATTGTAATGGTCTACGTCTAACATCTACATAACTCTTCTGGCGACTCTGAGCTGTCTTTAATTTCTCTTGGATGAATCTCACTGTTTCTGCACATTGGCGAACTAATTCTGGCCCAAAACTATCTTTCACCTACTTCATGCCAATTTAATGGTGATTGCACGGTCTACCATACAATGCTTCACAGGGTGCCATTTCAATACTCGAATGGTAACTGTTATTATATGCAAACTCAACTAGACCCAAATGACGCTCTCAAATGCCTCCCCACACAAGACAAAAGCTCTCAACATATCTTCGATAGTTTGAATTGTTCTTTCCGTCTGCCCATTGTTTGTGGTGATATGCTGAACTATACCTTAGCTCTGTGCCGACAACTTTTTGTAAACTTCTCCAAAAACCTGAAGTAAATCGAGGGTCTCGATCTAAACTATGGTGACTGGTATTCCATGCAAAGGTACAATTCTTTCCAAATATAGTTTAGCTAATCTATCAACTGACCAAGTCATACTACTGGTAATAACTGCAAACCTTGGTCAATCTCTCCACAAAATCCATATTGCATTATGACCTGATGAGCTGGGCAAACCAACTATGAAATCCATTGCTATATCATCCCACTTCCATTGCGGAATGGGTAATGGCTGCAACAATCCTCCTGGCTTTTGGTGCTCTGCTTTATTTGCTGACATACTGCACATCTGGATATAAATTCTGCAATTTCTTTCTTCATATTCGGCCACCAAAAATGCTTCTTCATATCTTGATACATTTTAGTGCTACCTGGATGGATAGTGTACCTTGATCTGAGCTTCCTCTAAAACTTTCTGTCTAATTCTGCATCTTCTGGAATATACAATCTTCCTTTCAATCTAGCCACATTATCACGCCCCAAATTCACTTCATCCATTCTAAGAATGTCTGCTAAATTAGCATCTGCTCTTTGTGCCTCTACTATCTGCCAATAAATAGAAGGTTCCACTGCACTAGTTGCTAATATTGCCCTGCGCTGACTGCTTGGCACATACAAAGAATTCTCCGCCACATTCTCATAAAGTTTCCATTCTCTGATCATAAGTTGATTCATAACCACTTTTCTACTCAATGCATCTGCCACCACATTTGCTCTACCTGGATGATATGTCAAATTGAAGTCATAATCCTTTAGATATTCCATCCACCTGCGCTGTCTTAGATTCAAATCTTTCTGAGAGAAAATATTTTCAAACTCTTATGATCAGTGAAAATTTCAAATCTTTCACCATATAAATATGCCGCCAAATCTTCAATGCAAAGACAACCGCTGCTAACTCTAGATCATGAGTTGGGTAATTCTCCTCATGCTTCTTCAATTGCCTGGAGGCATAAGCAATTACTTTACCATGCTGCATCAAAACTGCACCCAAACCTCTCTTAGATGCATCTGCATATAAAACAAATCCACCACTACCTGATGGAATCTCTAAATTGGGGCTGAAGTCAATCTTTTCTTCAATTCTGCAAAACTGCGCCTACATTCCGAAGACCATACAAAAGGAACACCCTTCTTGTCAACCTTGTCATTGGTGCGCTATCTTGGAGAAATCTTGGATAAATCTTCTGTAATAACCTGCCAAACCCAGAAAACTCCTAATCTCAAACACTGTCCTCGGCTCTTCCCACTTCATTACTGCTTCAACTTTGGCTGGATCCACTGCAATACCTTCACCTGATATCACATGACCCAAAAACTGAATCTCCTTCAACCAGAATTCACATTTACTAAACTTAGCAAATAACTGATGATCTCTCAATATCTGCAAAGTAATCCGTAAATGATTTGCATGCTCTTCTTCAGATGCTGAATAAACCAATATATCATCAATAAAGACCACTATAAATGATCCAGATACTGATGAAATATTTGTTCATCAAATTCATAAATGCCGCAGGTGCATTTGTCAACCCAAAAGGCATCACAACAAACTCATAATGCCCATACCTGGTCCGAAAAGCTGATTTCTCAATATCCTCTTCTCTGATCCGCAACTGATGATATTCTGATCTCAAATCTATCTTGGGAAACACTTTAGCTGATTGCAATGATCAAACAAATCATCAATCCTAGGGAGTGGATACTTATTCTTAATTGTAACTTTATTCAGCTGTCTGTAGTCTATACACATTCTTAGACTACCATCTTTCTTTCTAACAAATAACACTGGCGCTCCCCAAGGTGATTGACTAGGTCTGATAAAACCTTTTTCTAATAATTCTTGCAATTGCTTTTTCAATTCCTTCAATTCTGCTGGAGCCATTCTATATGGTGCTTTAGAAAAGGTAAACTGTCTGGTTGCAATTCAACTGTAAAATCCACTTCTCTATGCGGAGCTAAACCTGGCAACTCATCTGGGAACACATCAGCAATTCTCTAACCACTGGCACTGAATCTACAGACTTATCAGATTCAACTAGACTAACAGAGGCAAGGTACGCTACACATCCCGCATTATTAACTTCTAGCTCTAAGTGCTGAAATAATAAACTGGGAGTGTAAAAATGCATACCTTGAAATTCAAACACTGACCACCAGGTCTGCAAAATCTGACTATCTTCTTTCTACAATCAACCAATGCCCCGTAGGCCTCTAACCAATCCATTCCCAAAATCACATCATATTCTTTCAATGTTAAAGCATATAATCTTGCAGGCATTTGATTTCCATGAATCACTATCGGAAATCTTCTAAAAAGCAAGAAGTCAACAAATATCTGTAGACACCCATTTCGACCTATAAGTCGAGCAAAATCCCTTGTCGCATTATTGACGCCCCGCTTGGCTCATCATCGTCAAGCTGACTTCTCCGATCATGACATCATTTCCATTAGTTCATCACCCTGGAGGACCCTTCTGGTCAAATCAATCTCTTTCACTATAGCTCTCTAAGTTAGGAGTCCGATGTTTCACCCCGAAGGCTGTGCATGGTTCATTGGACACATTACATGCCAAATGCAGAGAAAAGACCAGAAAGGCGACAGGCCCTAGGTCGCCTTCCTGAAAACGACATGCCCTATGTCGTGATAATAAATCCATATTTTAAATCCTTCAAAAATCGCAAAATGACTTAAGTCACCTTCCATATGAGGAAGGCGACGTATCGAGCCGTCGCATTCAGGAAGGCGACCGGAAGGCTGTCGCATTCAGGACCTTAAACAGGAAACCCTTTCCGAAGTCAACTTGGACCCATGCTATTGATGGTAATTGCTCATTTGGACGTCCAAATCAAGTCCAAATCCTCTCAAATTCGGAGGAGACCTTCCTAACATATCCCTTTCCAAGTTCCAATAGCCCTTGCACAACCATACTTACCCAGAGTCGGACTCTTGCCCATTATTCCTCTCAGACCTGAGTTGGGAATAATCACCCATAAGTACCTCGTCTCTGCATCTTTGGGCAAGGCCGGAGTCATTAGTTCGCTGAGCAAGAGAGCTTCATCTTCCACGAAGAGAGTTCTCCCTCCAGACGATCAACAAGATCCCTCCAGGGCGTTTTCCCATCGGCTACACAATCTCTCTCTCCCTTTTCTCCTTATTTCTTTGATTTTATGCATGCATAGCTTCGTTTTCTTCATAGCTTAGCATTAGGTCACGACACACACACCTATCCTTAACACCCACAGGGGTTAAAAGCCCCAATCTTGTGAGTTCCCTCCATTATTGGTTCATGTTTACATGCTTTTCATTGAATAGATCTTCTACACACAAGTTCTAATGGGTGTTTTGTTTGTTTAAATCACTTTGGCAGGTGGTTTAAAGGTCAGAGCAAGGTGAGGCTCCTGTCCCTTGGCCGGCTGAGGAGCAGGAAGATGAAGAACCCACATCTCCATCCCCTGAAGAGGAAGGCGACGACTGCTGTGTCGCGATCAAGAAGGCGCCCCTTCCGTCGTCGCGTGCAGAAGAAAGCATCGCGACACCTCCTACGTCACATTACCAGGAAGCCTTCCTCTTCATCTTTCCTTTCCAGGTAGTCAGCCCTCCATCTGAACATCAAGAGGCGACTGCATTGGTGGCGATCACGGTCAGTTCCTAATCCCTTACATACTCATAATCAATTCAAAAGGGGATACCAATCCCGTGATTACACCTTTTGGCGATCACGGTGGGACAACTTGTGCCCATCACGCTTGTTCTTCCTTTCCCTGCCATCCCTATCATCTAACAGGTGTGTTGTGTGGTTAGTTTTCCCTTTTTTGGTTCTCTTCCTTTGAATTTATCAGTGTTCTGCGGTTCTGGGTGAAAAGGCGACACGATCAACGTCGCGATCCAAATAGCGACACAAGGCCCGTCGCGATCAGGTTAGTACACAACGCCTTCCTTGTCTGCTTCTGTTCTGTGTGCTGTAAGGTAGGCGACATGCCTTTCGTCGCGATAAGGAAGGCGACATCAGCGGCGTCGCTACCAGGTACGCACTCTGCCCGTACTCCTTTTGCATTATTTAAAGATCTGTTGAGCCTGTGGGAAACGCGACGAGGCTTGTGTCGCGTTAAAGGAGGCGACGGGGTTCTTGTCGCAATAAGGTCAGTACCTTGTTCTTTGAGCTTTCTTGCAAATTTGAGTCCATTTCTACATACTCCATCCATGTCCCATCATACCATGCTTTTCTCGATGATCTTGAGAGTTTGTTAGTCTTGTATGTTATAGGATTGTGTGATTTTCCGTGCATAATTAGGATTTACTTGCTCTCTGTCCACTGCGAGAAGGAAAGCGACAGTCGCAGTGTCGCGATCTTGGTCGTGACAGAGGCCCGGTCGCCTTCTTCCTCTGAGAGCAATTAGTCTTAATTCTTGTTGTGTTAGTACTAGGTTAGAGTCTTGCATGCACTCTGGTGCACATAGGATTTGCATACATCTTTCATATTCGTAGTATAGGTTTCCTCCTCAGCGACGCTCGCTCTCTCGGCCACATACTCCTTGTGTCCGACTAGAGCACTCGCTCGAGGGCCTCCGTAAGTCCCCGCTGAACATGGATTCCCACACGGCCGCCGGGCTGGTTGTACCAGTTGCCACCTAGGATCGAGTCTAAAGTTCATTTGGTAAGATTGAGAGAGCCCTAGTCATACCCGAAGTTGGAGCCTCCTCCCATTTAGGAAACCCTTCCTTACTCGGAGAGAACTTGCTAAAAGTCAAAACCACTAAAAGGCAAACTTGAACCAATTAAAAGAAACCATCATCATTGCCAACTGCTTGCTTTGGGTGAGACGTTTTCTCTTTCCTTTTGTCTGCATAGGATTGCTTGTAACAAAGAGTCTGTCTAGGTTAGGGCATCCCTCTCAAGTTTGGAAAAAAGCTTTCCCCACCTTTCTGTGCTCACATGTCAAATATGGAGTCATACCTGAACCTGGTCTATGATGAGAAGCAGGACCCTACCCTCTACCCTCCCAAGACTACGAGGATTCCCTTCCTCACGATCTCTTCGGGGAGTCGACCCCACCCTGGGTCGCGACTGTCCATACCTCTGAAGGTCACCATCACAACAATGGCGGCCCATCTCAGAACACCCATCCTCCTCAGTCGGACGATCAAGCCACTCAGCTCTTACACCTAATTCCTCAGCTTGATCAGTCCCAGATCCAAGCCCTCATGACGGCCCTCAAAGGAAAGGCCGCCTCCTCACCCTCACCTAGAGCGGGCGCATCACGCCCTGCTACATCCGGCCCCCACGTCGCCATGGGACGAGCCGACAACACCCCCATCCGGCCGCGGACCATCCGGTTTACGCCATTTGAATCCGAGCACTACATTCCCCATGAGTCGAGGCCGCGGTCTCCACATATCAGCCATGTTACTCCCCCATCGTCCTGAGCCACGCTCCAGGTCCACCTCTCACGCCTCGTCCATGTACGCTCAGCCATCCGCCGCACGGACATGATGTCCGAGTAGGCGTCCATCAAGAAGGAGCTCCAAGAGCTCCGAAAGCAAGTCGACCCTAGGCAGCACCACAATGTGCACATGCCAAATTCAATGGCCTATGGGTCCCCTCTCCATCCGAGCTGCCGAAGTACTACAAATACAACGGCTCAGGCAATCCCTATACCCATATCCAAGACTTCATCTATGAGTCCGCCTCCTACCAGCATGATCGCCGCCTCATGGCATATCTCTTCCTCCGGTCACTGGACGGGCACGCCCTAGATGGTTTCTACTCCCTGCTGCCTGAGGACGCCGAAGACTTCGCTGTCGTGAAGGCCAAGTTCCTCGAACAATTCCAAGACAGGGTTGGGCCCGAATACTCCCTTACAGATCTCATGGCGAGAAGATGAAGTCAGATGAGGATTTTGCCTCGTACGCGATAGGTGGAGGCAAATGGCCACCAGAGTTCCGGGGTACCTTCCGGAGGGGGAGAAGGTGAAGATCATCATGCCAATGCCGCACCTGCCTACAGAAACATCCTGGCGATGAATGACATCACCACTATGCATCAGCTCTACAGTCGGGCCCGGTTCATCCAGACCCAGCTCAAAGACTCTCCCATCCACTCTATGTTCGAACCCCAAAAGTCCCGGTTCAAAGAAAGCCTCAGGGGCCAGTCACTGAGGGCGTCCAAGTGAACGAGCAAGTGAGCGCGTTCAACCCTACCGGCCAAAGCCAAAACCGTCAACCTTACAACGCCCAGGGTCAGAACCCTACCCATCCGCCACAAGGGCAACCTCCACGCCATACAACCAAGTGCCACCTCCTGATGGCTCTCAGCAAAGGTGTCCCATGGGTCCTAGAAGAACTCACTACCCGCCATTGCCGGAGACACTCTCCGACATATTCTTAGCCTTGCTCTCCACAGACGCCATTAGGCTCCCTCCTGAGAGACCTTGAACCCTAGTGTGGAGCAAACCGGTTACTGTGTGTTCCACCGGCAGCCTGGTCATACCATCGACCAGTGTTTTACATTCAAGGATCTGGTGTATGACTTGCATGAGCAGCACAGGATAGATTGGACAGCCCTCCGGCAGGTGATCAGAGATATCAAGGAGAGGCAAAGACAACAACAGCAGCAGAGGCAACAGCGCCAACCACCCCCTCAACAACAACAACAGCAGCAACACCAGCAGCCGTTGCAGGACCTCGGGATCGTCCACAATCCATTACCCAACCATCCACCAGCTCCGAACCCACCACCACAGCAGCTTGCCCAGGTAAACCCCATCGTCCACCACCCTCCTCCGCAAGCAAACTGGACGTACGATGATGAATCATATGTTCAGCAGATGATGTCCATTAACCAATATCCTATCCAGTCCCAAACAATACAACCAGCCTACACGGCTCACCAGTCAATCCCTCCTGTAGTTTCCATGGCCAACGCCGTCATACTGCCCATCAGTCCAGCATCCGCGTCAGTTGCTAGCACACCCATTATTACCTTTCGCTCCACCTGTCTCCATCCCTCTACCCCCTATCATACCTACTCCTCACCCATCATCCTACCACCACCTGGGTCGGACCAACCCTCCACCGCCACATTATCCTCCGCTAGACAGCCACCTACCACCCGACCACACTGCGGAGCGGGCGAGTCTTTCGCCGTCCGTACCCACCTATCTCCACCACCACCACTTCCACAAACCCCAGCAGATCCTACAACCGCCATAGCAACAACAAGCTCAGCAGCAAACGCAAGATGAGGGTTTGATTGAGCCACTACCGGGACCCACTATGATATCCTCAAGCACCTGGATCATGTGCCAGCCAAGATCTCCATTCTGGAGCTAATAAAGAAGTCTAAAGAGCACCAGGGCCCTGAGGAATTTCCTGCAGAAGGTAGTCGTAAATGAAGATATGCTGGCTGATAAGCTACCTAGTGCCCTGGCCATGGTCACTCGCGGGCCGGCAATCACTTTTGCAGAAAGCGAACTAGCACCCCCAGAAGCCAGGAGGCTTCCACTCTGCGTCACCCTAGTCCTTAATCATGTAGCAGTGGGAGCGGCACTGGTCGATACGGGGGCATCCATAAATGTCTGCCCCTTGAGTACTCTGAGGGCCTGCGACCTATCAGAAGGCATGCTAAGACCAACACCGGGGAGATCGTCGGCTAGAATCACAATTCGGAGTGTGAAACGAGGATTTTTGACCCCAAAATGACATCTTATGGCCTACGTCAATTAGGCGCATCGAGCGCCTCTGAGTGACGATTCCGAATTGGGGTCTTATAAGCGATTCCGATAAATGAGCGAAAAGTTATGCCTGTTTGAGCGAAGCGGTGTCCGTATGCGATCGCATCGGCAGCCTGTGACCGCCCTCCCGGAGAGGAATTTGGGCGCGGACTGGAAATCTCCGAATGTGGTCATTTACCGACCGGGCGAAGTGCCGATTCTGAATTGGGGCCTCGCGGGCGGTCCGACTCCCGGGCGAATAAATATCTACGTCCGACCGGAGGGTACGGCAGTCGGTGTACTAGTACACACGCTCCGGGGGGGGGGGGGGAATTTTGGCCCCGGAACGGAATTCCGAGAAACCAGCGCCTTGTCGACCGTCTTGGAATGCCGATTCCAAATTGTGGTCACATAAGCGATTCCGATGCCGTGCGGAAAGTTATGCCCAATTCTTTCGCTGAAGGGGTAGGAATAAACCGGAGGGGGTGACTATATCGGCGATGTTCGGGCACCCATATCCACGACCGGGGGAGAGATCTCGCGTCGAGTTGAACACGACTTCCGATCGCTGTGACTGTCGGCTCCGCGTGTTTGCTCCGCCAGCGATTCCCGTAATCGAGGGAGTCGCTACTCCAAAAAAACCTTGGAATAGGGGAGATCGTCGGCTAGAATCGCAATTTCGGAGTGCGAAACGAAGGATTTTCGACCCCGAAACGACGTCTTATGGCCTGCGGCACTAAGGGGATGTCGAGCGACTCTGAGTGCCAATTCCGAATTGGGGTCTTATAAGCGATTCCGATAAACGAGCGGAAGTTATGCCTGTTTGAGCGAAGCGGTGTCCGTATGCGATCGCATCGGCAGCCTGCGACCGCCCTCCCGGAGAGGAATTTGGGCGCCGCACCGGAAATCTCCGAATACCGACCGGGTCGAAGTGTCGATTCTGAATTGGGGCTCGCGGGCGGTTCCGACTCCGGGCGAATAAATATCTACGTCCGACCGGAGGGTACGGCAGTCGGTGTACTAGTACACATGCTCCGGGGGGGGGGGGGGGGGGGGAATTTTGGCCCCGGAACGGAATTCCGAGAAACCAGCGCCTTGTCGACCGTCTTGGAATGCCGATTCCGAATTGTGGTCACATAAGCGATTCCGATGCCCGTGCGGAAAGTTATGCCCAATTCTTTCGCTGAAGGGGTAGGAATAAACCGGAGGGGGTGACTATATCGGCGATGTTCGGGCACCCATATCCACGACCTGGGGAGGAGATCTCGCGTCGAGTTGAACACGACTTCCGATCGCTGTGACTGGTCGGCTCCGCGTGTTTGCTCCGCCAGCGATTCCCGTCGAGGGAGTCGCTACCTCCAAAAAACCTTGGAATAGGGGAGATCGTCGGCTAGAATCGCAATTTCGGAGTGCGAAACGAAGGATTTTCGACCCCGAAACGACGTCTTATGGCCTGCGGCACATAAGGGGATGTCGAGCGACTCTGAGTGCCAATCCGAATTGGGGTCTTATAAGCGATTCCGATAAACGAGCGGAACGTTATGTCTGTTTGAGCGAAGCGGTGTCCGTATGCGATCGCATCGGCAGCCTGCGACCGCCCTCCCGGAGAGGAATTTGGGCGCCGCACCGGAAATCTCCGAATACCGACCGGGTCGAAGTGTCGATTCTGAATTGGGGCCTCGCGGGCGGTTCTGACCCCGGGTGAATAAATATCCGCGTCCGACCAGAGGGTACGGCAGTCGGTGTACTAGTACACACGCTCTGGGGGGGGGGGAATTTTGGCCCCGAATGGAATTCCGTGAAACCAGCGCCTTATCGACCGTCTGGAGTGACGATTCCGAATTGTGGTCACATAAGCGATTCCGATGCCGTGCGGAAAGTTATGCCCTATTCTTTCGCTGAAGGGGTGGGAATAAACCGGAGGGGGTGACTATATCGGCGATGTTCGGGCACCCATATCCACGACCTGGGGAGGAGATCTCGCGTCGAGTTGAACACGACTTGCGATCGCTGTGACTGGGCGGCTCCGCGTGTTGGCTCCGCCAGCGATTCGCGTAATCGAGGGAGTCGCTACTGCCAAAAAACCTTGGAATAGGGGAGATCGTCGGCTAGAATCGCAATTTTGGAGTGCGAAACGAAGGATTTTCGACCCTGAAACGACGTCTTATGGCCAACGGCCATAAGGGAGCGTCGAGCGCCTCTGAGTGCCGATTCCGAATTGGGGTCTTATAAGCGATCCGATAACCGAGCGAAAAGTTATGCCTGTTTGAGCGAAGCGGGGTCCGTATGCGATCGCATCGGCAGCCTGCGATCGCCCTCCCGGAGAGGAATTTGGGCCCCGGACCGGAAATCTCCGAATGCGGTCATTTACCGACCGGGTCGAAGTGTCGATTCTGAATTGGGGCCTCGCAGGCTGTTCCGACCCCCGGTGAATAAATATTCGCGTCCGCCGGAGGGTACGGCAGTCGGTGTACTAGTACACACGCTCCGGGGGGGATTTTGGCCCTGGAACGGAATTCCGCGAAACTAGCGCCTTGTCGACCGTCTCGGAGTGCTGATTCTGAATTGTGGTCACATAAGCGATTCCGATGCCAGTGCGGAAACTTATGCCCAATTCTTTCGCTGAAGGGGTGTGAATAAACCGGAGGGGGTGACTATATTGGCGATGTTCGGGGACCCATATCCACGACCTGGGGAGTTGAACTCGCGTCGAGTTGAACACGACTTCCGATCACTGTGACTGGTCGGCTCCGCGTGTTGGCTCCGCCAGCGATTCCCGTAATCGAGGGAGTCGCTACTGTAAAAAAACCATGGAATAGGGGAGATCATCGGCTAGAATCGCAATTTCGGAGTGCGAAACGAAGGATTTTCGACCCCGAAACGACGTCTTATGGCCTGTGGTTATAAGAAGCCGTCGAGCGCCTCTGAGTTCCGATTCCGAATTGGGGTCTTATAAGCGATTCCGATAACCGAGCGAAAAGTTATGCCTGTTTGAGCGAAGCGGTGTCCGTATGCGATCTCATCGGCAGCCTGCGACCGCCCTCCCGGAGAGGAATTTGGGCGCGGGACCGGAAATCTCCGAATGCGGTCATTTACCAACTGGGTCGGAGTGCCAATTCTGAATTGGGGCCTTGCGGGCGGTTCCGACCCCCGGGCGAATAAATATCCGCGTCCGACCGGAGGGTACGACAGTCGGTGTACTAGTACACACGCTCTGGGGGGGAATTTTGGCCCCGGAACGGAATTCTGCGAAACCAGCTCCTTGTCGACCGTCTCGGAGTGCCGATTCCGAATTGTGGTCACATAAGCGATTCCGATGCCCGTGCGGAAAGTTATGCCCAATTTTTTGGCTGAAGGGGTGGGAATAAACCGGAGGGGGTGACTATATGGGCGATGTTCAGGCACCCATATCCCGACCTGGGGAGGAGATCTCGCGTCGAGTTGAACACGATTTCCGATCGCTGTGACTGGGCGGCTCCGCGCGTTGGCTCCGCCAGCGATTCCCGTAATCGAGGGAGTCGCTATTGCCAAAAAACCTTGGAATAGGGGAGATCGTCGGCTAGAATCGCAATTTCAGAGTGCGAAAGGAAGGATTTTCGACCCCGAAACGACGTCTTATGGCCTGCGGCACTAAGGGGCGTCGAGCGACTCTGAGTGCCGATTCCGAATTCGGGTCTTATAAGCGATTCTGATAACCGAGCGAAAAGTTATGCCTGTTTGAGCGAAGCGGTGTCCATATGCGATCGTATCGGTAACCTGCGACCGCCCTCCCGGAGAGGAATTTGGGCGCCGCACCGGAAATCTCCGAATGCGGTCACTTACCGACTGGGTCGAAGTGCTGATTCTGAATTGGGGCCTCGCAGGCGGTTTCGACCCCCGGGCGAATAAATATCCACGTCCGACCGGAGGGTACGGCAGTCGGTGTACTAGTACACACGCTCCGGGGCAGTGGCGGATCCAGAACATGTTTCAGTGGGGTCCTAATGGTGCACCCACATAAATTTAGTGGGGTCACCCATGGTGAAAATTTGTACTCTTAATGCAAATTTTTTTATCCAGTGGGGTCACAGGACCCCACTGGATATAAGGTAGGTCCGCCTCTGCTCCGGGGGGGAATTTTGGCCCCGAACGGAATTCCGTGAAACCAGCGCCTTGTCGACTGTCTCGGAGTGCCGATTCCGAATTGTGGTCACATAAGCGATTCCGATGCCCGTGAGGAAAGTTACGCCCAATTCTTTCGCTGAAGGGGTGGGAATAAACCGGAGGGGGTGACTATATCGGTGATGTTCGGGCACCCATATCCACGATCTGGGGAGGAGATCTCGCGTCGAGTTGAACATGACTTCCGATCGCTGTAACTGGGCGGCTCCGCGTGTTGGCTCCGCCAGCGATTCCCGTAATCGAGGGAGTCGCTACTGCCAAAAAACCTTGGAATAGGGGAGATCGTCGGCTAGAATCGCAATTTCGGAGTGCGAAACGAAGGATTTTCGACCCCGAAACGACGTCTTATGTCCTGCGGCAATAAGGGGACTCGAGCGCCTCTGAGTGCCGGTTCCGAATTGGGGTCTTATAAGCGATTCCGATAACCGAGCGAAAACTTATGCATGTTTGAGCGAAGCGGTGTCCGTATGCGATCGCATCGGCAGCCTGCGACCGCCCTCCCGGAGAGGAATTTGGGCACCGGACCGGAAATCTCCGAATGCGGTCATTTACCGACCGAGTTGAAGTGCCGATTCTGAATTGGGGCCTCGCGGGCGGTTCCGACCCCCGGGCGAATAAATATCGGCGTCCGACCGGAGGGTACGGCAGTCGGTGTACTAGTACACACGCTCCGGGGGGGATTTTGGCCCCGGAACGGAATTCCGCGAAACCAGCGCCTTGTCGACCGTCTCGGAGTGCTGATTCCGAATTGTGGTTACATAAGCGATTCCGATGCCCGTGCGGAAACTTATGCCCAATTCTTTCGCTGAAGGGGTGGGAATAAACCGGAGGGGGTGACTATATCGGCGATGTTCGGGGACCCATATCCATGACCTGGGGAGTTGAACTCGCGTCGAGTTGAACACGACTTCCGATCACTGTGACTGGTCGGCTCTGCGTGTTGGCTCCGCCAGCGATTCCCGTAATCGAGGGAGTCGCTACTGCCAAAAAACCATGGAATAGGGGAGATCGTCGGCTAGAATCGCAATTTCGGAGTGCGAAACGAAGGATTTTCGACCCCGAAACGACGTCTTATGGCCTGTGGTAACAAGAGGCCGTCGAGCGCCTCTGAGTTCCGATTCTGAATTGGGGTCTTATAAGCGATTCCGATAACCGAGTGAAAAGTTATGCCTGTTTGAGCGAAGCGGTGTCCGTATGCGATCGCATCGGCAGCCTGCGACCGCCCTCCCGGAGAGGAATTTGGGCGCCGCACCGGAAATCTCCGAATGTGGTCATTTATCGACCGGGTCGGAGTGCTGATTCCGAATTGTGGTCACATAAGCGATTCCGATGCCCGTGCGGAAAGTTATGCCCAATTCTTTCACTGAAGGGGTGGGAATAAACCGGAGGGGGTGACTATATCGGCGATGTTCGGGCACCCATATCCACGACCTGGGGAGGAGATCTCGCGTCGAGTTGAACACGATTTCCGATCGCTGTGACTGGGCGGCTCGTGTGTTGGCTCCGCCAGCGATTCCCGTAATCGAGGGAGTGGCTATTGTCAAAAAAAACCTTGGAATAAGGGAGATCGTCAGCTAGAATCGCAATTTCGGAGTGCGAAACGAAGGATTTTCGACCCCGAAACGACGTCTTATGGCCTGCGGCACTAAGGGGGGCATCGAGCGACTCTGAGTGCCGATTCCGAATTGGGGTCTTATAAGCGATTCCGATAACCGAGCGAAAAGTTATGCGTATTTGAGTGAAGCGGTGTCCATATGCGGTCGCATCGGCAGCCTGCGACCGCCCTCCCGGAGAGGAATTGGGCGCCGCACCGGAAATCTCCGAATGCGGTCATTTACCGACTCGGTCGAAGTGCCGATTCTGAATTGGGCCTCGCGGGCGGTTCCGACCCCGAGCGAATAAATATCCACGTCCGACCGGAGGGTACGGCAGTCGGTGTATTAGTACACACGCTCCGAGGGGGGGGGGGGGGGAATTTTTGCCCCGGAACGGAATTCCGCGAAACCAGCGCCTCGTCAACCATCTCGGAGTGCCGATTCCGAATTGTGGTCACATAAGCGATTCCGATGCCCGTGACGAAAGTTACGCCCAATTCTTTCGCTGAAGGGGTGGGAATAAACCGGAGGGGGTGACTATATCGGTGATTTTCGGGCACCCATATCCACGACCTGGGGAGGAGATCTCGCGTCGAGTTGAACATGACTTCCGATCGCTGTGACTGGGCGGCTCCGCGTGTTGGCTCCGCCAGCGATTCCGTAATCGAAGGAGTCGCTACTGCCAAAAAACCTTGGAATAGGGGAGATCGTCGGCTAGAATCGCAATTTCAGAGTGCGAAATGAAGGATTTTCGACCACGAAACGACGTCTTATGTCTTGCGGAAATAAGGGGGCGTCGAGCACCTCTGAGTGCCGATTCCGAATTGGGGTCTTATAAGCGATTCCGATAACCGAGCGAAAACTTATGCATGTTTGAGCGAAGCGTGTGTCCGTGAGCGATCGCATCGGCAGCCTGCGACCCCGCCTCCTGACGAGGAATTGGGCACCGGACGGAAATCTACGAATGCGGTCATTTACCGATCGGGTCGAAGTGCCGATTCTGAATTGGGGCCTTGCGGGCGGTTCCGACCCCCGGGCGAATAAATATCGGCGTCCGACGGAGGGTACGGCAGTCGGTGTACTAGTACACACGCCGGGGGGGATTTTGGCCCTGGAACGGAATTCCGTGAAACCAACGCCCTGTCGACCGTCTCGGAGTGCCGATCCGAATTGTGGTCACATAAGCGATTCCGATGCCCGTGCGGAAACTTATGCCCAATTCTTTCGCTGAAGGGGTGGAATAAACCGGAGGGGGTGACTATATCGGCGATGTTCGGGGACCCATATCCACGACCTAGGGGGAGAACTCGCGTCAAGTTGAACACGACTTCCGATCGCTGTGACTGGGCGGCTCCGCGTGTTGGCTCCGCCCGGGATTCCGTAATCGAGGGAGTAGCTATTGCCAAAAAACCATGGAATAGGGGAGATCGTGGCTAGAATCGCAATTCGGAGTGCGAAACTAAGGATTTTCGACCCCGAAACGACGTCTTATGGCCTACGAAAAAAGGGGACGTCGAGCGCCTCTGAGTGCCGATTCCGAATTGGGGTCTTATAAGCGATTCCGATAACCGAGCGAAAAGTAATATCGTTTGAACGAAGCGGTGTCCGTATGCGATCGCATCGGCAGCCTGCGACCGCCCCCGGAGAGGAATTTGGTCGCCGGACCGGAAATCACCGAATGCGGTCATTTACGACCAGGTCCAAGTGCTGATTCTGAATTGGGGTCTCGCGGGCGGTTCTGACCCCCGGGCGAATAAATATCCGCGTCCGACGGAGGGTACGGCAGTCGGTGTTACTAGTACACACGCTCCGGGGGGGATTTTGGCCCCGGTACGGAATTCCGCAAAACCAGCGCCTTGTCGACCGTCTCGGAGTGCCGATTCCGAATTGTGGTCACATAAGCGATTCTGATGCCCGTGAGGAAAGTTATGCCCAATTCTTTCGCTGAAGGAGTGGGAATAAACCGGAGGGGGTGACATATCGGCGATGTTCGAGCACCGATATCCACGACCTGGGGAGGAGATCTCGCGTCGAGTTGTACATGACTTCTGATCACTGTGACTGGGTGGCTCCGCGTGTTGGCTCCGCCAGCGATTCACGTAATCGAGAGAGTCGCTACTGCCAAAAAACCTTGGAATAGGGGAGATCGTCGGCTAGAATCGCAATTTCGGAGTGTGAAACGAAGGACTTTCGACCTCGAAACGACGTCTTATGGCCTTAGGCAATAAGGAGTCGTCGAGCGCCTCTGAGGGCCGATTCCGAATTGGGGTCTTATAAGCGATTCCGATAACCGAGCGAAAAGTTATGCCGTTTGAGCGAAGCGGTGTCCATATGCGATCGCATCGGCAGCCTGCGACCGCCCTCCGGGAGAGGAATTTGGGCGCCGGACCGGAAATCTCCGAATGCGGTCATTTACCGACCGGGTCGAAGTGCCGATTCTGAATTTGGGCCTCGCGGGCGGTTCCGACTCCGGGGCGAATAAATATCCGCGTCCGACCGGAGGGTACGGCAGTCGGTGTACTAGTACACACGCTCCGGGGAGGATTTTGGCCCCGGAATGGAATTCCGTGAAACCAGCGCCTTGTCGACCGTCTCGGAGTGCTGATTCCGAATTGTGGTCACATAAGCGATTCTGATGCCCGTGCGGAAAGTTATGCCCAATTCTTTCGCTGAAGGGTGGGAATAAACCGGATGGGGGTGACTATATCGGCGATGTTCGGCACCCATATCACGACCTGGGGAGGAGATATCGCGTCGAGTTGAACACGACTTCCAATCGCTGTGACTGGGCGGCTCGCGTGTTGGCTCCGCCAGCGATTCGCATATTCGAGGGAGTCGCTATTGCCAAAAACCTTGGAATAGGGGAGATCGTCGGCTAGAATCGCAATTTCGGAGTGCGAAACGAAGGATTTTCGACCCCGAAACGACGTCTTATGGCTACAGCAATCTAGGGATGTCGAGCGCCTCTGAGTG